>NW_020871097.1:263548-273548 GCF_003789085.1 Penaeus vannamei
AGAAAATTTAATGTTTATGCACCACACAAAGACACATATACACAAGAAAGCACACACACACACACACACACACACACACACAACACACACACAACACACACAAACAACACACACACACACCTACATGCATACACTCGCACAGGCAGGCACGAACGCTTCCATACATTTCGAAAATAGATTCTTTCCCTCGATTTCCATTCCGACTGATTAACTCTAAACGGCATAAAGTTTTGTAATATTAACTTTCTCGGATTCTCGGATTTTGGAAATGATATCATTTTCACAGAATGAAATGCTGCAACATGCCTGCTATTTCGCGAGTCACTATGTATATATATTTTTTTTCAAAACTTGGAATACTTCGTGTAACTCTCACTCTTATACTTTTATCAAAAAATAATAATTTCGCGATGTGGGATTTTCAGAAAGGTGCGGGATGTCTTGTGGCGAAGTTTACTGCAAATTTAATGCAACTCAAATGTGTCTGTATATAAACACCACAACACACACACACACACACACACACACACACACACACACACACACACACACATATATATATATATATATATATATATATATATATATAATATGAGGGGGCTTCAAAAAATTAATGGAAAACTCCGTAACTTAAAAATTGTTTGGAAGGATTTTGATTTAATGCACATAACATTCTTGAAAGTCAGGCACCATTTAAGCAACTTGGAATCCACCAAAATCGAGACCAGAACAAAAACAAAGTTCAAGGTAAAACTTGCTTGGGAGAATAAAAAAATCTTTGACGGTGATAATGCCCAAAGAAGTCAAGTCGCTTCAGAAGTGGAAAAACAAAGTTGAAGATGAGCCTTGCAGTGGCAGGCCAACAATATCAGTTTGTGAGGAAAACATTGATGCTGTTCGTGACTTGATTTAAAAGGATAGAGAAACAACAACTGAATCGAGAGCAGACACACCCATCATCTCCGTGGGTTCTGCGCACGGAATTCTTGAGGGGAGTTTGGGACTAAGCAAGCTATCCGCTAGATGGGTCCTTAGGCTGTTGCGCCCAGGTCAGCAGCAAACGAGGGTTGATCTTTCAATGGAAATTTTGAACAAGTGAGATGGGGATTCAGAAGCTTTTGTTCTAAGAATTGTGCCATTGGATGAAACATGGCTCTACCAGTACGATCCCGAGGACAAAATTCAATCGAAGCAGTAGCTGCCCCGGGGAAGAAGTGGACCAGTCAAAGCAAAATCTGAGCGTTCAAGAGGAAAGGTCATAGCCACTGTCTTCTGGGATACAGAGGGGATTTTGCTAGTTGACTTCCTCGAGAACATGACGATTACATCTGCTTATTATGAAGGCGTTTTGAGAAAACTCGAAAAAAATAACAAAAAAGCCCTGAAAAGCTGCTTCAACGCGTCCTCTTCCACCACGACAATGCACCAGCTCACGGTGCTCGAAAAACAAGAACTGTACTACGTGAAATTCGACTGGAAATCATCCGACATCCCCCTTATATCCCTGATTTAGCCCCTCATCCGACTTCTATTTGTTTCCAAAGTTGAAAAAAAATATATTGAAAGGTACCAATTTTCCGTCAGTTAAAGATGTAAAAAGAGCTGCCTTGACGTGGTTCAGGTCACAAGGCCCTCAGGTCAACTGAGACAGACTTAAAGGCTGGTATCAACGTTTGCGGAAAGGTATCGGCAATTGAGCATATGTTGGAAAATAAACATCATAACTGAAATCGTTTTTTATACTATGCACATACTATACTATACTTTTTTACTAACTTTTTGAAGCCCCCTCGTATATATATATATATATATATATATATATATATATATATATATATTATATATATATATATATATATATATATAATATATACCCATTACATATATATATATATATATATATATATGTATATATATATATATAATATATATATATATATATATATATATATATATATATATATATTATATATGTAGTATATATATATATTATATATATATATATATATATATATATATATATATATATATATTATATATTATTATTATATATGTTGTGTGTATGTGTGTATGTATGTGTGTGTGTGTGTGTTATGTGTGTGTGTGTGTGTGTGTGTATGATATATATGCAATGTATATATAATATATAATATAATATATATATATATATATATATATATATATATGTGTGTGTGTGTGTGTGTGTGTGTGTGTGTGTAATGTTATATATATATATATATATATATAATATATATATATATATATATATATATATATATATATTTATATAAATATATATATATATATATATATATATATATATATATATATATATATAATATATATATATATATATATATATATGCACACACACAAATACTCATGCACAAATGCTTCCTTTTCTAGCGTGGGTGTAAGTGTTCATTATCCTTATGATTTTTATTTTTCTTGCTTTTTCTTTACGCTTCCAGGATTGAATTAATATTGGAATCGTTTCTTATTCCAGTCATAATTCCCAAACAGAATAAGAAATAAACTAGCGATCAAAGTAGTCTGTTTGACGAAGGTAAATAATGCCTTTGCCAGCGAAAAATGTAATTTTGCGCTACAGAAAGAAGCAGTAGATATCAGGTGATTGCCAAGCAGAAGCAATGACAGTAAGAAGAACGTCTTCTATTTCACAATAACAGAAATCCACATCAAGGATATTTTTTCCAGCGTGTTTTCTTAAGACATTTGCACCCGCCTGAAGAAGAATGACTGACTGGATATAACAAAACGCCCCCTGCATAAAAGCAACATCTAAAATCGCGCATCTGAAGAAAAGTGACGGAGAGTCAATACACAAGCAGTGACGCAAGCAGGCACAAAGCACAGAAGATGTCAGATCCACATAGAAGCAATGATAAACAGGCCTAGAGAGATGCTTTCAATAAGCTTTTCAGAAGGCAACATGCTGGAAATATGAGCTTCACACACCTACGCGCAAGGAATACGTAAAAGGAGTGAAGCTGTTCGTGATATTTCACTTAGGATCTCTCAAAAGGAGATTTCAGAGAGAAATGGACGCTGGGGGACTGCACTCGGTCTTTGTGTTCGTTTTTTGTCTGTCTCTCTCACTGTCTGTCTCTCGTTCTCGTTTTCTCTCCCCCTCTCTCTTCTTCTTCTTCTCCAATACCTTAATCCCTAGTGGGGTGGGCCTATCTCTCTCTGTCTGTCTGTCAATCTGTCTCCCCCTCTTTCCCTCTCTCTGTCTGTTTGACTCTCTCTCTCTCTCTCTCTCTCTCTCTCTCTCTCTCTCTCTCTCTCTCTCTCTCTCTCTCTCTCTCTCTCTCTCTCTCTATCTCTCTCTATCTATCTCTCTCTCTCTCTTTCCTGCCTCGAACGCAATTATAAACGTCAAAAATACATATCTATGGCAGTTTCATTTCCCTTTTGGTTTAAGCTGTAAGGCAGGAAATCTATTCTAAACTAACGAATGTATTTCAGATCAATATGTAAAAGTTAATACTAAAAAACTTTAATTACAGTCACTTCAGATTAACTGTTCGCCCACTAGTAGTAGTAGTAACAATGATGATGATGATGATATCAATAATGATGATGATGATATCAGTAATAATGATGAGGAGGATGATGATTGATGATATCAATATTGATAGTAATAATAATAATAATAATGATAATAATAATAATAATAATAATAATAATAATAATAATAATAATAATAATAATAATAATAACAATAATAATAATAATAACAACAACAATAATGATAGTAACAATGATCATAATGACAGTAATAACAGTTACATAGATAGAAAATATGTAAAAGAACAAATGCACAGGCCTTACTTTAGCTGCTCTTTCGCTGTCATTCGCAAATATTTTCCGTCACGTCGCCAATGTGCATTACACGCAACATCACCCGACGCCCTGTGTTCGACTGCAACATTTGTGGAAAGGCCGCCCACCGCGCTTGTAATCGAGAGGGAGTGGGGGGGGGGGAGGGTCACGAATAGATTTTACTTTGACAAATTTCAAGACCGTCCTAAAAAAACAGTTTTTGATTATGGTGGACCCTCTGTGACTATCTAAAGAATGTCTTTGGCGATTTCGTTTGTGACTCGCATTGTGCCACATTTCAAAGTCAACACTTCACCGGAATTAATATTCACATTTTATTGATGATAATCCAGTGTGTTAATAAAATAGAATAACTACTGCAATGAATTTAAACTATATAATGACTATAATATTATACATTTTTTATGTACACGCGTCAGCCGTGAAGGCGTGCGGGGTCATTTGTATTTATCGAAAGGAAAGCTGCAGCAAACATAAAGGAATCTGCTCATTTACTGTTGGAACTGTATATAAAATGACATACATGCAAGCATTCGATATCTTTACTGATACGGAGTTATCTTCAACGAAAGTAAAATCGCATTATTGTTGTTGGTATCTCACAAGGACAATTTAGAGACATAGACATAGTCATAGACACAAAGCGGGTGTTTAAAGCCATTTGCAAAGTGACAGACTGTTTACCTGTCACCAACAAATCCCACGGTCGACGACCTCTCGTGAATACCGCCCCAGAACCCTCGTTTCTTCTGCTATCAAAGATGTAATTGTCTTATTTATCAGCAAGGACCCCCGAGGCTAGAATCGGCAAACACATTTTTAAGACAAGGGGCTGAATATGAATAATAATATGATTTTCTCGCCCACTATAAGCATACTCCCCACAATATATTTTAGACACATAATATTCACATTTCATCATCATACTGAAAGCGCAGTTTAAATATTGCATCATTAGTGCATCATGGTGATGAAATGGTGCGGTATATGGGATAAATGAAAGTGTGTGTGTGTGTGTGTGTGTGTGTGTGTGTGTGTGTGTGTGTGTGTGTGTGTGTGTGTGTGTGTGTGTGTGTGTGTGTGTGTGTGTCATTAACATTATCAGGAAAACACATCCAAATCTCTTATATTTTCATCATCGATTTCACTATGTTTTTCTCGATTCGTTGGTCACTTCAGTAATATTCACATCTCGTCCCACATCTCTCCCAGTTTCCTCTTCTCTGGAATGACCTCAATTTCCTCTCGGTATAAAGCTAATGGATCTATTTATCCTCTAGGGTGGCCACATGAGTAGCTCACACATATTTGAATGCATATATACATACATGCATACTGCATGACTATACATCCCTCCATCCATCCATCTATAAATCTACGCACACTCACACACACATGCATACACACGTGCAGACATAATAGCGATATACATGTTAACAGATAATGAAAATACCCAAGATATTACCGATAACATCAGTACTGACAAAGACAGTAGTGATAACAATAGCATTACTACTCTTACTACTACTCTCACCTTTTCATTCACACCAACGACTCCCCAATTCTCTTCTCATCTCTATGTCTGCGTCCACTGAATAAATTACTAGAACCTTAGGACCTTAGGACGCTCATGTTGAAACGCATCTCTCGCCGACCCACGAATCCATAGCCTGTTCGAAAGAGAGGGAGAGAGAGAGAGAGAGAGAGAGAGAGAGAGAGAGAGAGAGAGAGAGAGAGAGAGAGAGAGAGAGAGAGAGAGAGAGAGAGAGAGAGAGAGAGAGAGAGAGAGAGAGAGAGGAGAGAGAGAGAGAGAGAGAGAGGAGAGATCTTTAAAGCTTATTAAGATAGAGATCCTTTTGCCCCACACAAAAACATTGATAGGTATTTGGTTCTCTCTCTTTCATTCTTTAATTTTCCTTCGTTTTACGTCTCAGTCTATCTCGCTCCCTGCCTACTTTATCTTCTGTATGCCTACTCTCTTCTTCTTTCTGTTCCCTCTCCTTTCTCTCTCCCCCCTCTCTCTTTCTATCTTTCTGTCTCCTTTTCTCTCTCTCTTTCTTCCATCTCTCCCACCCTCCCTCTTATTAATTCCTCCTTTCTCTCTTTTCTTCCCTCCCGCTCTCTGTCTATTCACTGTGTAAAAATCTGGATGCACTCACAACTTGCAGACAAGTTCCTCCAGATATCAGTCCTTTTTGCAGGCTGACTGGATTGGATAAGTGCCTAGAAGGGGCAGGGTATCGGGAAATACACCAAAGAACTAACAAAAGCTAATATTCCAAGAGGCATGGAGGAAGATTCTGCTGGTCATCATGGAGGAGAGGCAGACGGGTATTTGGATTCGGATATTCAGATATGGCGTGGCTGTTTGATGCTGTCTGTGTCTTTAATCATCAGGAAAATTAATCCTTTATGATACCCGAATCAAAGGATCTCACTGTGTCCTATGATACAAACGATGCGGCGATAGATTTGTTTCTTAATAATATACATGAGAACGCGGACATCGGTGGAGCCTCCTGATGTAAACAGCCCAACACATCGCACGGTTATTAAAACGCTCCATGAAAGAAGTGGAAGTATAACGCACAGAAATATAATGTAGCTATTATCATATCTATAGAAGAGGCGAACGTCACATAACTATTGGAATAGCCCGGGGAGAATATCAAGATCCTCTCTCTCTCTCTCTCTCTCTCTCTCTCTCTCTCTCTCACTCTCTCTCTCACACCACACACACACACACTCACACACACACTCTCTCACACACACACACACACAACACACACACACACTCATTCTCTCTCTCTCAAAAAAAGAGAAGAAAAAAAATCTCTGAAAGATCTCATCGACTGTCAAACGACACAACGGGAATAAAGAGCGAGGAATTAAAACAACGCTATCAACAAACTACTGACTATTAGCTCAAGTAAGGGTTATTATCTCCCATTTATCACACGAATCACGACAGAAACGAACAAGATAGCTGCAAACGAAACAAGAGCCACGAGCTGGTTAACAAAATTGCCAACGAAATCAAACAAGAAATTATTAATATTCTACCCTTCGACATGGTTGGGCAGAAAGGATACCAAGCCAGCGATCATGGGGATCTTCCTTTGAAGTCAGTCACGCACTAAATCACAAGAAGTTCAGCTTCGTCTCTATCTATCACGAGGAAATACAAGATGTAAGAGTCAAAATACTGTGGGAAATTTGCCATGACGTTACAGTAGAGCCAATGCTGATGCTACTGGGAGCGAAAAATTGCCTTTTCAAACAGCTTACACATCAAATGAGGCAAGAGTTGACGTAAGTGTTCAGAGTTCTGGGTATGTGAGCAGAGAGGCTTCTCCGACTTCAAAATCTTCCGTTATATGGCTCCGTGTTACCGGTTTCATCGCTGGCAGCAACTCCTAAGTAAAGTGAAGATGAAAACGCTAGAGTGTGAGGTCACACAAAGAAACAATGACCATGGTAATTAAAATGATAATAATAGTTGTAATAATGATGATAATGATTATAGCTCATAATGATGGTAATAATGATAATGATTGTAAAAAAAATAATAATGACAATAATGATATTCATTATCTATATTATCATCACCATTATTATTATTATTACAATAAAGATAATGGTGATGATGATAACAAACCGTGGCAAAGCTATATAGTTTTTGGATTCGGCATCGCTTGTCTTTCCGATCCTTGACCTGCTCCTTTTTCATGGCTAGAGCGAAGTGATAAATAAATCTGGCGATGCAATTGTAGTAGATGGGAGCTCGAGATCGTGTTTTGCTGCTTGCTTGCTTTCTGGTCTGGTCGTCTTCGCATGTTTACTCGTTTACTCGCTCATTCGCATTTTACTTGTTCTCTTGTTTATTTGTTTTGCTGGTTTTATTTGTTGATTTGTGTATTCTTTTATTAAATGTTTTAGATTCACATTTGTTTTACTCCTAAGCGATGTTGGGCTTTTATTCGGTATGTAAGGGCGTACTCTGCATTTAGTGGTCGTTTTCATGTTGACTGTTACCTTTAAAAGATGGCGCCACTGTCGAAAACCACAAACCCCCTCTTACTCTCTTCGGGTGGTTAGTATATATATTTGTTGAGCGCCATCACTCCTGTTGGGTTGTTGTAGCTGGAGCAGGTCGCAGGTTTCTTCGCTTTGGCCGGCGATTTTTGGTTCTGCCCGTGATCCACCCACGTAATCTCCGAGATACCCAAGATAGTATTCCAGCATTATAGGTTTTTATTAATGCACATTCTTTAACTGGCACGGGAATAACTGCTAAATAACTATGTACGGGTGTATGTGGCTGAAGGTTTGGTAATTTGTTCCGGCCTTGTCTTATGTCCGTCCTATGGCATGCTTGTTAAATGTTTTTGTCCTGTGGCATGCTTTAACTGCTTTGTCCGTCATGTAGCATGCTGTTGGTTGTTTTTGTCATGTGGCATGTTAAGTGTTTTTTTATGTGAATGTTTATTTACCCTATAAAATAAATGTATGTTTTGTGAATGTTTTAGTTACCCTGCATAATGATGCTTCCATCTTAAAGTAATATTCAAAAAGTAAAATCTAAAATCAGTCAAGATACATTAATTAGGCACTACACTATTCCCATCTGTTGCCCGAGATGAGGAAAGCTGCAGACAGATTGGCGTGAGAGTGCCCCTATTAACTTATATCATATGATGTTCGTTGTATACTTGGCAGGTACTGTTTTGTAAGTGTTTATAAATAGATAATCGCACGCTAACATATGCACACTTTACACACTTGCGTTTTGCTAACATGCTCAAATAAAAGCAGAAAATCAAATTGTAAAAAAAATGTCTTTATAAACATTGGGGAAGGAAGTAATCATAATCTAATGAAATAATAGAATGAAATGACAATAATTTGATCAATATAAACAAAACATAATGATTTCCGTTTCTTTATTTTACTTCCATAAGTGAAGAAACTTTTTTTCAAAAAAGGCACTGAACAGATATATTGATAATGTAAAATTAATTCAGAAATTATCTCGACCTTTTAACTTTTTCTTTCAACTTTCTCAATGATCTGTCTGGCTGTCTGTGTGTCTGTCTGCCTGTGTATTTCTGTGTCAGTCTCTGTGTGTCTGTGTCGATATCTCTGTCTATTTGTCTGCCCTCTTCTCTCTCTCTCTCTCTCTCTCTCTCTCTCTCTCTCTCTCTCTCTCTCTCTCTCTCTCTCTCTCTCTCTCTCTCTCTCTCTCTCTCTCTCTCACTCTCACTCTCTCTCATACACACACTGTGTGTGTGTGTGTGTGTACGTATATATATCTATGTATATAATCTATCTATATGTCTGTCTCTCTCAGTATCTATCTATCTCTATATATATCTAGCTCATTCCCTCATTCTATGCCTCTCCCTCTCTCCCTCTCGCACGCCTTGCATACCTTAAAACCTTTCTCTGCGTGACCATTCCAAAACTAGGATACAGAGTGCGTATTCACTCAAGCTCCGTGAACAAAGGTGAGGGGCCTTTGACGCTGAAACACGAGCGCTGAGCGAGTGCCACCGTCGGGGTGCCAGTCTCTCATTGCAGATACTTTGGACTTGATCTGCGTTTGTGTGTCTGTGGAGGGGGGGGGGTGAAAGGGAGGGAGTTGGGGGTTATAAGTATGGCGGAAATAGGTGGCGATGTATGCATGTGTGCGTCTGTGTTGTGTGTGTGTGTGTGTGTGTGTGTGTGTGTGTGTGTGTGTGTGTGTGTGTGTGTGTGTGTGTGTGTGTGTGTGTGTGTGTGTGTGTGTGTGTGTGAGGGGTATATGCAAAGGTATCTAAGGATGTCGTATGTACATTGCACATGCATATGCATGCTTAGTTATGTATACAGCCGTTCATTGCTATTCATCTTTCTATCCATTTGCTTACACAAAACGCCGTAATTGATGATGTATTCATGAACCTTACAAATTCATCTTATCGCATGCATTTACATAGTGGATTATAGAGTGTAATTGTCAGGCCTGTGCCATTGCTAGACATAAACTTCCTCTCTCTTTCCCAAACTTTGCCGGTATAACTCCTTCAGCGGGTATGCATTAACTACCGTGTTGTATGATGGATATGCGCGTTTTTCTAAAATTACCAGTAAC
>NW_020871097.1:288548-291048 GCF_003789085.1 Penaeus vannamei
TAGCTTTCATCTGATCTCTCCCGCAAGTGCTAGTTATTGTTGTTGGATATCTTTTGGGTTATTTGTTTGATGTTCTCATTATTATATATCTTTTTTTTAATTACGATATCTTTCATCTCTCTCTCTCTCTCTCTCTCTATCATTCTCTCTCTCTCTCTCATCTCTCTTTCTCTCTCTCTCTCTCTCTCTCTCTCTCTCTCTCTCTCGTCATCTCTCTTCTCTCTCTCCTCTCTCTCTCTCTCTCTTCTCTCTCTGCTCTCTCTCTCTCTCTCTCTCTCTCTCTCTCTCTCTCTCTCTCTCTCTCTCTCTCTCTCTCTCTCTCTCTCTCTCTCTCTCTCTCTCTCTCTCTCTCTCTCTCTTCTCTCTCTCTCCTCTCTCTCTCTCTCTCTCTCTCTCTCTCTCTCTCTCTCTCTCTCTCTCTCTCTCTCTCTCTCTCTCTCTCTCTCTCTCTCTCTCTTCTCTCTCTCTCTCTCTCTCTCTCTTTCTTATTTTTTTCTTCCTCTCCTATCTATTTATCTTTATCTATCTATCTATCTATCTTTATCTATTTATCCATCTATCTATGTATCTCTCTCTCTATCTATCTATCTTTCTCTCTGCCAACGAAAATGGTAACGATAATAACAATTATAATAATGGTAATTATAATGATAAATAATGATAATAGTAATTCTACTACTGTTACTACTACTAATACTAATAATAGCAATAAGTCTGATAATAATAATAATAATGATAGTAATGATGATACTACTACAACAGCTATTATTAATCATAATTATGATAATGATGATAATAATAATAATGATAATGATAATATAATGATAATAATAATAATAATAATAATAATAATAATAATAATAATAATAATAATAATAATAATAATAACAATAATAATAATAGTAATAAGGATATTGATGATAATGATAATAATGATAAGGATGATAATAATAATATGTATAATATTGATAATAATAATATTAACATTGATAATAATGATTATACAATAATAATAATATCAAAACAATAATAGTAAAATTATGATAAATAATAAAGATAATTAATAATGATGCATAATAATGATAATGATAATAATATTAACATTGATAATAATGATGATTATAATAATAATCATATAAAAAACAATAATAGTAAAATTAATGATAAATAATAAAGATAATAATAATGAGGCTGATAATAATGATAATGATAACAATAATAATGATAATGATACTAATAATAATGACAATGATTATGATGATATTAATGATAGCAATAATGATGGTAATGGTAATAGTAACTATGATAATGATGTTAATAATGAAAATAATAATAATAATAATAAGAATAAGAAGAAGAAGGATAAAAAATTGAATCCTGATAGTGATAACAATAATAACAATAGTAGTAATAATTGTGATAGTAATGATAATATAGATGATGATAACAAAAATAACTATAATAATAGCAATGACAAAATACTATTGATAATGGTAATAACAATAATGATCATGATACTAATACTACTAATGATAATGATGATAATGATAATAACAATCATAATAAAAATTATAATAATAATGATAAAAAGAAAACGAGGAAAAAAGGACAATGAATATCATTACAATAATGATAATGAAAATAAAAATGATAGTGCAAAAAAAATAATGAAAATATTGATAATAATAACACTAATTCCAACAACAACAACAACAATAACAATAATAATAATAATAATAATAATAATAATAATAATAATAATAATAATAATAATAATAATAATAATAATAATAATAATAATAACAACAACAACAACAACAACAACAATAATGATAATAATAATAATAATAATAATAACAATAATAATAATAATAATAATAATAATAATAATAATAATAATAATAAATACCGACAATGATAATAACAGCAATACTAAAAAAAAAAAACTAAACAGATTTAAAAACAAGCAAATCAATAAACAAACAACAAAAAAACATCAAATACCACAACAACAGAACAACAACGAAACCCGAAGAGGACCCAGACGGACCGACCCACCGAAATACGAGCGAGCGATGAGCAGAACAGCGACGCCCTCTGGCTGCTGTTGACCGCCGAGGGGATGCGCCTCTCCCACACCGCCACCGCCTCGGCATGCTGTCCGCGGTCCGCCAGCGTCTTCCCCAGGGCCTCCACCGCCACGTGCTCCTCGTCGCTGTACTCGCTTGGGGGCGGAGGCAGGCGGGCATGTGAGGGCGAAAGGGTGAGGGAGGGAGGAGGGGGATGGGAGGGTGGGGGTGAGGAGGGAGGGAGGAGGGAGAATGGGGTGGGGTGGGAGGGGAAATGGGGCGGAAGGAGGAAGGGTGGGAGGGTGGGGAAGGGTGGAAGGGGAGGAATCAGGGGTTGAGGAGGGAGGGAGGAGGGAGATGGGAGGGTGTGGGAGGGGAATGGGAGGCGGAAGGAGGAGGGGGATGGGAGGGTGGAGGAAGGGGGGGGGAGG
>NW_020871097.1:301048-303548 GCF_003789085.1 Penaeus vannamei
GATTTATATGTAATCAAAGTAGACTTAACAGTAAGCAAAATCAATGGAGTAGAAGACATTTGGCTCAACAGCCAATGTAGAAAACTGTCCTCTTGATTGTTGGGTGCATTTACAGACATCCCCATGTTTCCTTCAATATTCTTTAATTAACTTTTGGAGTTATTCCGAGCCAGTTTTTCTTCGAAATAAACCTGTCTTTACCTTGGTGATAATGTAAACTTATTCGTAAGCAGTTTTTCTTCGAAATAAACCTGTCTTTACCTTTGGTAAGCGATAATAACCTAAGGCCATTAGAAATTGTAACCTTCATCAATTAATTAAAAAAACAACTCGCATTATTGAATCCTCTAATACATTACTTGACGTCATCATAACAAATAAAATTGATATAGTGTTACATGATGATGCTGTTCCTTGTCCTGTTGCAGATCATGAACTCATCACTGTCAAAATTGACTTTCATAAACATTCAGGTGCCTAGGTAACTACAGTCAAAATACGTTTTGCAATTTGCTTCTGAATGATATCAATGCCCTGAACCTAATTCTTCACACTGACAATTTTAACAAAACAAGTATATGTTTTTAGTGACATTTTTTTAAACAATCTGAACGGCTGTGCTCCCCTTGTCACAAGTGAAATCCGTCGCCCCGCAGCACCATGGGATAGAAGAAAGGTAGTTCTACATAACCAAAACAAAACGTATTAGTTCTGTTTTCAAAAATAGCAAATTACAATATTTCTGCAACTCAATCAAAAACAAAAGCGGCACATAGAAAGTTATTCATAGTATAACGCCCCAGAGCAGCAAATCCTTTCAACATGAGGATATTAATAATCTAAGAAAGCCGAGGAATTTAACAATTGCTTTGCAAACATATGTCGCCCGTCCTTTGAACACTCACAGACATGTCTTAGCAATACTCCCTTTAACGACGAAAGAACTCAAGGCTTACCTTGTACTCCAGTCCAGTGAACTCTGTTATCCTGGGTCATAAAGAAATTTAAACATTCCAAAGCCCAGCTCAGAGGGCATATCTCAAACATCTATTTAAAACTGTTCTCCTGTTGCCATTTTCTACATTACTGTCATTCATTAATATCCCATGGTAATTCGTATTTTTCCATAATACTTGAAGCTAGCTCATGTAACCCCTTTCTTCAAGGCTGGAGATAAAGTACACATACACAATTATCGTCCTATTTTTCTTCTACCCATTTTATCAAAGATTTTAGAGAGAATCATTGCTAACCAATTAACTATTTATCTAGAAACTAATGAATTATTATCAAAGTCAGCATGGATTTAGACCTACTCTCAACAGAAACGGCACTGTTAAGTTACAAATAACATTTATGAAAACATGGATATACAGAGTCTCCCTTGTCTTGTTACTTGACCTCTCGAAGGCATTTGATAGTGTGAGCCATAACATTCTCCTGAGAACATGTGAAAAGTTGGGTGTCGACCCATTTTGGTTTGATTCCTATCTAATCGATCTCAGTCAGTTCGTATTGGTAGTTATTTCACTACCACTTACCGGCGACTTTGGAGTACCACAAGGTTGCATATTAGGGTCACTATTATTTCTTATATTATATTGTTTGTAATGATATGTCTGAGCACATATGCAGACGAACCCAACTGGTTCTTAATGGCAGCATTAACGAACTTCAAGAACTAATAAAAAGGGCGGAGGTTACTGTTACAATGTAAAACCTATATATGAATTAAAAAGAAAAAGTTTTATGGTAAATGAATCAAAAACTCAGTATAGATTTAGACCTACTCTCAACAGAAACGTAAATGAATAAAAAACTCGATGTATTTTTATTGGTAGTCAACATATATATCTCACACATCCCAGTTGACACATGTACTATTTGAAAATATTCGGATAGAGCCCAGTGACAAAATTAAGAACCTAGGCATTTATATGAACCGCTACATGCGTTTTGATAGTCATATAGAACCTACGTGCAAGGAGGTAACAGGAACGCTCCTCTATAGAAACCGCATTAGAAATAGTTTTGATACACCCACAAGACCTCTATTAATCCAAGCAATTGATTTAAGTATAATCAACTACTGCTCGAGAATCTGGGGTATGACCAGTAAGACACAGAGAGAGCGAGTGCAAAAGCTACAAAACTTTGTATGCAAAGTAGTCTCGTGTGCCCGTAAATACGACCTCGTTAATCCCATCTTAAATGAACTGCAGTGGCTAAGGATAGGCCAAAAATGTGTCTTTGACATTTGCGTTTTAGTTTTTAAAGTCGTTAGACAACAGCTTCCTCATTGGCTGTTTCCACTTCCAAGCATCAGCCGTGACTTAAGAACCAGGCAAAGGAATAATCAATTTGTTCCTATTCAGATATCGGACGCAGATCATTTCGTGTTACAGGACCCGTGATATGGAATGACTTCCCGCAGTCACTGAAGGATGCGCAAAGTATATTCACTTCTAAAGCAAGACCAAAGCAATGCCTTTCAAGTAAG
>NW_020871097.1:316048-323019 GCF_003789085.1 Penaeus vannamei
CAACAACAATTACAAAGATAAAAATGATAATGACAATATCGATAATGCTGATAACTATAATAATTATAATAATAATAACAATAATAATGATAATACGAAGAACAATGATGATAATGATGATACTGAAAATAGTAATGATAATGAAAATGATAATATCACTAATAGTAATGATAGAATGATAATGATAATGATGATAGCAATGAATAATGAAGATGATAATGTCAACAACAATGATAATGATGATCATGATAAAAATGATAGTAATATTATAATAATTATTGTTATTATTATTATCATTATTATTATTATTATTATAGCAATAGCAATAATGATAATAATAACAATAACAATAATAATATTGATTATGATAGAAATGGTAATAGCGATAACAATAATGAAGATAAGAATAATGATAATTACAAATATAATAATGATAAGTGATAACAATAACGACAATAACAAAAAGGTGACACAACAAATGCATAAAAAGTCATTTCACTTGCATTACAAGGCTAAACACACTTTGCTAGCGAGTGAGTGAGTGTTCAGTTATGAGGGGCTTTTATGAAGAGATGCCGAGTGTAAAGAAATGTAAATATCTCTGAAAAGAACATGTGTGAATTTTGGGGAAAGGAGGTGAAAAAATTTAGAGAATAAATGAAGCGAGTCTAGTGGGAGAGCTGGAAGTATAGTTATATAAAATATGTTTATTTACTATGAAGTGAGTGTGGAAGAGAGAGAGAAAAAAGAAAGAAAGAGAGAGAAGGGAGTATTACGTAAAACATTTTACCTTTTCTACTATAGAAATCAGTTCATATACACACACTCAACTGCGCACTCACCTACATGTAGAAAAAAAAAAAAAAAAAAAAAAAAATATATATATATATATATATATATATATATATATATATATATATATATATATATATATATATATATATATATATATAGATATAGATAGATATATAGATATAGATATAGATATAGATATAGATATATACATATAGATAGATAGATAGATAGATAGATAGATAGATAGATAGATAGATAGATAGATAGATAGATAGTAGTTGTGTGTGTGTGTGTGTGTGTGTGTGTGTGTGTGTGTGTGTGTGTGTATATATATATATTATATATAATATATATATTATATATATATATTATATATATATATATATATATATTATATATATATATATATATAATATATATATATATATATATATATATATATATATATATATATATATATATATATATATAATATATATATATATAGGTATATACATACACATACATATATATGTTCATCTTTATAGCATGTCCTATTCATCAGAATATAGCAAACAAAAACAGTAATGATGTCCACCAAATACAGTAACAAAAACAACGCCACTCAGGGAGCAACACCACTGACGAATCGACAAAAAAACATAGAAAACAAAAAACATCAACAAGGAAACATACAAACAAAACAAAAGGCAACAAAACAAACAAAACAAAAGGCAACAAAACAAGCAGAGCAAACAAGAGGCAACAGAGACATCACCGCGTCAGCCAAGTTTCAATTTTCTTATGAATTAACTCGCATGGCGGAGGGAGGCTCCGTATGATTCGCTTTATTCCCGTAATTGTATCAGCAGCTGTTGCTTCTCCCGCTCCTCCGACGCAGCCGGCAGCCAGATCGAGTTTTTCTCTTTCTCTCTCTCGCTTTCTCTTTCTCTCCCTCTCTTGGTTGTAGGGTTACTTTGTTTTTTTCTGGTTCTTACGGTTCTTCTGTCTGTCTTCTCTCTGTCTCTCTCTCTCTCTCTCTCTCTTCTCTCTCTCTCTGTCTCTCTCTCTCTCTCTCTCTCTCTCTCTCTCTCTCTCTCTCTCTCTCTCTCTCTCTCTCTCTCTCTATCTCTGTCTCTGTCTATCTACCTACCTGTCTATTTATCTATTCATATTTATCTATCTATCCGTCTGTCTTTATCTATCTATCTATCTTTATCCATCTATCCCTCTTTTTCTCTCTTCATCTCTCTTACTACCTATCTCTCAGTACATCTACCAAAACAATCATTCATCTATCTGCCTCTCTATCTATCAGTCTGTCTACCTCTCTGCCCATCCATCCAACAATCTACCTCTATATCCATCTACACACATCGCTTATTCTCCTTCCCTTGCTCTCCTCTTCTTCCTTTCGCTCTCTCTCTCTCTCCGTTGCAGCCGAATTCTTCCATGCTCGGGCTGGTCTGCTTGGCAACAGAAATTCTCATTATTTTCCTCACTCTCCCCTTTTCTCTTCTTGTCCTTTCCGTATTTCTCTCCTTTTGTTTTGTTTCATGTTGTACCATTTGTTTTTGGTGTATGTACTTTTTTTTTTCCAGGCACATGTTTTATCGATTTTTACATTCATCAATTTTCTTTTTGTATGTGTGTTCTTTATTCTATGAGAGGATGCCATGGATATTATGATTTTGTTGGATTTCCTTAATATGGATTTATGGTAATTTTGATAATGTTAATCATATAATAATTTGCATTGCCATGATCATAATCATTATCATCATTATAATCATTACTATTATTGTTGTTATCTAATTATCATTATCATTATTATTACTATTATCATTAGTTGTTCATTAACATTATATAATCTTTATCTATTATTATTATCATTATTCAGTTTATTGCTATTATAACTATCATTAATTCAGCAATCATCATTTTCATTACTATTATCATTATTATTGTTGTTATTATCATTATTATCATTATTGTTATGGTTATCATTATTATTGTTATTTTTATTATTATTATTATTGTTATTATTATGATTCATTATATTCGTCATTAATTATTATCATTATTATTATCAATTTCAATATCAACCCCATCCTTAATTATCATTATTACTATTATCATCATTATCATGTTTACTATATAATTAAAATCTGTTTTATTATACTACTTCTGTTATCATTATTTATTATCATTACTACCTTTATCATTATTTTCATCATTATGATTATTATTATCCTTATCATTTATTTGTCATTATCATTATCATTATTATCATTATTACATTGTTTTGTTACATTATCATATCATTACCATTAGCACCATTATTATTATTCATTATCTTATATTATCATCATCATATATTATTATCATTTGCATTTATTACTATCATTATTATTTACACTTAATCATTATTATCATTGTTATTAACATTATCAGCATCATTCATCATCATCGTTATTACTTCATTGACTGCCATCATTATCATTAAATATCATGAATATCAATTATCACTTAAGGCAAAGACACAATAATAAGACAAAGACACAATAACAAACAAAAGAGCAGAAAGAAAAAGGTTGATTTTGTGTCATTTGATATTTTGCTTCATTTTGTTTGTTATTTCATCTTATTACAAATATCAGTAGTAATACTGTGGTTATTACTTCTGTAATTATTATCGTATTTTCCATCGTTCTCGTTTATTCCTGCGGCAGTTATATGATTGCAACTATCATAATCCTATCACTATCCCCACAAAACACAAGCAAAAATGTACTCTAAAGACACGCATTTCATGTAATCATGGTGTGCGCTATAAGTTTATATCACCGTACGTCGGATCCTGGAATGTTCAGTCGCTTGCAAAATACGGCATGTTCAGTCTACCATGTCTGAACAAGGACACATTCACTCGAGTGTGGATTCCTCGCTCAGCACCGAATCAAGATCGGGTTCGTTCTGTACATCCACCCGAGAACTTCCACGTACACGGATACTAATATAAACACTAATGAGGATATTACCACTTTTGAACATTCAAGAGGCTGAGCGTTTTCTTTTTATTCTCTCTCCCTCTCATTTTCTTTCAGAGGAAATTGGTCATGTGAATAAGCCATCGAGACGAAGAGCGAAGAGCTTAAGCAAGCTACTGGAAAAGTCTATTACAATTTTTCTTGCGAGTCTTTCGGCCGTGAAAGATTTCTCCGTTAGAGAGAGGGTTGCCAGCGCGTGAAATTTTTGAGAAGAGGGAATGCGTGTTAGACGAAACGGGATTCGAGATGAGACAGACTTTTAGGACCGTTTTCATACTGGTGAATGAAACGTGTGCACATCAAAGTATATACTAAGTATATATACATAAAGTATATAGTCAAACAAATATGTAAATGAATTTACATATACGCAAACACATAAATTGTGTGTGTGTGTGTGTGTGTGTGTGTGTCTATATATATATATATATATATAATATATATATATATATATATATATATTATATATATATATATATATGTGTGTGTGTGTGTGTGTGTGTGTGTGTGTGTGTGTGTGTGTGTGTGTGTGTGTGTGTGTGTGTGTGTGTGTGTGTGTGTGTGTGTGTGTGTGTGTGTGTATATATATATATATATATATATATATATATATATATATATATATATATATATATATATATATATTTATATGAATATATAATATTATATATATATATTATATATCTGTGTGTGTGTGTGTGTGTGTGTGTGTGTGTGTGTGTGTGTGTGTGTGTGTGTGTGTGTGTGTGTGTGTGTGTGTGTGTGTGTGTGTGTGTTTTGTGTGTGTGTTTGTATATAAACACACACAATTTTTTTGTTAAAGTCTACGGATAAATCAACCCATTTTTAACTATCTCCATATAATGGAAATTCTCGAACTAAGGATTTCTGTTAGAGAGGCAGTCCGTGTGATATTTTAATGATGATTCAGAAAGAAACACTAAATATGCACAACCGTGATGATAGATAAACATCATGATGAAATGTTTATATTGATTATGTAAACACTTTTCTTAATGATATCACAAATATTGTTACATGTTTATATAAAGATAATTTTAATGACTAAATGACATTGATATCAATTCAAGCTGATCCTTTCATCTGAATGCACTTTTTATTCGACATGCCATACTGAATGAAGAGAGGGGGGGCGAGAGAGACAGAGAAAGAGGGGCAAAAGAGAGAGAAGAAAGGGAGAGAGGGGGAGAGTGACAGAGGGAGACTGACAGAGAGAGAAGGGGGTAGAGAGAGAGAAAGAGGATGAAAGAGAGAGACAAAGGGAGGAGATCGAGAGACAGCAGGGAAGGAGGAAGAGAGAGAGATACAGACGGACAGAAGAGAGAGAGAAAAAGAGAATGGGGGAGATGGAGAGAAAGAGACACACAGACAGACAGATAGAGGCAGACACAGAGTAGAGAGAGCTAAAGAGAGCTAATAAGAGTGCAAGAGATCGTTACAGAAAGGATAGGACAGGTAAGACCCATTTATGCTAGCGATACTGTATCTGAATGCCCGTCTCTCTTTCTGGCGAAGATGCCATCTCTCTGGACATGGAGAGAGACGGTGTGTGTGTTTATTTGTGTGCTTGTGTGTGTGTGTGTGTGTACATACATATATATTATATATATATAATATATATATATATATATATATATATATATATATATATATATATATATATATAATATATATATATATATAATATATATATATATATATATATATATATATATATATATATATATATATATATATATATATATATATGGGGTGAATCTTTTATGCTGGCCACTGACGCACCAAGGAGGCCTATACATTATGGGGAGTGTGTTTTTAGCGACAAGTAGCTCCAGGTCTTAAAAAGCAATTGGTATGAGGCTTAAAAAGTCTTAAAGTGGTTTTGAATTTGATCAGCTTAAACCTGCAAGACGCATGTGTATATATATGTATGCATATATATATATGTACATGTATATATATATATATATATATATATATATATATATAATATATATATTATATATATATATATATATATATATATATATATATATATATATATATATATATATATATATATATATATATATATATATATATATTTATTTATATATATTATATAATATATATATATATATATATATATATATATATATATATATATATATATATATATATATGTATATATATATATATATATATATATATATATATATATATTATATATATATATATATATATATATATATATATATATGTGTATTGTGTGTGTGTGTGTGTGTGTGTGTGTGTGTGTGTGTGTGTGTGTGTGTGTGTGTGTGTGTGTGTGTGTGTGTGTGTGTTGTGTGTGTGTGTGTGTGTGTGTGTGTGTTTTATGTGCGTGTGTGTGTGTTTCTGTGTATGTGTGTGTGTTTTTATGCGTGTGTGTGCGTGTGTGTGTGTTTTATGTGCGTGTGTGAGTGTGTGTGTATATATAATATATATATATATATATATAATATATATATATATATATATATATATATATATATATATATATATATATATAATATATATATATGCATGTATGTATGTATATATACATATGTATATGAGTGTGTGTACATTTGTATGCATGTATAAGCATTTTTGTATAAGCGCATAGCTCAATGAATAAATCTGCAGGTACTTTCCACACATATCCCGGTTGAACCGCACGGCCGCCGGTCCATCAAAACATCCTCTCACGGCAAGCCCGGCCATGTTTACACAGGGGCCATCGGCTACACACACACAGACTCACGTATGCAGCGCTCCAACCTACATACGCCGCTCCCTTCTCTGATAGCAATTTTCCGCTAACCGCTTCGGCAAAGGAGAAGTCTATGAATATTAGCGCTGAATTACGCAGCTGCCCCTGGCTAGTGAGAAGAGAGAGGGAGAGAGAAAGGGGGGAGGGGGAAAAAGGTGTGATTTGATGGCTGTGTGTGCTTAGTTTTGCCTGAAATTTGTTTTGCTGTTGACGTGTTGGAAATATGCCTATCTCTGTTCCCTTTTTATTCTCCCCTTTTCCGATTTTTTTCCATCTTATTTGATGTTTTGCGCTTGCTCTTTGAAATCTTTTGTTATTTTAGCAAGCTGATAGTTTTTTAATTTGTCACATCA
>NW_020871098.1:0-7500 GCF_003789085.1 Penaeus vannamei
AGTGTGGGAGAGTTTCATAATATTTACGATATGACAGCGAGACACACAGACGAGATTAAATGATGGGTAGAAAATAATCAAAAAGAAATATAATTAATATATCCTTGTTTCTCTTTCTCTTCTCCCCTATTTTTTTTTTGAATAAGATGACCAAGGACATTGTTCAAACCGTTAACTACGAAGCATATTGAATAAAAAAACAAATGTCATGATAGTGGCACTATCAGAGAGATTGGCTGGCAGCAACAAACCTCCTATCTCGCTCGCAGGGGGGGGCGCGCTTTTTTTTTTTTTTTTTTTTTTTTTTTTTTTTTTGGTTGAGGGCGGGCAGTGGGGTGTGCGAGGTGGGGAGGACACTTTCTCCCCCCCGCTCTTCGCTAACCCCACTTTCTAATAGGACGAAATTTTCTTGGAGAACATCAATACATGTACTTATTTTTATTTATTACTTGTATACGCAGAGCAATATCGCCTGCTGCGAAGCAATTCTCTATGTGAATTTTATAGGCTACACTATAACAGATAATAATATAAAAAAAAAAAATTTTTATGAGAATATAATGATAAAAAATAATGATTATAAGAAGAGATATATAATAGAAAACAAAAGAAGAACAAAAAAACAAAAAAAGAAAATAATAACAAGAAAATAAAAAATATAACTAATGAAAAAAGAATAAACTCAAAATAAAAAAGTTTATTAATAAAAAAAAAAAAAAAAAAAAAAAAAAAAAAAAAAAAAAACTTCCCTTGTATTCCCCAAAAAATAAATACTATAGAAAATGATATATCAAGAACAGCAAAAGAAAAACAAAAATTAACGAAAATAGAAATTAAGAAAAAATGTAAATATAAAATTATGACAGATAAATCAAAATTGCACATTGATTATAGCGTCGTGTAAACGTATTGTTACGATTGCAATCGAGTAATGTTTGATTTGAATATGTGTTTGTTTTGGAGTGGTGTGTGTTGTGTGATTGTGTTGATGTGTGTGTGTAGGTGTTGTGTTGCGTGTATGTTTTTTTGTGTGTGGTGCGTGCTGATGTGTGTGTCGTGTGTGTGTTTGTGATGTGTGTGTGTTTGTGTGTGTGCGTGTGGTTGTGTGTGTGTGGTGTGTGTTGTGTAGTGTGGTGGCGTAGTTGTGGTGATGTGCGTAGTGGTGTGTGGGTGTGTGGTGTTTTTGTCGTCAGTGTGTGTGTGCGTGTCGTGTGTGTTGCGTGTGTGCAGTGTTTGTGTGTGTGTGTGTTGTGTTTCTTGATTATTTTCGAGACTGTTACTTTATTGTTTTGTTATTTAACTATTTTCCTTTTTCCTTAGATTATGCTGTCTATCTGTTCGGCTTTTCTGTCTACTTGGTACTAATACTTAGATCTGTTTACAAATTACTAATATTTCAAATGTCCATTAATTACCATCATCATTATTATTTTATGTTATGAATATGATCTACTCATCTATTGATCTTGATTTTTTCTTTTTATTGTGGATTTATTTAACTTAATATCAAATCACGTATACACCCCCCCCACCACACACATACAATCACACAAACATCCAGAGGTCACATCCCTGTCTCTTTTTATCTATCTGTCTTACTCTCTCTCTTCCTCTTTCTTTCTCATGTCCCATCCACCTCCTTTTCCTCTTTCTCATATCTCTTTTTCTCACTACTAATGCCTTTTCTCTCTCCTCTCTCTCTTGTGAATACATAGACAGAAAAACCGTCACCACATCACACACCGCCACACACACACAAGACATACATACAGACACACACACTAGCGCACGCACACAACAGCATACAAACACACATACAGCAACACACAACACACACGCAACACAACACAACACAAACTAAAACACACACACACACCACACACATACACCACACACAACACCACAAACACACCGACACACACACACAAACACACACACACACACACACACACCAACCACACACCCACACACCACACCACCACACACACATCACACACGCACACGCAACACGCACATACACAGGCCATGACTCACGTGCTAGTTTTTTTTTTTTTATCAACTAGGATACTCTTCATAATTCCACTATCAAAATATCACGCGCGGAAAGGTCCATTATTCTAAAGAGATTCAATTGCATCCGATAGCTTTACCTGCAGTGGTGAACTCGCCATGGAAGAATATACTCATATTTTTTTGATTTTTTTTTTCCCATTTTTTTTTATCTTTGAATCTATTTTATGGCTCATTTGTTTATTGATTTATTTTTCTGTTTACTTTATTCTATCCTCTCTGTCTCGACTTTTATCTGTTTATCTTGTTTGGTTATTCACTTATTTGGTTGTTTATCTATATGATCTCTTATAATAATATTTTCGTATCTAATCAACAGTTCAACTTATTCTGGTAAGTGTAAAGGAAGAAATAAAGAATAATTAGGTAGAATAAGTAATAGTTGAAAGGTAGATTGTCTATGGTAAATCGATTAAATAATGGAATTGTGAATGTATAAGGTTAATTAGAAATTATAGAGAGATAAATTTTTATGTGTAGCTTTCTCGCTCGTCCTGTGTCCTCTCTCTTACTCATACCCCGCTCTATCTCTCTCTCCTCTATTTATTATCTGTTTATTCTCCTCGGTCTAATGCTAATCATCTATCGTCCTTTCTCATCTGCCCTCGTCTCCTTCTCTGTTCGCTTGCTTCCGTCTTCTTGTCCCGCTATCATCTTTGTCATCCTTTCCGCGTCCTCTCTCTCTGTCCTGCTTTGCTCCTCTCCCTGTTCTCTTCCTACGCGTCCTTCCTTCCTTTTCATGCCCTCCTCCGTCCTCTCTCTCTGCATTCGCGCTCCGGTCCGCTTCCCTGTCTTATCCTCCTCCACCCCTCTCCCTCTCTCATCTCGCCCTCCCCTCCTCCTTCCCCTTCCTTTCCTCGTCTCCTTCTCTCCCCTCTCCCTCTCTCCCACTCCTCCTCCTCCAGTTCCCTCCCCTCCTCCACCCTCCTGGCCCATTCCCGCTCCTCCCCTACACCCCTCTCTACCCTCTCGCCTCTTTGGGCTGCGCCTCTCCTCCAGCATGCTCTCCCTCCCCCGCCGTACTCTAACACACCCAGAACACCCAGCTTTGTCACGGTGAGTGCGTTGTCCTTTCAGGCCCGCGGCGGAGGCGGTCTTAAGCTGAAGTCAAACAGCCCAGCGACTTCGCTTTAACGGCGGTTGGGTTAAAAAAGGCTGGTAACGTGTGTTGTGGGCTTCGAGGCCGGGGGCTGGGGCAGTGGGAGAGGGAGGCTTGTGGGGGTGAGCGGGATGTGGTGTGAAGCGGTGTGTGGGCGTGTGGGGCGTGGATGTGTGGTGGTATGTGTATGTGTGGGTAAGGCGGTGTGCGTGGATGTGTGACTTGGGTAGTGTGTATGGTTTTCATGGTGTGTGTAAGTAGTGTATGTGGTGGGCATCGGTGCATGGATGTGTACTGGGTATTGGGTATATGTGTAGTGTGTTGTGTAAGTATGTATATCTATACACACACAACACACATATATATACCCCTATGCTATTATATGTATATTATCACACACACACGACACACACACACAACACACACACCACACAACCACACACACACACACACACACAACACATATATATATATATATATATATATATAATATATATATATATTTATATATATACTATTATATAATATATATACGTGTGTATGTGTGTGTGCTGGTATTTCATAGTATGTTTGTTTAATATGTGTATCAATATCAACAACAGTATTCCTTCTCTCCAGATCAATAACCAGATCAATACCACACTTGATTGCACGACTCCCCCACCCTTTACCCCCTTTACACTCGGCAATGATGTAAAGATCGAGTTACTGGAATATCGGAATGGGGGGGGGGTGGAAGGGGGGAGGAGGAGGGAAGTTATAGCGGTCCTTTGGGTTGCTAATTCATGCTGTCGTGTCTGTCTATTGTTATGACTACTCTGTCAGTCTATCTTACATATCTAACAGCAGTTGATTTAGTCCTGATCTATCTACTCTGTGTTTTATTATCTATCTACTCTTGTATTTATCTAACTCTATCGTACGCTCTTGTATTTATCTAATTTTATCTATCTGTGCTATCTATCTTCTATCTACGTGTCCCTATATGTCTATAGGATCTGTTTGCCTCTCTTTCTATCTGTTGTCGCTTCGAAAAAAGTGTGAAGTGAACGTTATAAAAAAGAAGAGATTTTTGGAGAGAGATTAAAGATGAGAAGAAGAAGAAAAAAAAAGAAGACGGGAAGAGGAAAGAGAGGAAGATACAAAAGGATGGATAAGGAGAAAGATAAGGAAAAAAATGATATAAAGAAGAAAGGGAGGGAAAAAAATGATGGAGAAGGAAAGAGGGCGAAGATAGAAGATGGAAGAAGACGGAAAGAAGAAAATTAGTATAAAGGGAAGAGGGAATAAAAACATTATGATAATTATGATATAATCAGAAGAAGAAGGACAAGAAAATGTAAAGAGAGGAGAGAGAGAAAAAACAAACAAACAAGGAAGAAGAAGAAGGAGAAAAGGAGAGAGAGAGAGAGAGAGAAGAGAAAGAGAGAGAGGGAGAGAGAGAGAGAGAGAGGAACGAGAGAAGAGAAGAAGAGAAGAGAGAGAGAGAGAGGCAGCGAGAGAAAGGGGGAGAGGAGGAGAGGAGGGGCAGAGAGCGAACGCAGCAGAACCCAGGCCTCTTAACTGAAGAGGAATGTTTTAGTACTACCGTAAAAGAGGATTCTCGTTCAGCGGGGGGGGGAGAGAGGGGGGGGGGATAGAAGGATTTACTCAGAAGGATTACTAACAGGGGCGGGACACGGAGACATGAAAAGCAACCCACGAACACCGACGGCACCAGAGGAAGCGAACACGCTCGATGACAGAGGGGAGGCGACGCGGGAGGGACGGCGGGAGCGTCGCAGGGGCAGGGAGGGGGGAAGGGGGAGATTGTCAGCGCGAAGAGAGCGCGGGGGGGGGGGGCAGAGATGGGGGTGGAAGACGGCTGGGGCGGGGGGGGGGAACGAGACAGGGAGAACGGGGGGACCGAGCGCCGCTCAGACCGCCCAGGCCCCAGGGGGAGGGCTTTAAGGGGGGGGGGGCGGCCAGGCAAAAGGAAAGCGAGAAACGGCCGCCCTCTCACCCACATTCATGTCTAACGAACGCCGACAAACCGAGCCAAAAAGGACGTATGATAAATAAGACATTACCACAGGTGAAACACTATGCTAATCATATGGACAGCACGGAGAGAGAGAGAGAGAGAGAGAAGAGAGCAGAGAGAGTAGAAGAGAGAAGAGAGAGAGAGATAGGAGAGAGGGAGAGGGAGAGAAGAAGAAGAATGAATTACAGTACAGACAGACAAAAGACAAGAAAAATATTGATATAGCGCAATTTACGTTCGCGATTTCTTATTTTGTAATACAATATTTCCCCGTCTTAGCTTCTCCCTCTCCCTCTAAACTCTCCTTCCTTTTCTTCTCCTTCATCCTCCTTTTCCTCTCCTTCTTCTTCTTTTTTCATCATTCTCATCTCTTCTTCTTTTCTCATTCTTCCTTCTTACTTTTCATTCCTTTCCCTTACACAACTTCTCCATCTCTTTTCTTCTCCTTCTTCTTTCTCTCTTTTTCCTTCTCCTTCTATACCTTCTTCTCCACTCCTTCTACATTTTCCTTCTACATTCTTACTCCATGCTTCACTTATTCCTTCTATCTCCTTCTCTATCTCCTTCCTTCCGCTTCTGCTCCTTTCTTTTCCTTCTCTTACTTACTCCAACAAGTTTCTTTCTTTTTCTTTCTCTCTCTCTTTCTCCTCTTCTTTTCTTCTCTCTTTCTTCTTTTTCTTCTTTCTCTCTTCTTTTTTTCTCTCTCTTCTTTTCTTTCTCCTTCTCATATTCTAGGACTCTTCCCCATCCACCCCATCCAGAATCTTTACCCCCCGTAACCCGCCCCGCCCCCTGTATCCATCAACATATGAAACGTTCCGATTCTTGCGAAATCTATACTGTTACCAATTTACTCTGTCTATGCCAAACAGAACCGCTACGGGACCTTGAACATACAACGACTCAAATAACTCCAACATTTATGCATTTCCATAATCTTAAATTTCTCTTAATTTGCCATTTTCCTCTCCTTCTTCTCCTCATATCATCTCATGCGTCTGTCTGTTCTGTAGCTGTCTGTTCTCTGCTCTCAGCTTTCTGTCTCTCTCTCCCTCAACATCTCTCCTCATCACATCTCTCTTTCTCTATCTCATCTATCATTCTTCTCTTTACCTCATTCTCACGGGTACATGTGTCATGATCGTGCGGATTATAAATTCCTCTCTAGTCGTCTCCTCTCTCGATGCTAAAACGGGAAGAAGAGGTAGGCGCTCTCAACTCGCTCTCCCCTAGACGAGGGGGATAGGGGATGGCAGGTATGGGGATGAGGTAGGATAAGTAGAGTGAGGAGTCAGCCGATACGGCAAGAAATAGATAGATAGATAGGATAGACTAAGAAAGCATAAGATAATAGCTAGGATAGGGGAGTGGAGGAATAGGAGGGTAGAGGGATAGGAGAAGAGATTGACGATAGGAGAGAGAGGAAGGCAGAGCGAGAGGCTGGACACAGAGATGCAGGGGGAGACGACGCAGAGCGACAGAAGAAAAGGAGGGTGCAAAGGTGTCCATCGAAGCTGAACAGGAGGGAAACGTCGAAATTAGAGCATAGGAAGGTTGCCGGTAGGGAGAGGAGGCCGCTGGTTGCGCTCGCGTATCTGCGCTCTTCTATCTTTTTCTTTTTTCTGTCTCTTTCTCGGTGGGTTGCGTGGGTTATCTCTTCCTCGTGTGCGGTTCACGGTGGGGGCGGAGGAGGGTCCATCTTTTTTTTTATCTTTCTCCTTCTCCATTTCTAACATCCAAGTAACATTCTTTTTTTTAATTCGTTATTTTTACGCTCTTATACACTGTCTTTCTGAGGGTAGTGATGAGAGGAGAATTCATTCATGGAGGGAAGAGGTGAGGGATGGGGAAGGAGGGAAGAGAGGAGAGGGAGAGAGAGGAGGTGAGAGAGATAGAGACAGGAGATAGATAGAATAGATAGACAGATAGATAGACAGATAGATAGTATAGATAGATAGATAGATGAGAGAGAGAGAGAGAGAGAGAGAGAGAGGCAAAGAGAGAGAGAGAGAGAGAGAGAGAGAGAGAGCTGCTCCTCCCCATGGGCCCTCTTACTCTTCAGCATATCCTTTGTTGAGCCTTCTTACTGGACTCATTCTAAGACGGGCATTATTTCCTCTCCTTCTTCTCAGCTCGGCTCCATTTCTTCCTTCTTGGTCTCGCTGCGCTCGTCTCTCTCTCTGCGGCTCTCGTTCTCGGGGCTCGTCTGTCGTCTCTCTCTCGTCGGTCGCGTCGAGAGTCTGCTCTGCTCTCCTCTCTCCGGTCGTCGTCTCGCGTCCTCCTTTCTCCTTCTCCTCTCCTTCTTGTT
>NW_020871098.1:12500-15000 GCF_003789085.1 Penaeus vannamei
GGTTGATAAGTATTCGTGATATTTCAGGAAGAAAAGAAGAACTGAATGGTTGATAAGTATCGTGATATTCAGGAGAATAAGAAGGAATGGTTTGATAAGTATCGTGATATTTCAGGAAGAACTGAAGAACTGAATGGTTGATAAGTATCGTGATATTTCAGGAAGAATTGAAGAACTGAATGGTTTGATAAGTATCGTGATATTTCAGGAAGAATTGAAAGCTGATGGTTGATAAGTATCGTGATATTTCAGGAAGAATTGAATGGTTGATAAGTATCGTGATATTTCAGGAAAGAACTGAAGAACTGAATGGTTTGATAAGTATCGTGATATATCAGGAAGAACTGAAGAACTGAATGGTTGATAAGCATCGTGATATTTCAGGAAGAACTGAAGAACTGAATGGTTGATAAGTATCGTGATATTTCAGTGAAAAGAAGAATTGAATGATAAGTATCGTGATATTTCAGGAAAGAATTGAAGAACTGAATGGTTGATAAGTATCGTGATATTTTCAGGAAGAATTGAATGACAGTGAGGTTGAAGAACTGAATGCGTATGTGATCGTGATATTTCAGGAAGAATTGAAGAACTGAATGGTTGATAAGTATCGTGATAATTTCAGGAAGAACTGAAGAACTGAATGTTGATAAGTATCGTGATATTTCAGGAAGAATTGAAGAACTGGTTGATAAGTATCGTGATATTTCAGGAAGAATGAAGAACTGAATGGTTGATAAGTATCGTGATATTTTGATGATATTCGTCAGGAAGAATTTGTGATAAGTATCGTGATATTTCAGGAAGAATGAAGAACTGAATAAGAACTGAACGTGATATTTCGGAAGAAAAGAATGAATTTGATAAGTATCGTGATATTTCAGGAAGAATTGAATGGTTTGATAAGTATCGTGATATTTCAGGAAGAATGAAGAACTGAAATAAATAACCCCCGTGACCGGAATTGATAAGTATCGTGATATTTCAGGAAGAACTGAAGAACTAAATAAATATCCTACCAATGTTAAAATGGAGAGTAAGAATTAGAGTTTGATATTAATTGTTATATTTCTAACGCGTCTCTTAGCTGCGAGTTGGTTCTTGGAAAAGCTTCCAGAAACATTTTTTAAAATATCGGTTCTTGGGAAAAGCATTGAAAAAAATAATGACTTGCTGAAATTATTTTTAAAAGGGAGGTCGAAAGAGAGAGAGAGAGAGAGAGAGAGAGAGAGAGAGAGAGAGAGAGAGAGAGAGAGAGAGAGAGAGAGAGAGAGAGAGAGAGAGAGAAGAGAGAGAGAGAGAGAGAGAGAGAGAGAGAGGAGAGAGAGAGAGAGAGAGAGAGAGAATAGTTAGATAGATAGATAGAGAGATAGATAGAGATAGATAGAGAAAAAAAAAGAGAGAGAGAGAGAGAGAGAGAAGGGGATGGAGGAAAGAGACAGGGAGATTGATTGAAAGAGAGAGAGAGAGAGAGACAGACAGACAAACATACAGATAGAGAGAAAGAGAGAGAGAGACAGATAGAAGAGAGAGAGAGAGACAGATAGAAAAGAAAGAGAGAGACAGAAAGGAGAGAAAGAGCAAAGAGAAAATTCATACCCAGTGCCTTCACATAACTCCCCCTCATCTTCACGAAGCTGCCATCAAACCACAAAAGCTTCCCCATTGAACCTAAACGTACCACGATAACCTTGGGTTTAAACACGAACCTTCTACGGTATAACAAAACGAAAACATATAACAAAAACAACAAAAACAACAAAGCAACAAAAAACGACAAAAACAAGCAACAAAACAACATAAAGAACAACAAAATAAACAACAACAACAGCAACAAAACAAAACAAACAACAAAACAGCAAAACAACAAAAAACAACAACAACAACCACAACAACAAAAACAACAACAACAACAACAACAAACAACAAAACAACGAGAGTACCCCCGTGCGTGTTCCCGTGGCTGCCCTTCCCCCTCCCCCCCCCCCCCCCCCCTCCCCCCCTTTCCGTGCCTGATGGCTGGCATGAGAAGCAAAGTTCATAAATCCCATGTTGTCACAGAAGCCTATTTTGAGCCTGTCATTTGTTTTTGGATTCCTTGTGTTTGTTTATTTAGATTAGTTTATTTGTTTCGTGTTATTTTATTTATCTATTTATCTGTTCTGACGTTCTGTAGTCTTGTTTTTTTCTCTTCTCTTTCTCTCTCTTAGTCTCTTCTCTCTGTCTGTGTGTCTGTCTGTGTGTCTCTCTGTCTGTCTCTCTCTCTCTTGTCTGTCTGTCTCTCTCTCTCTCTCTCTCTCTCTTTCTACCTATCTATCTATCTCTCTTCCTCCCTCTCTCTTTATCCTTTATTTTTTTTTTTCTCTCTCTCTGTCTGCCTGTCTCTCTCTCTATCTTTCTCTCTCCTCTCTTCTTCTCTCTCTCCCTCTCTCTTTATCTTTTTTTTTTCTCTCTCTCTCTCCTCCTTCCCCAATCTCTTTCTCTATTTCTCCATTTCCCT
>NW_020871098.1:36498-61498 GCF_003789085.1 Penaeus vannamei
ATCTATATATTCACACACACATATGCGCATATAAATACATAGGCTATAATCCAATGTGAAACTGTCTGAGACGATTCTCAAATGACTTTACATTTGAGACAGAGTTGAGACAAAAGTTGAGAATATTTTCAGACACTCAAGAAATAGATATATATATATATATATATATATATATATATATATATATATATATATATATATATATACATACATATATACATACATATATATACATATATACATATATATATATATATATATATATATATATATATGCATATATATACATATATATATATATATATACATATATATACATATATATAACATATATATATATACATATATATATACATACATATATATATGCATATTTATATAATATATATATATACATACTGTTACGTAACACACTGTCCCACTGGGTTCGGTGAGCAGCCTTTGACGAGTGTTTTGGCACTCAGGGCACTGAATGAAGTTGGCGGGGTGAAGGGCAAACAGGTTGCAATCCACGGTTTATTGGCGTGCCACAAAGTTTATTTACAGGAACTTCTCTCCAAGGAAAGATGGTCACCTCACACACACACGCACAGCTTAATCACCTTAATTCCGTCTATTTGTCCTCCTTAGAGAGAGCAGCACAATCGAGAGCGCAGTACCGTCACGGACCGTCCTCGCTCTTCCAGATCTCTTCTCGAACAGCCCGCCACTCCCCTCTCGGAGCCAATCATGACGCCGGATTCTTGTCCCGCCTTGCAGGCAGCCAATCACGCAACGGCGCGTTTTTGGCGGGCTTTTCGGCGCCCCGAGCATACTCTTATTTTGGCCGGTTTTTCATCGCCACGAACACAAACACACTTACGTTATTATAGTACACTTTTCATAACACAATACACTTTTTGTAACATTATCCTCCACAGAAATAGTCGACCCGACGATCATACAGATCATAAAATAAAGTTAAAGTAAAATCGTAAGAATGCAAATAAATCCACAAAAAGAATAACATAAGATAATCAAAGAAAATCACATACAGATCATAAAATAAAGTGATATGTACATCATTAAAAATACAAACAAATCCATACAAAGAATGAAGTAATATAAGCCAAGAAAATCATAAATTTATCATTTCCTTGTAACATAATCTGCAAGCCATACAGGTGGCCTCTGACGCCGTGGTCTGACTGCTACATAAGGGTCGTCCAGCACCAAACCTCCTATGCCATCATTAGCTCCAATGTCACTATCACGGTCATCATCATACTCAGTGTCAGTATCACCATCCATCGCATCATCGCCTCCCACACTAGCATCACTGTCAGTCCTTCGTGCCATCACTCACTCCCACAATGTCACTATTATTGTCATGGTCACTAACCCGAGGGCCCCATGTGAACACACCCTTCCCAGAGTGCCTCCAAAGTCTGTCTACATGGACGTCCTTGGTTCTCCGGCTGGATCTTGCTGGTGCGATCCGGTAGGTGACGGCAGATATCCTTTCTACCACAGCTTCGGTGACTTCCCAGGCCTCTTGCGTGGGTTGTGAAACCACACCTGATCCCCATGGGAGTACACTGCGTCCCTGGTCCGTTCGTTATATCGCCGCCCCATCGCCTGTCCTGCTATCTTGAGGTGCTGACTTGCTCGGTGCGTGGTCTCCTCCATGTGACGCTGCAGGGTCCTTACGTACTCTGTGTGGTACAGGCAATCCTTCATCCGGCGGCTTTCCTGTTGTGAGGTCGACTGGGAGGTGGATCTCACGGCCGAACATCAGGCATCAGGGCGTGAACCCCGGCCTCGTGTTCTGCTGCACGATATGCCATCAGCATGTCGGGACCCACTCATCCCAGTCATACTGGTCTTCCTCACAATACTTGGCTAGTTGGGTGACCAGGGTGGCATTGTACCTCTCCACCATGCCATCACTTTGGGGCGCAGGGTGTGGTGCGGGTCTTGTGGATCCCAAGGAGACGACAACACTCCCTAAAGACCCGACTCTCAAACTCCCGGCCCTGGTCTGAATGTAACTCCCCTGGGACCCCAAAGCGGGTGAAGACTTGGGTCACCAGGAATTCTGCGACTGTTTCTGCTTCATGGTTGGGAAGGGCACCAGCCTCTGGCCACTTGGAGAAATAATCCATGGCCACACAAATATATTTGTTTCCCCTTTCAGTGCAAGGAAAGGGCCCAGCGATGTCCACGGCCATGCGCTCCATGGGTGCCCCAGCCTGGTACAGTTGTAAAGGTGCACATGTCTTCTGTGCAGGCCCCCTCTTTGCTGCACACACCTGACAGGTCCTGCACCACTCCTGGACATCCTGTCGCAGGCCAACCCAGTACACGGGCCGCCACAGCTTCTCCACTGTCCTCTTGATCCCTAAGTGGCCACTGGTCTTCCCATTGTGCACCTCCTTCAGCAGTCCCTCACAGCGAGACAGTGGTGCCACTATTAACCACTGTTGCTTTCCGGTAGAAGCATCCCCAACTCCGCTGCAATACGCCATTCTCCAGGCACAATGTCTTCCACTGATCCACAAGAAACTTGGTTGCTGGGCTTTCCGGGGATACAGCCTCCTACTGTGGCCGTTTCTTGCCTGCTTCGATTCACCGTATAACTGGTGCCAGGTCCTGGTCCTTCTACTGGTCTTCACTCCACCTCTTATCGGCCTCTGCTATACTCTCACTAACCACCAACCTCCGACAGCTGATCTCAGTCTCGCGACAAGAATAGTGATTACAATCAGGCTCACAAGGGCGGCGGCTGAGGCTATCAGCATTGCTATGAACACGCCCAGCACGATGCACCACCTGGTAATTGTACTGTTCCAGCTTCTCAAGCCATCTTGCTAACTGGCCTTCTGGCTCTTTCAAGGTCTTTAACCATCTCAGGGCTGCATGATCTGTACGGATGGTAAACTGTGCCCCATATAGGTAGTGGTGAAAGTGAGAGAGTCCCTTCATCACGGCTGCCAACTCCTTGCGAGTGACGCAATAATTTCTCTCAGGCTTGGAAAACTTGCAACTGTAGTAGGCTACCATGTATTCCTGGCCATCTTTGAGCTGAGACAAGACCACACCGACACCTTCCTGACTGGCGGCTGTGTCTAAGATGTAGGGAAGACTGGGATCCGGGTATGGCAATACTGGTGCCTCTACCAGAGCTTGCTTCAAGGCTACAAAGGCTTGATGGCATGCCTTGTCCCACACAAAACTCGCTCCTTTCCTTGTCAGCTGATGCAATGGTGCAGCTATGGTGGCAAAGCCTTGCACAAATCTCCTGTAATATGTGCACAGTCCCAAGAAGCTTCTCAGCACAGCAACAGTCCTTGGCACTGGCCAGCTCTCCACTGCTGACACTTTCAATGTCCGCACTCCTTGTCTGCCCACCACGTGACCCAGGAATGGCACCTCCGTATGAAAAAGGGTGCATTTCTTGGGGCTGAGCTTTAAGGTGGCAGCTTTGAAACGACACAGCACCTCTGTCAGGTACTCCAGCTCCTCCTCGAAGGTGTTCCCAAACACCAACACGTCGTCTAAATATACCAAGGCCACATTCCACTGCAGTCCCTCCAGTACTTGTTCCATCAGGAGTTCAAAACATCCAGGGGCGTTCCACAGACCGAAAGGCATGACATTAAAGTGCCACAGCCCCTGACCAAAAGAGAATGCAGTCTTCTCTTTATCTTCCTCTTGCACTTCCACTTGATGGTAACCAGACTTAAGGTCCAATGTAGAAAACCATTGAACCTTGGAGAGTGCGTCCAGCGTGTCATCAATACGAGACAAGGGGTAGGCATCGATGACGGTGACGGCGTTCAGAGCTCGATAGTCCACGCAGAATCGTTTGCTCCCGTCCTTCTTTGTCACTAGCACCACTGGGGAGCACCAAGGACTGTTTGAACGCTCTATAATACCGGCCTTTGCCATCTCCTATACTGCACACTGCATCTCCTCTCTCTTTGCAGGTGGTACTCGACGGTGCGGCTGCTTGATGGGAAGGGTATCACAGGTGTAAATGTGATGTTTCACCATCGATGTGCGTCCTAAGTCCATATCTCCCTGGCTAAACACGTCTGCATACTGATTAAGCCGTTTTTTCTTGCTTGCTCACTTGTTAGATGCTTGAAGCTCCGTTGAACTAGGTCCTCCAGGTGGCTTGGTATTACTTCCCATTGCACTACTAGCTTGGCCTCCTTTCCTTGTGACTGTGGGGTGTCTTGTGTTGCAAGATGAAATGAAGTGGTAGTGGGATATGTGCGTCTGGTAACTGCGCACATGGCCTTATCCCGAGTGTGTTGCTTGTTCACATTCTCCTGTTTCCTCCCTTGCTTCAGCTTTACCTGTGCCACTAGGGCATGTTCTCCCAGGATTAGAGGCACCTCATGGCCTCTTACTGTCATCCTTCTTCTCTGGAGATCTACACATGCCTCCACACGTGCCAAGTAATCCAGCCCAAGCAAGCAGGGATCCTCCATCTCGGCTACAAACACTGGTAAACGTTCTATCATGTCACCCACATTCAGGCTCACCCATACTGGGCCTCTCATGGGTATACAATCACCAGTAACACCGCATAATTTCTGGCCAGCCTTAGGTACACCACAGGATACAATCAGATCCTTTCTGATAAATGTCAGCTCTGATCCTGTGTCCACTACCATCTCCACAGGGCACCTGTTGATCTTGCCAGCCACTCTCATGGCTATGGGTGCTACCACCTGCTGATATCTTGTGTACTGGGGCGACATGGCATCTTGCTGGGCAGCCGCCCCTTCTCCCAGCTGGGCCATATTCCCTGTTCCAGTCTCTGGCACTCCTTAGATCCTCATCCCCGCATGCCCTGCAACAAGGTTGGAAGATGGGGCGACGGTGATCCTCCATCGAGCGAGAACTATTGGCACCACCACTAGTACACTTGTTCCTCCTGTGTCCCTTCAGTCCACACCTCCAGCAAATGCCTCGGAAGCCATCAGGGCTTGTTCTCCTTGAGGGAGGGGATCTTTTAGCCATGGTCCTCCTCACATGTATGTGGCGTGGGCTAATTGTCATCTCTCCCCTGTAACGATGCATAGAATAGCTTGGCATGGTGGTGGTGAGCAAGAAAGCCTCAAATTCAGCTGCACGCACCAATGCTTCCTGTATGTTGTGCGGCCCTGCTTGCTTCACATGGACCTGAAGCTGTTTGTCATTTAGTGCGTCCACAAAGCTGTCCTTGGCGAGCATGTCAATGGTCTCTTCTGTGGCCATTGGATATGCCCCACCCACCAGCACTTCGATATCCTGTGCCAGCTGTGGAAGGGATTCATCCCGCCTCCTGTCCGTGTCTTTAACTGAGCGCAGTACACCTCTGGCTGCTGGCGACAGCCAAAGCGGCGTTGTAAGGCCCTCACTACACAGGCATACGATCGCATTTGGGCGGCGGTCAAGTGCTCTAACACCTCTACAGCCGCGCCCTTTAAGCTGATGACAAGCTTGTATGCCTTTTCCTCATCATTCCAGCCTTGCCTCCTAGCTACAGTCTCGAACTGGGCTTGAAACGCATTCCACGATACTTTACCGTCATACTCGGCTAGTCGCTTGTCGATCACGGCTGCCCATGCCACATCCGTTATTCCCAGCTGGTCCTTTGGAATGCACTTTGTATTCGGCGGGGTGACGGAAAGAGGGAGGGGCAGATGGGCCCTCCTCTTCAACCATATTCTGTTGAGACCAGGAAGTGATGCCACTTCTGTCAGGTTTTGTTCCCGTAGAGCCCATGGTGCAGCATTGCCCTCAACTAAGACATACCCCTGCAGTGACGTCAAGACTGCCGACAAAGCCATCATTTGCCGATAGGCCTCCACATCCCTTGTCACTGCTGCCAGCTGGTGTTTCATGGCCTGCAGTGGCTCCTCCACTTCCCTTTTAACCTCCCACTTTACACGAGCACAAACATCATTGGTATAGTCTCTCACCCGTGTTTCCATCGCATCCAGCTCTGCCTTCAGTGTGTACTTCAATTCACTCATTGACTGTAAACTGTGCTGCTTGCTGCGCTCTCTCTTCAGTGGCCTGTGCTGTCTGCCGTTCTATGTCTCCCGTGTTTGTGACAACAGTCGAATAATGGTGTCCAAAATCACCCCTGTTACGACAGGGGATGATGGAGGTGTGTTGCCTGCTGGTAGGCACTACCTGCTCTCCCGCCATTTCCTCAGTGCCTTCTGTCCTGTCGTCCGCCATATTATCAGCCATTGCGTTCCACCAGTGCAAAGGACTTACTATTATCAACTGAATCCCACTCCTGACACCAATGTTAGGTAACAAAGACAGATTCACGTGTAAGTGCCTCACACAACCCACCCTGTATGGCAGGATGCTACACTTCTTTAACTGCCTGTCCCACGGGGTTCGGGTGAGCAGCCTTTGACGAGTGTATTCGCACCCAGGTCACTAAATGAAGTTGGCGGGGTGAAGGACAAACAGGTAGCAATCCACGGTTTACTTACAAGAACGTCACTTATATCCGAGGAAATGCGGTCACCTCACACATGCGCACAACTTGATCACCTTATTCTGTCTGTGTCCTCCTTAGAGAGAGCAGCACAATCGAGATCGCAGCTACTGTCATGGACCGTCCTCGCTCTTCCAGATCTCTTTTCGAACAACCCGCCACTCCCCTCTCGGAGCCAATCACGACTCCGGATTCTCGTCCCACCTTGCAGGCAGCCAATCACGCAACGGCGCGTTTTTGGCGGGCTTTTCGGCGCCCCGAGCATACTCTTATTTTGGCGGGCTTTTTCATCGCCACGAACACAAACATACTTACATTATTATTATATATTTTTTGTAACAGTATTATTACACATAATTGAAAGAAAGAATGAAGTATGTAATTAGTATTAGAAATAATAGATTTGAAGATGTATTAGAATCTGATGAATTCTGTTCATGAAGACGGCCAATAGCAAAGTTAACATTGTCTATTATTTCACATAATCAAGGCAGACTTGTATACTTTTAACACTAAGTTGTACCTTCTACAGAACAGACTTTGCGGCAAACATGCAGCCCCCTCAGGAGGAATCTTACCAGCCACCCAAAGAATTTTCTTCACAGCCATCTGAAGACACATCCATCCATGAAAAAGGTTTGTAACTCTATCAAATTAATTCAGAAATTACGAATATTTATTGGTGAAAAAATACCGAGTTAGTAGTACATAGCTCCATTTAGCAGTATCATACATGAACTTTTGTTTTACTCTTACTCTAATTTTGTGTTAAATATTTGTAATTGCAGTTTCTGCTGTACTGTGGTCAACAGCAGCAACACTGTTGTTGATCAAGGCATACAATGACAACAAACGTGATTTTTCAAGCAGTTCCAAAAGAAAATACAAGATCTGGGAAGACATTGCTTCAGTGCTCCAAGAATCTGGACATCCTGTTATCGTGGAAATGTGATAAGAAGATGCGAGGACTGAAAAATAGGTTTGTATCACTACTGAATGGATATATTGTTTAGATTCTATAGGATATTTAAAGGTTACCTTATATATGTATAAATTATAGCCTGCTTCCTTTATCATATAGATTATAGCTATTTCTTTTGTGTTTTATTTACATGCCTCACAAAAACCAATTTTATTGTCCCGAAAAAAGTTTGATGGCTGATTAAATTTTCCATGAAAAATTTATTACATATACTTACAACTAGTATCTTCTTATTTTCAGATATATAATCATTAAAGATAATGCAGAATTAAGTGGACGAGGCAGTGACACACAATGGCCATTCTATGAGGCAATGGACGAGGTTCTTTGTCAATCTTTGAGAATAGGTAAGACATTTTACAAAATGTTTCAGAAAGAGATGTAATGAACTGATTATATGTGTATATTAGCTGAGAGATACTAAAACTAAATTGAAATGCTTTTGTCTAACAAATAAAAAATTATATTGTGTTCAATATAATAATGAAACCGTCATCACTAGGTCAACCTTCGACCAGTGCAGAACCATTTGAAAATGTGGAACTCCCGGTGCCATCACCATCACAGTCTACCAGTTCAAAACTATCTCTCCAGCTCCGTCAGCATCATCCCTTCCACCACCAAGATCTGGCAAAAGGAGGCGTTCAGGAGAACAAGAATTTCCTGATAAAAGAGAACATCCCTTGTCGGCACTAGATGAATTAGCCGGTGTAGCATTTGAGAGGAATGCAGTTTTAGAGAAATTTATGCAATCTATAACTAACCAGCATATACAATACTTGGAGCATCAATTAGAAGCAGACAGAAAACAAGAAAAATATAACGAAGAAATGAAACAAATGCAGAATCGCTTAGTGCAGCTTCAAGAAGATCGTCTACGAGAACGACAGGAAGACCAGGCCAAAATGAGTAGACAGTATGAACAGACGCAGCAACAGTTAACTCAAATGTTACATGAATACCACAAGGAAACACAGGCAATTCAGCAACAAATGCTGCAGAATCAAATAGCAACATAGATATATGCCACCAGCCATCAGCAAATAATACAACTACAACAACAGTTTATTTCTCTCATTGAAAAGGTTGCTTCAAAGTAGTTATAGATTACCAGTGTTCAAAATATTGTGTTACATTAACACTGAAGTGATTTCTTTTGATACATAACATTGTGCGCAATTTATAGTTAATTTCAAATAGTGATATATTTTGTATTTTCTTGAATTTTGTAAAGGTTCATGTAAAGCTGTTTAGAGGTGAAATGTTAATTTATATGGCTAATTTACATTTCTTGAATCATTCTCATATATACCTTTTTTGTGCATTGCCATGTATACTTTTTACATGCTTACTCTTGATTGTACATACTAGATTTTTTCCCTAGATACCCTCATCTGTTTCTGCTTTTGTTTTTCTCTTCCTGCCTCTCTCTCTCTTTCAATTTTTCTATTTCTCTTTCTTTGTCTGTTCCAATTATAAATTGTTTACTTTAGCTATAGGAATTTCCATTGCAATCATTGCTCAGGTGCTTAAAGCTCAGGAAAAGTAGCTATAAATTTATATTTTTATATAGTGTAACATGAAGTTTCAAATATTTTGTACAAATATTTATTATAATTTTCAATAAATATGTATAATTTTGTTTAATCCCTACTGTGGAGTGAATAAAATACAAATGGTACAAAACATCTTTTTATTAGCCATAGCTTATGGTAAGTAGAACCAAAAATAAACACTGACTTTTTAAATTTGCAGTCAAAATACATGTAAATGTGAACATGAATACAATAAACTATGAAAGATTTATGTGCAAAAACTGAAAAATGTTATAAAATTACGAGAAAGGAAAAATAGATGTGATCTATCACAAGTGATTTGTTACCTTATGTACATTGAAATTTTAAAGAAATTAATACAATACACAAAAAGACAAATATGAGGAGGCATTACTTGCAAGCATACAAACTGCTTGGTGCAGGAAACAATGTAGACAGAAGTTACATTATGCAGGCAGATTAACAGGTTTAATTTAGTTTCCAAAGAAGTTACATTATGGAAGCAGATTTGCTATTTCATCTCGTTTTGTAATGAACCCCTCTTTCCACTTCGGGAATACCTTCATATATAACCTCTGGCTTGGGTTCGAAAACAATGTCTTGTAACTCTGCTTGAATATCTAGTTTTTCCCTGAGTAAAATAAAATTATGTAAAACACAAGCAGCTGTAATAATTAATGGCATTTTGTCAAGTCTGGTCATATCTAGGTACTTTAACCTTCGAAATTTACACTTGGGTAAACCAAATGCTCTCTCGATCACAATCCTAGTAGAAGAATGAATTTTTAAAAGGTCTGTTCAGGTGTGAGATGACCAGTATTCTTGTAAGGGACAATCATGAATGGTGAGAGAGGATAAGCCGAATCACCTAGCAAATGAAAATCTCTGGGCAAATTGTTTTTCAAAAGTGAATATATGGGAGAATTTCTATACGCCCTTGCATCATGTACAGACCCTGGCCATCCTGAATATATACCGAGAAACCTTAGATTACAATCACAAACTTCTTGCAGCTGAATATTTGTTTACATATGAGTCTCTATTCTCTTTAGGACCTGGAATCTGTATATGAGTTCCATCTATAGCACCGACAACACCAGGAAATCCAGTTTTCCTAAAAAATTGTTCTGTAAATTCATTAATTTGATCTCTTGCAGGCCATACAATGATATTTTTTCATAACTAACTTCAGTGCACATGCTACTTCAAGAAATACTTTGTGTAGTGATGATTTGCTCAAGTTGAATCGGTCACCAACACCTCTGAATGACTCTTGGTTCCCCAAAAGCCAGAGTGTAGCCAGGATCTTCTCTTCAGACAGGATCTTATTGGATAGATGGGGTCTAAGAATCTGACACAAGTCCTGTTAAGAGAGAAGTATACATAAAGAAAATGTTGAATACTTGGTAATTCAGATTACCACATGAACCACTTAAATCCTTGAGAAATCATCCAATTTCATTTATTTATAATTTTTTTTTTACAAATTATAATGCTTAAGACTAAAAAAAAAAATAAATAAAAAACTTCTAAAGAAGTACAAATTAGCTGCTGAAACTATAAACATATAGCAAATGCACAGATTCCCATTTGGGTACGAGGACTATGAAAAAACCTATTGGTAATTACTGAAATGACTGAAATATGTAGTAACTAGAAATATTGTTTACTTCCTATTTCCAAAAATTATTGCCGAGCATTCATCCACTTAAGCATAGAAATACTCCAGCAAAGAGCACAAACTTTGTTTATATAAATTATTCAAGATGGGGTAGACCCCCTTGTAATGTAATTTTTGTCAAATAAAAAAATGATCCAAGCTATATCTTGGCAAATTAAAAACAATGTTAGTTTGCTGGCTTTTGGAAAAGCTTGAAGACTTCATTAACTGCTTCATACTATCCATCAATATCACAGTAATAATCAAGTAGATTTGAACACATCACATTCACTGAAAGTTCCATTTTGATATTGCATGACATAATTCTTATACTAAAGTACATGACGTATCACTTCTTACCATGAAAGTTGGTCGATGCATTCTGAAGTGAGATTTGAACTCTTGGTCGTTGTAGAGGGGTACAATATTTTCTGCATAACCTCCAACTCTTAGTGGATTCTAGACTCTATGTCTTCTTTGTGCTGGTTCCTCTGCTCCCCATATTTCATTTTCTAGTGCACCTATTAAAGCAGCGTCTAAAATGGGATCATCCAATTAATTTAAAAGGACAGCAACTCCCGCAACCCGTCTTGCAGCGTCCGCCATGTTGGAATGTATGTTTACGATAATCCGAGAGGCTTTTTGCGTGGCAAAACCGTTCACCCTGACCGTTTTAGGTCTGTGCGAGGCGCATCGTGTGGAAAAGCCCAAGTGAACGCAGTGATAGACAGAGAATGGTAGCGTTAGCAAAGGAAGGAGAGAGAGAGAGAGAGTCATATTTAGTTATTTAAACTTTATGGTATGGACATTTTTCGCGGTCAATTTGCTTTTGAACTCTTTGACTCTCTCTGAATGCACACGCACATATGAACATAAACACACACACAAAAATGAAAAATAAAACTAGGCACTGTAAAGTACGGGAATACACGAAGATAAACAACCAGAAAGAGAGAAATGTTGGTGAGCGTGTAAGCTAATTTAGATATTAAAACATTTCTGCATGAAAACAAAGTTCACTGCGGTTTCTGTCAGGGATTGAACCCGAGTCTGTCGCTATAAAGGCCTTTTGTGCATATTGTTTATGTACGTTATGCTACATTTGTATAAAGTGTATCCATGTGTTTCCATGTTTTCTCTTTTTTCATCTCTCTCTCTCTCAAAAGTCTCAGTAATCTATTTTTATGCTCTAAAGGTTTAACAAATACAGTAATTTACTTTACATTGTAGCAACACGGTATATATTTTCTAAGACTGAAGGTAGTAAGAAAAAAAAATAACATCAGAAAAATAATTTAAAAGAATAAATATTATAATTCGATGCCTTATTGCTTGCCTAAAATCACAGTCATACTTCAGTCACATCGATTTAGATAACATAAACCTCTCCACTACTCCGTTCTTGGTTCCTTTAAGATCCATCTCATGAGGGCTCAGGTGCCCTCATGAGGCGCGGACAATACTCCAATTTTACATTTGTTCAACATAACTCCGCATCTGTAATGATATGGAATACTAGCCTGGCAATATTTTGCATGGTGTCTAACAGTAATTAAGCCGTTTCCTCTTTGCTTACTGCAGTTTTCTCTTCGATAAGTGCTTACTGCAGTTTTCTCTTCGATAAGTGCTTACTGCAGTTTTCTCTTCGATAAGTTTAAATGGCCCCCGCGCCTTCACAGCTAACGCGATGACAACAAAGGTTGAACGAGCCATGTGTACATATAAAATACTTCAATCGTGTTATAGTTTACTCATTATATGGTTCAGATTATTGCAGTAGTTCTCATGTTTTATTGTCACAACGAATTATAAGAATGGGTCTATTGATATATAGATATTAGTTCCAGATAATACTGATATTACTAATGATGGCAAAGATAATTATAAGTATGATAAATAATGGTAATAACTAATAATGCTGACAAAAGTAAAGACATGATATTGATGACGATGGTGATAATAAAGATAGTCCAAAACATACTGCTGTCAGTAATAATAACCATAAAAGAAAAAAGTAACAGTGATAAAGAGAAAGAATAACAGAGAAAAGAAAAGGGAAGAGAGATGGAGAGGGCTGGGGAGGGATGAAGGGAGAGATAGAGGGGATGTTACTGAGAAATAAAGAAAAAGAGAGAGTGTGTTATAGAAAGGGAGAGAGAGACAAAGGGGTGGGGGTGGAAGAAGGAGAGAAAGGAGTGTCAATTTTCGTTGTTTGAATTTGTGTGATGGAATGTTCGCAGCCAGTTTGCCTTTTAACTCTCACCCTCTTCTTTCACACACACACACACACACACACACACAAATGAGCGTAAACAGATCAGCAAAACAAACCAAAGTAAAAAAAAGAAAAAGAAAAAGATAAAAGTAATAGATAGCAATAACTAAAGTAAGAGGATAGAGGCAGTTAAGCGACCAGAAAGAAAAATGGAAATATTGATTTATGCAAATTTAGAGTAAAACGAATTCGTGCATAGAAGTAAAAAGAATTAATTTTAGTCTCCGTCAGGAATCGAACCCGAGTCCGTCACTTTAATATGCCATTTTATTAACGTTTAATGATGAATTCCTTCTTTGGTAAGTTTAGCACCTCATGTGAGTGAGAGACAGAGAGATAATTAGAACGAAGACAGATTTAGAGCTAAACAGATAGAAAAGCACATACTAACACACACACAAACACGCGCCAATACACACATCCAAGAGGGGTGGGAATTTTTCTAAAGGGCCGGTCATCAAAACAAGAACACAACGCTTTTTCGCGCACGCGGACCACACTGGTGGGCGAAAGATAAGCAATGGCCGCTGAATCATCTGTGCGAGCGATGTCATCCTACTACAAATCTCTCGATTTAGATGTTAAAAAACGTTATGATGAAAAGCTTATGAAATGAAACCTTCCCAGATCCTTTCTCTCTCTGATGGCTGGTCTGAAAGCCCCGATGTTAGTTTTGGTGATATTTATCTCTTCCTAATACACAAAACATTACATAGTTATGCGCATCTCACTGGTGGGCAGAAAAAAGGAATCAGCCGCGAGAAAAAAAATGTTGGTGAATGTTAAATCTCGATTCGGCGACGAAAAACAGATTCAGCGAAAAGATGCGGGATTCTATGGGTACAAAAAGGTTTCTAGAACTGTATTCTCTATCGGATATTTGGTCAGACAGACCCAAAGGTTGGCCTAATATTTCTTTCGGTGACATGTATCTGTACCTCATACAAACACCTGGTGTTTATACATCAAAAGAATGAAAGTTAGTACGCAATACTGTCTATATGACTGTTTCGTAGTAGTTGAATTAAATTCTCACCTCCTGACCTTGTGAAAATCTTTCTTGCTTGCTCTTTGCTTTTTAGGACTGTTTTTTTTATCCTACAAAGTTGCTTGAAAATCAAGGAGTTTTATCAAAATTTCTCGATAACATTATATTCGTTTACAGAGTCCTAGGTAAATCTTTCTTAAAATTAAAAAATGATTAACAGGTTTAAATCTTGCATCATTCTCCACCCGTTAAATACTCATTTAATCATCCACTATTTGAAGTTTGTTATGCAACGAGTGGACCAGAGCTTTATGTGTTATATCCAAGCCTTTCATTAGAATTTTACTGTGTACTTCATGTTACTAGTTAAACCCATTATAATCCATTTTATTTTTCCATAGCCTCTATTTGTTCAATGGAAACAGTTTAAATCAAATTAAACGCTTAACTTTAAAGTGATTAATATAATACCATTAGTCAACATCTCAGATACACCCACTANGATAAGAGAAAACAGGATATTTTTTATTCTATTTTATTATTACTATTAATTTATTTATTGTCATTTAGGCCGTAGTATTTTTTTTTTTTTCAATTGCGGGCCCATCGATATTTATTCAGGAAAAAGAAAAAAAATTGAAAACCAAAATTCTTTTTATTTTTAATTTCCCGCCGATATTGTGGCGAGCGCTGAAAAAAATAACAAACAACAACAACAACAAAATAATAATAATGAAATAAAAAATATGAATCAATTTGTCTATATTTATTGTGCTATAGTATTCGTTTCTCTCGTCCAAAACAAAAAATAAAATATATTGGTAGAAATACCTATCTCACTGTCATGTCTATTGTCTACTATGTCTATCGTGTCGTTGATCGGTGGTCACTTCTTCTGATCAGTACTGACGTGTTTCGTAATATTTGTACTCATTCAAACATCAAAACAAAAATGGCCATGGCGAGTATTGTGCAAAATGGCAAAGTACATATACATGTCAGTTTTTTTTTATTAATATCTTTTATTAATTACTTTTGGATCTCCAAGAATGATAAATTTGATCTCTGAGAAGAATTTTTTTTAATTAACATAATTTATATTTGGATCTCCAAATGATAAATTCTGGTTGAAAGAATTTTTTTTATGAATATCTTTTATTTCGATCTCCAAAATGCTAAATTCTAGTTGAAATAATTTTTTTTTTATATGAATATCTTTTATTTGGATCTCCAAAATATAAATTCTGGTTGATTTTTTTTCTCTTTATTTCGATCTCCAAAATGATAAATTCCTTGTTAATTATATTTTTATGAATATTTTATCCTCCCTGAAAAGAATAAATCTGGTTTTTTTTTTTTATGAATATCTTTTATTTGGATCTCCAAAATGATAAATTCTGGTTGAAAGAATATTTTTTTGAATATCTTTTATTTCGATCTCCAAAATGATAAATTCTGGTTGAAAGAAATATCTTTTATTTCGATCTCAAAATGATAAATCTGGTTTGAATTAATATTCTTTTTTATGAATATCTTTATTTCGATCTCCAAAATGATAAATTCTGGGTTGAATATCTATTTTTTTATAATATCTTTTATTTCGGATCTCCAAAATGATTAAATTCTGGTTGAAAATATTTTTATGATTCTTATGGAATCTCCAAAAGGATAAATCTTGGTTGAAATATTTTTTTTTAATGAATATTTTATTTGACTCTCCAAAATGATAAATTCTGCGTTGAAAGAAATTTTTATGAAATTCTTATTTTGATCTCCAAATGATAAATAAATTATAATGATTTTTTTGAATATCTTTTATTTCGATCTCCAAAATGATAAATTCTGGTTGAAAGAATTTTTTTTATGAATATCTTTTATTTTGATCTCCAAAATGATAAATTCTGGTTGAAATATATATATTTTTATGAATATTTCTTTTTATTTTGATCTCCAAAATGATAAATTCTGGTTGAAGAATTTTTTTTGAATATCTTTTAATTTCGATCTCCAAAATGATAAATACTGAAAGAATTTTTATGAAACTATTTTATTTCGATCTCCAAAATGATAAATACTAGTGAAAGAATTTTTTATGAAATATCTTTTTATTTTGATCTCCAAAATGATAAATTCTGGTTGAAATATTTTTTATGAATTCTTATTTTGATCTCCAAAATGATAAATTCTAGTTCAAAGAATTTTTTTTATGAATTCTTATTTTGATCTCCAAAATGATAAATTCTGGTTGAAAGAATTTTTTATGAATATCTTTTATTTCGATCTCCAAAATGATAAATTCGCTGGAAGAATTTTTTATAATTTTTTTGATCTCCAAAATGATAAATTCTAGTTGAAAGAATTCTTTATCTGTTTCCATTCAGCTCCTCGAAGACTTGTAGTAAGACAAGTGTACTTCCTCCAAGTGGGACTCGAACTTATACATTCCTTTACTTCTGATCTTTGGAAAAGGAGAGGAGGTACACTTGTCTTATTTTGGAGTTGGGATTTTTTTTCTTTTTTCTTTTTTTCTTTCCCTCCCGTGACATTTCATTATCACCAGAACTTGCCCGCTATTAAAAGAAAATAAAAACGTGGACATTCTTTTCACGTTACGTTAGATGTATCTGTATGTTTAAGCATGTAATTATGTGCGTATTTTGTGTACGTGTCAATGGGGAACGTATATACAACGGCATTAGAAAGAGAGAGAGAGAGAGAGAGAGAGAGAGAGAGAGAGAGAGAGAGAGAGAGAGAGAGAGAGAGAGAGAGAGAGAGAGAGGAGAGAGAGAGAGGAGAGAGAGAGAGTGCGAGAGAGAGAGAGAGAAAAACAAGAATCGAGAGAGAGAAAGAGAGAGAAAAGAGCAATCCGTGGAAGGACCTGAATAACCCTCGGTCAACCCCCCCCCTTCTACCCCCCCCACGCACGAGGAGAAAACCCACGTCCACATTGATTCTCCTTTCCTCCCCCTCCCCCTCCCCAACCAGACTACCCCCTCCCCCCCCTCCCCCCCTTCACTCCTCACTCGTACTCAAAAAGTCATGCACTCACACACACAAACATACGCCGCACATTACGCTAACACACGTGCTTATACATACATATACGTATAACAATCACAGATATTTACACACACACAGATACACATATGCTAACGCGCACTCATATACACACATGTAAGTACACAAACAACGCGTAAGTACATAACATCATATACAACATGTAAGTACACAAACATGTAAGCACAAACAACGCATCATATACACACATGTATAGTACACAGACAACGTCACTATACCACACATGTAAGTACAACAAAAACACAAATGTAAGTACTTCATCCACACATGTAAGTACACAACACGCACTATATACACACATGTAAATACACAAACACAAATACTTACACCACAGCACACATACAGATACAAGCGCACGCATATGTTACACACGCACAGACACTCACACACCTACACACATACAAGTACACATCACACACCACCCTATAATTATATGTAATTATTTTCCTAATCTCCCACGAGCCTTCACCCCCCCCCCCCAATTTACCTTTGCTCTATGCCCCTCCCCCCCTTCTTTCTCTCTCCCCCTCCTCCCTCCCTCCCTCCAGACACCCATCCCTCCATCTCTGTGCCATCTGTGTCTCGTCTCCCAGTCCCCCTCCTACCCTCCCCTACTCCTCCCCTCCTCTCGCCCCCACGCACTCCCTTCAACGCCTCCCTCCCTCCCCCCTCCCACACTACACCTCTTCTCCCTTTCCCCTCCTTCCCTTTACCTCCTCCCCATGGCAAATCCTACCCTCCATCCTCTTCCTTCTCCTTACCTCCTTGCCTCCCTAACCCCCTTCCCCTACTCCCCTACACCACTCCCTCTCCCATTACACATCCTCCACCCCTCCACCTCCCTTTGCCCCTCCCCCTCCTTTTACCCCTCTCTCCTTTATCCTTCCCCTTCCCTCTCCTCCCTCTCCCCTCCTCCCTCCACCTTTCACCCTCCATTCCCCTCCACTACCTCTTCCACCCCCCTCCCCTCCCCTCCACTCCCCCTCCTCCCCCCTCCACTCCCTCCCACAATCCCCTCTCCTCCACCCCTCCACCCACAATCCTCCCCTATCCCCTCCCCCTCCACCCACAATCCTCCTCCATCCCCCTCCCCCTCCACCCCTCCCGCAACCTCTCCCCTCCCCCCCCCCCCCTTCCTTGCAGCCTCAAACGCCGTATCTAAAAATAGCACAAAGTCAGGAACCTAAACGACCCTATGTCAGCTGATTATATGTCAGTGACAGTCATCATTATTTGCAATTGCTCGATTCCCTGTTAAGTTTATTATCCCTGTTTTGTGAAAAAAGGATAATGATTATATTTCGTGTTTCTGGGAATGGCAAAGATTTTTTTTCTTTTTTTCCTTTTTTTTTTGCAATAATGACGAAAATGATCCAAAACGGTTCTATTTCAATTATTTCTATTTTTTTTCGTTTTTTTTTTGCAAAATGTCTTCGCGAAAGTGATGAGAGTTTTTAGATTGTTAAAAAATAAAAAAAAGGAAATCTAAAGAAATATAATATAAATGATATAAATGTGTGTGTGTGCGTTGTGTGTTTGTATGTGTACAGTATGCGTGTAATGTGTGTGTGTGCGTTTGTGTGTGTGTATGTGTACATTATGCGTGTGTGTGTGAGGATGTCCAACATTCTTAATTATTCATATAATCAATAATCACCCAATTTTACACAACAGTAATAATATGTTTTCGGGCGAAAACGTGTTAATTTTAAATAAAAAAAAAATCATGATTGTGATATTGCGAAAGAAAATGATTGTGATATTGCGAAAGAAAATCATGATTGTGATATAGATGATAATAACGAAATGGTAATATAAACAAGAACAGCAGAGAATAGGAGAGAAGGAAAAAGGAAAGAATCCACGATTTAATCCCGTGGCTTAAATTTCCTTCCATATTTTGCCAGATTTTTGTTTTGCGGTGGGGGTAGGGGGAGGGAGGGGAAGGTGGAAGGGGAAAGAGGATGGGGGAGACAGGGTGGAGGGAGGAGGGAGGGAAGGGGAGAGAAGATAAGGGTGACAGGATGGGGGGGGGAAGGGAGGGAGAGAAGATGAGGGTGACAGGATGGGAGAGGGAGAGGAGAGAGGGGGAAGGGGGAAGGGAAAGAGGGATGAGTGGGAACAAGGGGAGAGGCAGGGGAAGGGGGAAGGAAGAGGGGATGAGGGTGATAGGGGGGAGGGAGAGGGAGGAAGGAGGGAGGGGAGGGAGGGAAGGTGAAGGGGAAGAGGGGGATGAGGGGTGGGAAGAGTGGTGGGGATGGAGGGAGGGAGGGGAGGGGGGAAGGGGGAAAGGGGAAACGGAGGAAGAGGGTTGATGACTGTTGTGACCCGCTGTTTACGTTCTTGTGTTCGGATGTTCACTAATTTTCCGGAATGTAAGGTCAGTGAACACCCAAAGCCCGTGACGTCACAAGGCTGCCTGGTGTACGATGCTTTAGTCGGTGTGAACCCCATCCCCCCTTTTGTTCTCACTTTCTCTGTTCTGAGTCTCTCAAGTCCTTTACTGGGAAAAAAGGGGAGAGGATGAAATGTTCGCAAAAATGTTCACTACCTTTTTTTTACTACAACGACATCGTCATAATTTGCCAAGCTATAATTGCTTTCAGGAAGATTTTTCCGACACGCACGAACACTCACGGGCGCTGCCGTCTGCTTGAACGCCCCTTGTATGCACTTGGGGAGAGCAATTGCGAAGATACAGTGGAATCGTGATTGGATCCGTGGCTGTTAAGACAAAGAGCAGGTGGGAAAGATCGAGAGAAAGAGAGAGAGAGAGAGAGAGGGGGGGGGAGGGGGAGGAGAGAGAGAGAGAGAGAGAGAGAGAGAGAGAGAGAGAGAGAGAGAGAGAGAGAGAGAGAGAGAGAGAGAGAGAGAGAGAGAGAGAGAGAGAGAGAAGGAGGGGTGAGAGAGGTGAGAGAGAGAGAGAGAAGGAGGGAGAGAGAGAGAGAGAAAGGAGGAGAGGGAGAGAGGAGAGAGAAGGAGGGAGAGGAGAGAGAGAGAGAGAGAGAGAGAGAGAGAGAGAGAGAGAGAGAGAGGAGAGAGAGAGAGAGAGAAAAACCGCTGCAGTTGTAATAAATGCAGATGATAGTATAGCATGCAGTGATATGCTTAATATTTGTAAACATGCGTGTGAATATATTCAGATCTGTGTACACACACACACACAAACATACGGATGCACAGAAACACACCCGCAACACACATACACGGATGCACAGACACACACAACACACAAGCACATACACGCACACGTACACAAACACATGCGCGCACACGCACACACGCACATGCGCACACACACACACAGAGACACAAACAACACACACACACACACACATACGGATGCACACACAAACAACACACATACGGATGCACACACACACACACGCACATACGGATACACACGCACACGCACATTACGGATGCACACACACACGCACATACAGATGGCACACCACACACGCACATACAGATTCACACGTTTCGAAAGCAATAGCGAAAAGGCCTTCGGGCATATTCGTGTTTCTTGTTCCTCCCTTCGTTGTTCCCGTTGCAATTTGAACGACATGAATTCCACACACACACTCATACGGATGCACACATACTCTCGAACATACGGATGCACCACATACTCTCGACATACGGATCACACATACTCTCGAACATACGGATGCACCACATACTCTCGAACATACGAATGCACAATACTCTCGAACATACGGATGCGCGCACAAAAAAACGAAAAGTCCTGTTTCCCTCTTGGCCGACGGGAGGGAACCCGCCCTCCCGCCCTCCCGCCTTGACCCTGCCAAGGACAGATAGTTTCGGGCCACAGCAAGGCGGCTGAAGCTTGCTTGGCCGCAGCGGTCATGGTGGATCCTGAAGGCTACCCTTCAGCCTGCGGCTCGAGGAGGCCGGCGTTCCGAAGGTGAACCTCTTCTACGAGGTCAGCCTCGACCAGGACCTGATCCTGACGGACTTCACGGTCGACACGGGATCGTACAGGTCGACCCTGAGTTACTTGGACCTCGTGGAGGCAGGACTCGAAGCCTACGTCTGGCCGTGCTCCGACCAGGGCTTCAGGGGCACCATCAGGCTCAAGCTGTTCTCTGACCTCGGCGACCTGCTGGCGGACGAGATCCAGTTGGGTCTGGCAGAACTGCGACGACAATCTGCTCGGGATGGACTTCCTCGCCAGCACCTGCAGCGTCCTCGATCTCGATCCTGTGAACCCGTAGTTGGCGCTTCACCGAGAACCCAAGACCTTTGACCAACATAAACGGCTTTTCGTGGACGTCGACGTCAACGGCACCGCGGTCACGGCGGCGCTGGACACTGGCCTCAGCCACATCGTGTCCTGCTCAAGAGAAAAGGATCGCAAACTGCAGCTGAGGGAGGAGAAGCTGCAGCAACCGATGCAGATCGCGATGATAGAGGGAATCGTCGAAAGAGACTTCATAGCAAGGGATGCGCCGGTTGAGGGCTTCGGCAAACAGGCCGAAGGAGACGGCATCCTCGAAGCGTTCGACGAACCACTGGCGATCGCAATGCCGTTCATCTCAGGGTCGACGATAACGTTCTACGAAACCGGCGACTGGGACTTCGTGTTCCCCGGCCGGAAGTGGTGACGAACGCGGGGGGCGGCCTTCGCGCTTTCCAAGGCGGCCGCTCCTGCATCACCGGCTTTCTGATATAGTTTAATGCTAGTAATTTTGATGATTCTCAGATCCCCCCCCCTCATTATACATACATATATATATATATATATATATATATATATATATATATATATATATATATATATATATATATATATATATATATTATATATATATATATATTATATATATATATATATATATATATATATATATATATATATATATATATATATATATATATATATATATATTATATTATAGTATCTCTAAATCCATCATCATCACTTCATTAATAAGGACCACATTTGCGACCACTGCTTGTGTCAGAACTCCCGACTTCTTTTTACAGGTTACTTACCCAATCAAACAACCGATTGCGAAACACCAATTCATGTAGTTAAGGCGTTTTTTCTTAATTAACGCCAATTACGCTCGCTGACCGATTAAACTGGATTGAAAAAATAAAATTAAGTTGGTTCAGTGAACGAGCATGTATACGGGACGATAATAGGGAAGTCATTTGGTTAATCAAGGTAGTAAAAGGGGTTATGTTGCCTCCGTTTCTAGAGCCAGAGAGAGGTGGAGAGATAGAGAGAAAGAGAGTGAGAAAGAGGGGGAAGAGAGAGAGAGAGAGAGAGAGAGAGAGAGATGGAGAGATGGAGAGAAAGAGAGTGAGAAAGAGATGGGGAGATAGAGAGAAAGAGAGTGAGAAAGAGGGGGAAGAGAGAGAGAGAAAGAGAGTGAGAAAGAGATGGAGAGATAGAGAGAGATAGATAGATAGATAGATAGATAGATAGAGAGAGAGAGAGAGAGAGAGAGAGAGAGAGAGAGAGAGAGAGAGAAGAGAGAGGAGAGAGAGAGAGAGAGAGAGAGAGGGGGGGGGAGAGAGACAGAGAGAAAGAAAGAAAGAGAGAGAGAGAGAGAGAGAGAGAAAGAGAAACAGAGAATTGGAACTTAATCGATGACTAAGTAAGAGATCGCCCCGCCGCTGGATGAATCCCAAACAGGTGTTGAAGCCTTTTGAGTGATCGGCCTCGCTTATGGCTTATTTGTATATCTATGAATGTGTGCACAAGAAAATATACATGTGCGCACATAAACACACACACACACACACACGCACAGACACTCACTCACACTCACTCACACACACACAGAAACACACACACACACACACACACACCACACACATCACATACACACACACACACAGTAAACACACACTCACACACACACACACACACACACACACACACACACACACACACACGTATATGTATATATATATGCATATAGATATCCATATGTGTATATATATGTATATAGATACGTTTATGTGTTTATGTGCGTATCTCTATGCATGTAAGTATGATGAAAAATATCCAGCTCATCCAACCAGAAAGATGTAGCTCGAACGCACCTGCTTGTGTGACGTCACGACTCACGACCAGGTGCTATGAAAACGTTTTTGGATATTTTCTCTCGGGTTTCTCAGTTGTGTGAAACCTCCTACGAATGAACAAGGATGAGAAGAAAAAGGTTTGATAACAAAGTTGAACGTGTCAGATTGAAGACTAATATCTGCTTCGTCTATAGTTTACGTTGTATTTCGTGATGTTATGAAAAGCGTGGATGTAGGTGATGAAAAGGTAAGATATTGGAAAAATATGGTATATAATCCTTAAAGAGCAATTATCTATAAATGATATGTTTTTCAAACACACACACATACACACAAACATGCATACACACACATGCATATATGTGCATGTGTCTGTGTGTGTAAGTGTGTCACTCATCGTCCGATAAACATCCATTTACTATTTATCATTTACTATTCAGTTATCATAGTGATTGTTATTATCATTATTGTTATTATCAATAACATTATTATTATCATCACCATTATTATTATTATCATTATTATTATCATTATTGGTACCATCATCATTTATTATAATCATCATCATTATTACCGTCATCAATATCATCATCATTATCATTATTACCATCATCAATATTATCATCATTATTATCATCATCATCATCATCATCATTATCATCATCATCATTATCATCATCATCATCACCTTTATCATCTCATATTATCTCTATTGCCATTATTTCTTATCTACCATTCATTTTTGCATCTACTATTTCTATCAAGAATCACAGAAGTATTTTTGACAGCAGAATATTACACCGGTATTTCACAGTACGCAAAGATTCTGTGGTAAGGCAGGAAAGATACACATAGCATGAAAAAAGCCAGTGCCACTTTACCATGGCTTGTTAGATCCTTTTTGGCATGGGGTGGAGGAGTGGCAGGGGCGGGGGGGGGGGGCGTTTGGTAGGGTTAACTAAGCAATTCTAGTGTGTTCAGGTTCAGGTGTTCAGGTAGTGAGTACTGTCCCTTTGTGTCTCTGACTGTTTCTCTTTTTCATTCTACGCAGTCTTCATTCTCTCTCTCAATCTTTCTGTCTGTCTGTCTCTCTCTCTCTCTCTCTCTCTCTCCATCTCTCTCTCTCTCCACCACACCACCACACACACACACACACACAACACACACACACACACACACACACACACACACACACACACACACACACACCACACACCACACACACACACACACCACACACACACACACACACACACACACACACACACACACACACACACACACACACACTCACACACACACACACACACATACATATATATATGTGTGTGTGTGTGTGTCGAATGCTTGTAAAAGTAGTTCAGTGTCAGTGATAACTTTAAAAATGACCTTCATTTTCTTTAAAAAGGTTTCCCGGTCTCTTTGCCTTTTACTCCTTGTACACGCACCAGTACATAATTCTCCCTTTGTCGGACGTATTGAAGCTTCACAAAAGACATGCACATACATATATATATACATCCAGGAAAAGGCCCTCTAAGCGATGGCCTCCCTTTCCTCCTAATGATGCCTCGACTGCAGTGATAACAAAGACAAACTCCCACAATATCTCACAAAGAAATGAAACACCGCCACCCGCTCTCCCTCACAGCGGAACGGCAGAGGAATCCTATCCCAGCGCTTGTACTTTATTGCCATTGGACAAAAGGCCGATGAATCCCCTTTCGAATCCCCGGGATGCCGAGGGGGGAAGCCCGGGTTCCGTTGACACATCCGATCCTTCAATTACACGCGCGTCCACTTTGATCGATCGAGCAGCGTTTGATTAGCCATTAACGAGTTCGTCCTCCCCCCCTACTCCCTCCCCCCACCCCTGCCCCCCTACCCCCTGCCCACCTCCCCCCC
>NW_020871098.1:66498-71030 GCF_003789085.1 Penaeus vannamei
ACCACCTCTTGCCAAACACGTTACACTTAGCGGACAGATCATAAAACATGGCGTGCATACCCGTAGAGTTATGCACGGGTACGAAAAAAAAAAAAAAAAAAAAAAAATATATATATATATATATATATATATTATGTTTTTTTTTGTGGTGTGGCAGGGGTCAGAGGACGGAGTAGGGGAGTACTGGCATAAGGGGAGGGGGTGGGCAGAGGGGACGAGGGCAAGGGAGCGAGAGAGAGAGAGGGGGAGAGTGGTGGATCAGCTGGGGGACAAGCGGGGGACGAGATGGGGGGTCGGGGGTGGGGGAGAGGATTGAGTCTAGGATGGGGGGAGAAGGAGGGGAGGGAGGGAGAGGGTGGGGGGAAGGAGGGGAGGGGAGGAAGAGGGTGGGGGGGAGAGGATTGAGTCTAGGATGAAGGGGGGGGAGAAGGAGGGGGGAGGATGAGAGGAAGAGTGGGGGGGAGAAGGAGGGAGGGGGAGGAGGAAGGGGGGGGGGGGAGAGGATTGAGTCTAGGGATGGGGGAGAAGGAGGAAGGAGGGGGAGGGAGAGGGAGGGAAGAGAGAGGGAGAGAGGGGGGTGGGGGGAGTTCGCTAAAGGAAAGAACGTTTATGTAAAGGCTTTGTCCGGGAAAGGGGACTTTATTGGACGAATATAGAGGTCGTGTTCCCCGGGTTTATTTGGTTTACTGGATTAGACGGTTTCAGCTGCGATTTTGTTTGGGAGGGAAGGAGGGAGGGAGGGAGGGAGGAGGGAGGGAGGGAGGGAAGGGGAGGGAGGGAGGGAAGGGGAAGGGGAGGAAGGGAGGGAGGGAGGGAGGGAGGGAGGGAGGGAGGGAGGGAGGGAGGGAGGGGGAGGGGAGGGAGGGAAAGGGAGGGAAGGGAGGGAGGGAAGGGAAGGGAGGAGGAGGGCGGAAGGGAGGGGAGGGAGGGAGGGAAGGAAGGGGGAAGGGAGGCGAGGGGAAAGAGGGAAGGGAGGGATGGGGAAGGGAGGAGGGGAGGGGAGGGGGAGGAGGGGAGAGGGAGGGAGGGGAGGGAGGGGGAGGGAAGGGGGAGAGGGGAGAGGGAGGGAGGGAGGGAGGGAGGAGAGCGAGGGGGAGGAGAAGAGGGGAGGGAGAAGGGGGTGAGGGAAGAAGGAGGGAGGGGGGAGGGAGGGAGGGGAGGGAGGGGGGAGGGGAGGGGAAGGAGAAGGCAGGTGAGGAGGAGGGGGAGGGAGGGAGGAGGGAGGGGAGGGGAGGAGAGGAGAGAAGGAAGGAGGGGGGAGAGGGAGGAGGGAAGGGAGGGAAGGGAGGGAGGGAGGAGAGGGAGAGGAAGGAGGAGGAGGAGGAGGGAGGAGGACGAGGGGGAAGGAGAAGGGGGTGAGGAGAGGGGAAGGAAGGGAGCAAGGCAGGAGGGGGTGTAAGGATGCGAGAGGAGGGAAAGCTCAAGGGGGGGGGGAAACAGGAAGGGGGAAGGGCAAGGGGAAAGCATTATATACGTATGCATTTCTTGTTCTTTGTATGTATGTTTTGCGTATATTTTTTTACGTATATGTGGTATATATATGCGTGTATGGATGGATGATGGATGCATGTGTGTATGTTTTGCATATTTATCCCGGTTTGTCTTTTATTCTTTCGCTCTCTCTCTCTCTCTCTCTCTCTCTCTCTCTCTCTCCTCTCTCTCTCTCTCTCTCTCTTCTCTCTCTCTCTCTCTCTCTCTCTCTCTCTCTCTTCTCTCTCTCTCTCTCTCTCTCTCTCTCTTCTCTCTCTCTCTCTCTCTCTCTCTCTCTCTCTCTCTCTCTCTTCTCTATTTTTTTTACATTATACTTCCCCACTCTCCTCCCCTTTCTCTATTTTTCATCTTCAACTCAAATCTGAATAAAAGAATATCGTAAAAAACAAGAGTTTGGTAAAATAAGAGATATAAAAAGACGTAAAATAAAGAAAGATGTAAAAGAAGAAGAAAAAATGTATTCATGTTTCGCTGAATTTATGCTAGACAGTTATTACACCTTAATATTGCAAATCTGTAAGACATTAAGCAAAATTTAGAAACTGCATATTTGTATTCTTCTTTTCTTTTTTTTTTCTTCCATCTCCCTTTTCTGTTTCCTCTTTTTTCTTCTTTTCTTCTTCTTTTTCATCTCTTTCATTTCTTTTATCATTTCCCTTCTTTATTCCTCTTTCCACAAGAACAGAGAAAAGTAAAACGATAAAGAAATTATTATTTCTTTCAGTCAGTTATTTAGTCATAATATTTCTTTCTTTCCATTCATTCATCTATCATATTCTTTCGTTATCTATTGATTAATAAATATAATTAGCATCATTATCATAAACTATATGGATGCTTGTAATCAGGACAGTAATCACTACTTGAATCTATCTATTATTGTTCCTTAAATGTATCTACTTTTGTTCCATAAACCTATTATTGTTCCTTAAATATATCTACTTTTGTTCCATAAACCTATCTATTATTGTTCCTTAAATATATCTACTTTTGTTCCATAAACCTATCTATTATTGTTCCTTAAATATAATTCATATCTACTTTTGTTCCAAAACCTATATGTTATTCCTTAACTAAACTACTGTTACGTTCCTTAAATATATCTACTTTTGTTCACATAAACCTATATATTATTGTCCATTAAACCTACTATTATCAAACATATACTACTTTTGTTCCATAAACCTATCTATTATTGTTCCTTAAACATATCTACTTTTGTTCCATAAACCTATCTATTATTGTTCCTTAAATCTATCTACGATGTTTAATCACAGATTACTTCTCTATTGTTCCTTAAATCTATCTATTTTTGTTCCATCATCGCTCCTGAATATATTCGATACCATAACTATCATAATTATCGTTCTAAAAGCAAGTAATCAACTCATTATTATTATCTATAAATTATCCTTATTACCATGCATGATATTACCATCTCTCCTTCTCCATTTTCATCGTATCCTTCAAGTCATACCATTTCCAGCAAAATTAAGATTTACAAAAAAAAAAAAAAAAAAAAAAAATAAAATAAAAAAATAATAAATAGAAATAAATAAATAAAAGAATAAATAAATAAATATAAGAGCAACAGCTGTTTTCATTCTAAAGAGCGTTGTTTACTTTCTCACTACTTTTGAGCGTCTGAAAAGCTGAAAGGGTTGAGGGTTGGGAGGAAGGCTTGTGTGTGTCTTTGTTTGTGTCTTTGTCTGTTTGTGTGTGTGTGTTTGTTTGTGTTTGTTTGTTTGTTCGTGTGTGGAATAACAGAGACGAAAGCAATAAAACGAAACAGACTCTGAGAGAGGGACGGAGGGAGGGAGAGAGAGAGAGAGAGACAGAGAGAGGAGAGAGAGAGAGAGAGAGAGAGAGAGAGAGAGAGAGAGAGAGAGAGAGAGAGAGAGAGAGAGAGAGAGAGAGAGAAGAGAGAGTATGAGAGAGAGAGAGAGAGAGAGAGAGAGAGAGGAGAGAGAGAGAGAGAGAGAGACAGAGACGAAGCGAAAGCGAGGAGCAAGAGAGAGAAGAGAGAGAGACAAGAGCGAAAGCGAGAGCAAGAGCAGCGAGAGAGAGAGAGAGAACCAACGAACAAGATCGAAAAATAAAAGCATGAGAATAAAACCGCATTGGCAACTCTACCCCCCCCCTCTTTCCCAGACCGGAACACCTTCAAGACCGAGATTTCGAGAAGTAGGCTAGCGTGACCTCCCGCGCAGACCGGACACCTGACCATTTTAAGGTCACGCGATGGCTCATTAGAATGACAACTTACACCTGCATTCACTTTTTTTTTTTTAATCTCCATCTTCATTAGTGTTTTTTTCTCTCTCTCTCTTTCTCTTTCTCTTCTCTCTGTCTCTTCTCTCTCTCTCTCTCCTCTCTCTCTCTCTCTCTCTCTCTCTCTCTCTCTCTCTCTCTCTCTCTCTCTCTCCCTCTCTCTCTCTCTCTCTCTCTCTCTCTCTCTCTATCTCTTCCCCCCCCTCTCTCTCTTCTCTCCTCTCTTTCTCTCGCTCTCTCTTCTCTCTCTCTCTCTGTGTGTGTGTGTGTGTGGTCTCTCTCTTTCTCTCTTTTCTCTCTCGCCCTCCCCCCTACTCTCTCTCTCTCTCCCTCCCTCCCTCCCCCCCTCTCTCTCTCTCTCTCTCTCACTTCGTCTTTCCTTTTCTCTCCTCTTTTAATATCTTTTCTCATGAGATTTAGGACTTGCTATATTTAGTTTGTATGAAATTAATTTTACGTTTTTTTATTTATGTTCGTTGGATTATATAGATCGCGTGTGTATGTGTGTGAGTATGTGGGGCGTGTTGGATTATAATGCTTTCATAACTTTGCTTGCGTGGTGTTATCTGCGTGGTTACGTGCACGTGCCTGGTGTATTTATTTATGTGTACGTGTATCTTAGTCTAACAGTGACATGATTTCTGAAGTGACTGATGTATGGGGTAAAAATATGGCATGGCAAGCATTGAAGGAGAAGATGATAAAATCTTAGTGTAATAGGAATAAAGTTAATTGCTTGATGAGGTCTTAGTCTGGCTCAAACTAGCGTT
>NW_020871098.1:79558-92058 GCF_003789085.1 Penaeus vannamei
CAAAACCTTATTTTAATGTAAGTACAGAAATCTCTAACAAGAACGAAAGTTATTAATGAATAGAATGATTATATAATTCCATGTAAATTTATAATATATATATATATATATATATATATATATATATATATATACATATATATTAGTTCTTTGATAGTTATATTTCGTCTCTTATTAAGAAAAGTAAAATTTCAACTGAAACTAAACCTTTAAAATTGAAACAAAAAAAAAATCTATATAAATTATTGTCCCCCTATAAACGTTCTCTTTTCTTAGTTACATATCTGAAAAATAGATAGCGCTGTATGAAGTTTTGGACCTCACATTTTTTTTCATCGGTGTGACACGTGCTTTCCTATCTTTGGTTTCCGTGGTCTTTTTTGGTTCAAATGATAAGCTATAATACTTAATCGTTATAGTAATCTAAAAAAAAGTATTTGTCATATAAAACAATTTAAAAAGTCAGTCTAAACTGTAAATAATATTTCAAAATTGGCAAAATTATCTCTTGTATTTGATAAAAACAGATACAAATTTGTAACTAGCTGCTCGCCTGTTTGTTTACATTTGTGCCCACGTCCCCCCGTCAGCTGATTGGATGAGAATGCTAAATACGCCCTTATTTAGCATTGCACATTCGTTGTTTCGCATTAAACCGTCGCCACAGAGCCTGAATAACGTTCACCATCGCCAGAGCCTATGCAGGGGTTGAAGCCATCACCCTGTGTTTAGAATTTTGGTCGGACTGTTTCCGTGGTTCTCATCGCTTGTGTGCTTCCGCGAGCCAAAATGATGTAAGTAAAATAATGCGAAAAAAGAGCTAGTGTGACGGCCTTTAGACTACCGATGCCTACGCTAACCACAAGCTCATAATAGCGAATGTCAAAAGTAGGGAAATATGCGATTTTTAAACCCCCCTGACTCGGAATTCCAGTGGAGATGTGATGGCCGAGTGGTTTTAGCATCGGACTTCGGGCGTGCTAGCCGCCCGGGTTCGGTGTTCGAGCCCCGGCCGGTGACAGTGTTTCCTTGGGCAAGGAACTTTACTTTAATTGCCTAGTCGACTTGGGGGTGTATGAATGTGTGTGTGAGTGTGTATGTGTATGTATGTGTGTGATGTATAATAATGTATATAATATGTGTAAACTAATATATTTCATTCATTTCCGATGTATAATAATGTATATAATATGTATAATATATTTCATTTCATTTCAGGATTGGTGATGAGTGAGCGGAGTGGTGTGGTGAGTGAGTGAGTGGCGTGCTAGGGCTCCGGGGGGCTCAGGATTGTGATGAGTGAGTGAGTGAGTGAGTGTGAGTGAGTGGAGTGGGTGGTGGTGAGTGAGTGAGTGTGGCGTGCTAGGGCCTCCCGGGGGGCTCAGGATTGGTGATGGAGTGAGTGAGTGAGTGAGTGGAGTGGAGTGGTGGTGGTGAGTGAGTGAGTGTGGCGTGCTAGGGCCTCCCGGGGGGCTCAGGATTGGTGATGGAGTGAGTGAGTGAGTGAGTGAGTGAGTGAGTGTGAGTGAGTGGAGTGGAGTGGTGGTGGTGGAGAGAGAGAGTGTGGCGTGCTAGGGCCTCCCGGGGGCTCAGGATTGGTGATAGAGTGAGTGAGTGAGTGAGTGTGAGTGTGAGTGAGTGGAGTGGAGTGGTGGTGGTGGAGAGAGAGAGTGTGGCGTGCTAGGGCCTCCGGGGGCTCAGGATTGGTGATGGAGTGAGTGAGTGAGTGAGTGTGAGTGAGTGGAGTGGAGTGGTGGTGGTGGAGAGAGAGAGTGTGGCGTGCTAGGGCCTCCCGGGGGGCTCAGGATTGGTGATGGAGTGAGTGAGTGAGTGAGTGAGTGAGTGAGTGGAGTGGAGTGTGGTGGTGGAGTGAGTGAGTGTGGCGTGCTAGGGCCTCCCGGGGGGCTCAGGATTGGTGGTGGAGTGAGTGAGTGAGTGAGTGAGTGAGTGAGTGTGAGTGTGAGTGAGTGGAGTGGAGTGGTGGTGGAGAGAGAGAGTGTGGCGTGCTAGGGCCTCCCGGGGGGCTCAGGATTGGTGATGGAGTGAGTGAGTGAGTGAGTGAGTGTGAGTGAGTGGAGTGGAGTGGTGGTGGTGAGTGAGTGAGTGTGGCGTGCTAGGGCCTCCCGGGGGGCTCAGGATTGGTGATGGAGTGAGTGTGAGTGTGTGAGTGTGTGTGGTGGTGGTGGAGAGTGGTGAGTGGCGTGCTAGGGCCTCCCGGGGGGCTCAGGATTGGTGATGGAGTAAGTGAGTGTGAGTGAGTGTGAGTGAGTGGTGGTGGAGAGTGGCGTTTTTTATTTTTATTTATTTATTTATTTTTTTTTAGATATTATATTTTTTATTATATAATATTAGATATATTTTTTATATTATATTATGTGATTTTTTATATTATATTATGTGATTATATATATAGATTAATATATAGATTATTATATATATAAGATTATATATAATTATTATTTATATATTATATATAAATTATATGTATATATAGAATATATATAGATGATTATATATATATAGATTATATATATTATATTATATATATTATATTATATATATAGATTATTATATTAATATAGATTAGTATACATACATACTATGTATGTATGTGTGTGTGTGTGTGTGTGTGTGTGTGCTTGTGTGTGTGAATGTGTTAGTGTATGTGTGTATGTGTTTGTTTGTGTGTGTGAGAGAGAGAGAGTGTATTTGCGTATGTGTGTATGTTAGTGTATTAGTGTATTTTCGGTCTAATTATATATAGATTTATATAGATATATATAGATTATTAATATAATATATATTTATATATATATATATATATAGATTATTATATTAATATAGATTAGTATACATACATACATACATACATTTATATATATATATATATATATATATATATATATATTATATATATGAATGTATGTATGTATGTATACTAATCTATCTCTCTACGTATCTGTCTGTCGGTCTATACATATGTACGAAAAATGCCCGGATATAATTTAAAAGAATAACCCTAATCTGTATTATCCTAAATCTTCAACCACGTAATAATTATAAAAAAAAAAAATCCTTCACACTAAAAAGAAAAAAAGAAGAAGAAAAAGGAGTTTGTCTCATACTATGGGGACATTTTTTTTCGGTCTAATAAATTTTCGTTTCTGAGGCAATTTATTTTTCAATCTTTCCACATTAGCCAGGACGAAGCTGAATTGGCCACCGTTGGGGAGAGATGTGCGTGCGTTTGTGCTTGTTTGTGTTTGTTTGTTTGTGTGTTTGTGTGTTTGTTTGCGTGTGTGTGTGTGTGTGTGTGTGCGCTTGTGTGTGTGTGTGTGTGTGTGTGTTTTGTTGCGTGTGTGGTAGTGTGTGTGTGTGTGTGTGTGTGTGTGTGTGTGTGTGTGTGTGTGTGTGTGTGTGTGTGTGTGTGTGTGTGTGTGTGTGTGTGTGTATGTGTTTGTTTGTGTGTGTGAGAGAGAGTGTGTGTATTTGCGTATGTGTGTATGTTCGTGTATTAGTGTATGTGTGTCTGTGTCTGTGACTTTATTTGTGCGCGTCCACGTGTGTTTGTGTACATGCATCCTATCCATACGTACGTGCCCATATACGCCCATGCCTGTATGCCCGTGTATGTACCCAAGCACAGACGTCGTTCTTTCAGTCACAATATATTCTCGCACCGTCTCCACACCCAACGGCAGATCAGATCAGCTGGCTCGTCATTTCTCACAGCTTCACCATTTTGTTTGAATTCCACCTTACGTCATTTTAAGCCAGCGATCTCTAATCCCTTTTGGCATTTTCCACGCTCGTCTCCTCTCTCTCTCTCTCTCTCTTCTCTCTCTCTCTCTCTCTCTCTCTCTCTCTCTCTCTCTCTCTCTCTCTCTCTCTCTCTCTCTCTCTCTCTCTCTCTCTCTCTCTCTCTCTCTCTCTCTCCTCTCTCTCTCTCTCTCTCTCTCTCTCTCTCTCTCTCGTCTCTCTCTCCTCTCTCTCTCTCTCTCTCTCTCTCTCTCTCTCTCTCTCTCTCTCTCTCTCTCTCTCTCTCTCTCTCTCTCTCTTTCTCTCTTTGTCTTTCTCCTTTCTCTCTCTCTCTTCTCTGTCTCTCTGTCTTTCTCTCTCTGTCTTTCCTCCTCTCTCNCACTCATCCTATTCTGAGTTCTGCTTTCTCCTACCTTTCTCATCCTTTACGCTTCTCCGTCCTCTTTACCCCAGGCATCCTCTCTCACCCTTTCTCATCTTCCATCTCTACTCACTATCTTTTTCACCCTCCCCACCTTCCCTATCTCTCCTAGCTTCCCAAGACTTCCCATCACTTCCCCATTTTTCCTCAGCCTTCCCCAACGCTTCCTCACCTTCCCATCGTCGCCCTACTCTTCTCACGCTTTCCTCATCCTCCCCATCCTTTCCAACACTTCCATCCCTTTCACACCCAACTTCTCACGCCTTCCATCGTCCTAACTCTTCTCACGAATCCTCCCCCATCCTTCAACCTTCTCAATCTCCCACCCTTCTCACCTTCCCATCCTCTACTCTTCCCATCTCCCAAACTTACCCATTGTCCCCACCTTCCTCACCTTCTCATCTCCCCTCCTTCCAACACTTCCCCATCCTCCCCCACTCCTCCCCACTCTTCCCCACCCTTCCCCACCCTTCCTCACCCTATCTTCGAGTCCTTTTATCATAAGTGACGGCTTTTGACGAGCTACGGGACGGTATGCAAATCTGTCTAGGATAACATCACTCGAATATTTTATTTTATTTTTTTTCTCTCTTTCTTTTTACGTCGGCGGAAGGAGAAGAGAGAAAGAGAGAGAATAAAGGAGGGAGAGAAAAGGGTGGGGGTGGGAGTCATTGTTTACTTTTTGTTTTTATTTTTGTTTTTCTTTATTTAGTAAGATGAAGAAGGGTTAGTGAAGAAAAAAGAAAGATTTTTGCTGTGGCGCTATATTTATCTATTTTTTCTCTCTTTTTCTTGTTTAGAAAAGAAAGAGAAAGAGATTTAAGAGAGAAAAAAAAACATAGAGAGAGAGAGAGAGAGAGAGAGAATCATTTTTATTCTATTTGTCTTTATGTTTGTTTTTGTTTTTATTTTTGGTATTTTATTTACATTTTCATTTTCCTAGATGGGCTTGAGGAGGAATGTTCCCAATTTGTTCTTCGTTGACTCTGCTTCTGGGGATTATAGGGGGGATTGGGGGAGGGAGGGAGGGAGGGGGGGAGGGTGGGGAGGGAGGGGAGCTAGAATAAATATGAAATGAGGCGACTACTTCCGGAATGAGGATATTTTGTATCCCAACCCCCCCTCCCCCACTCGCCCCCTCCTCTCCACTCGCCCCTCTCCCCCTTCCCTCTCCCTCTCTCTCTTCCCCTCTCCCCTCCCCCTCCCCTCCCTCCCTCCTTCCCCCTCTCTCCCCATCATTCCGTTTTTCATTTTCTGTTTTTGTTTGTTTGTTTTTTTGTTTTTTTCGTTGTTTTGAAATTGTTATGGATGGCATGCCAAGGTGTCTTTTGTCTTTGTAGCGGCGACAACGAGGTCTGTTTTTTGTTTTTGTTTTTGTGGTTGTTCGCATTGTTGTTTTGATGTTTTTTTATTTGTATTTTTTTTTTTATCTCACTCACTCTCCTTCCTTTGTTTTAATTATTTATTTATTTATTCATCTCACTCCTCTTCCTCTCTCTCTCTCTTCCCTTTTTTTTTTTATTTTTTTATTATTTAATTTTTTTTTTCTCATCTCTCTCTCCCTTCCTTTTTTTTATTCATTTTTTTATCTCTCTCTCTCTCCTTCTTTTTGTTCTCTCGAATTTGCCATTCATTTTCTCCCTCGGCCGACATATACATAAATATTTACACATCGGGAAAATAAACGCACACCGTCTTTCCAAATTTGCTAAGAGAAATCCCATTCTTTTTTCCCCCCCTTACCCGTTATCCCGGCCAGACGATTCCCAACCCTACGGCCCCCTCGGCGTAAGGCTCACAATGGCAGACAAAAGCTAGAGAGGGAGGGATGGCTCAAATTCATTTCGAGATTTCCTTGGCAGACGCTTCTGTCCATTCAAGACGTCCACTTTGTGCGTGATATTAATATGTAGATTACATGCTGTTATTGTAAAAAAAAAGAAGGGAGGTGGGAGGGGAGGTTGGGGGGGGGGGTGGGGAGGTTGGGGGGAGGGGGTGGCTTGGGTTCTTTCTTTCTTTCCTTCTTCGTCTCTTTTGTCGTCTCTTTTCCCTTTCTTTCCCTCTTTCTCTACCTTTTCTTCCCTCTTTCTCTTCCCTTCTCTCCTCCCTCTTCTGTCTCTCCCCCTTTCCTTCTATCCACTCCCCCTCTCCTCCTCTTCTTCTTTCCTCTCCCCATCCCCTCCTCTCTTTCTCCTCCTCCTCCTCCTCTCTCTCTCTCCCATCTCCCCCTCCCTCTCCTCTTTCTCCTCCCTCCTCTTCCTTCCTTTCTTTAATACTCGGTCTTGGGACAGCTGATAGCGCTTGTAAGCTTAGTGAGATTTGAAGATGAATGTCTTTCGAGTGGCTGTCATACGGTTTTTTTCTGCATGCTCTCTTTCTCTTTCTCTCTCTTCTCTCTTCTCTCTCTCTCTCTCTCTCTCTCTCTCTCTCTTCTCTCTCTTCTCTCTCTCTCTTCTCTCTCTCTCTCTAATGTATCTACCTCTTTTTTCTTTCTTTCTCTTCTCTCTCTTTCTCTTTCTTTCTCCTTTCTCTCTCATTGCCTTTCATCTCTTTCTCTCTTTCTCTTTCTATATCTCCCTTCCCTTCTCTCTCTCTCTCTCCCTCCCCCTCCCCTCCCTCCTCCTCCTCCCTCCTCTCTCTCTCTCCTCCTTCCTCCTCCTCCAGAGTTCCTTGCAATAATCTAGAAAGAAGTACCCCTTTATTCCCTCCATTTTTTCGCGGGGAAAAAGTGTATCTCCTTGTTTTTATGTAACTCTTTTCAAGGGAAACGCATTCCGTGCTGTATCATTTCCATGTTTATACTCCAAAGTGTAAAACATTGTGATACGCCTTCGAGCGGAATAAAACGTGCGAGAGAGAGAGAAAAAAAACGAATGAAAGTGAGAATGAATGAATGATGGAAGGAAAAAGATTAATAGATGCGTACCTATGCTAGTGGGGTAAGGGGGCAGAGAGAGGAGAGGAGAGAAAGAGAAAGAGAGAGAGGAAGAAGGAAGAGAGAGGAGACGAGAGAGGGAGAGCAAGAGAGAGAGGAGAGAGAGAGTGAGAGAGAGAGGAGGAGAGAGTGAAAGAGAGAGAGTGAGAGAGGAGGAGAGAGAGAGAGAGAGAGAGAGAGAGAGAGAGAGAGAGAGAGAGAGAGAGAGAGAGAGAGAAGGGAGACGGAGAGAGGGGGAGAGGGGGGGGGGGCATAATTGAAATTTCTCGTGATACCTCACTCCTTTATGAGCATTTTCACGTCAGCGTAATACCTTGGAAATTTTGGAGGTTAGAGCCAATCGGGGTAATGGTATCGTGGCCGTGTGAATACCAAGTAACCGGCGCTGGTAACCGACTCTCCCGCTGCCACCACCGCCGTCAGTGCCAACCCACACACACACACACACACAACACACACACACACACACACACACACACACACACACACACACACACACACACACACACACACACACACACACACACACACACACACACACACACTGACCCTTCCCGAGATCCTTCCCGAGGTCCCCTTCCGAAGGACCGCGCGGAGGAGCGAAGGAGGAAGGAGGAGGGGAGGAGAGGAGAGGAGGAGGAGGGGAGGAGGAGGAGGAGGAGGAGGAGGAGGAGGAGGAGGAGGAAGGAGGAGGAGGAGGAGGAGAGGAGGAGGAGGAGGAGAGGAGGGAGGAGGAGGAGGAGGAGCCGAAGGAGGTGCAGGAGGAGGAAGAGGAGGAGGGGGACGCCAGGCGGGCCTTGAAATCGCCTCCAGAAAGCGGAAGACGGAGCGAATCCGGAAGAGGATTGACGGACGCGATGTTTATCTGACGTTACACGGTCTGGGCGTGTCGTCCGGGAACACGTCTGGCAACATTGGCGAGTTCGAGCAACGAGGCGAGACTCGGCGAGGTCTGGCAACGCTGCTTGCGTGGAGGTCCGACGGCGGGGACGGCGACGCGGGGCTGGCAACGCTGCTGGGGAGGCTGCGGGGACGGGGGTGAAGGGCGGCTCCGGGCGTGAGGATTAGAGATAGATAGATAGATGATAGATGAATAGATAGATAAAGATAGATAGATGATGATGAAGATAGATGATAGATAGATAGATAGATAAATAGATAGATAGATATATAAATAGATAGAGGATAGATCGATATATAAATGATAGATTTACGTAGATAGATACACAGATGGATAGATATGTATGGTAGATAGATAGGATAGATATATGAATGAAAATACGTGTGCGTGTGCATATGTATGATATTTACATACATATTCATATTTCCACTTGTAGTTCATATGTATGTACGTATGTTTTTATATGAATATGGCCGTTCAACAGCGACGGACGAAGCGCCGCCGGTTCCTCAGCACCTTGCCCTCTGCAGAACCGGGGGAGCGAACCGCGTGCAGGAACCGGGCGGGGGGCCGCGGGAACCGGGGGAGCGCGTGCAGGAACCGGGCGGGGGGGGGGGGGGGTGAACCGCGTGCAGGAACCGGGCGGGTAGGGGGGGGGTGAACCGCGGTGCAGGAACCGGGCGGGTAGGGGGGTGAACCGCGTGCAGGAACGGGGAGCGAACCGCTTGCAGGAGGGCGGGTAGGGGGGGGGGGGGGGGTGAACCGCGTGCAGAACCGACCGTGCAGGAACTGGCGGGGGGGGGGGGGAGTGACCGCGCGCAGGAACCGGGTAAGCGAACCGCGCGCACCGGGGCCGCAGCGCCGAACCGGGAGACGCAAGGACGGCATAACTCAGTCGGGAGGCACTGATAGCGATGATAATGCCGGACCGGAAATTGTTTTTCGGTAATGTACCAGCGACGAAATAATGGTAATGCCGAGATTAAATTCCCGGCGCGCTGTAACTTATTTACTGTACTCTGCCGGAGATCAAAGTCAAAACGCTGCGCCCGCAATTCATACTGCGAGCGAGAATCTTAATTAAAAATGTTGTATGACAAGAAAAAGAAAAGGAACAGAATTAATATCGTTCTAGTTTGCCCCTTTTTTTTGTTTAATTTTTTTTTTTTTTTTTAAAAAGAGATATTTTGGTCCGATTTAACGACGCACTTACTCTCAATAGTATTTTTTTTAATGATGGGGAATCATTGATTTATTTAGATTAATTTAATTTGTATTGACGATTTTGCCTACCGGAATGCAATTCCCATTCCTTGACATCGAATCTAATTGATCCGGAAGTGTAATTAAAAGTGGTAGCTCAACGTGCGTGTGTTTACGTGTCTCGTTTTTCCCTTTCTTTTTTCCGTTTATTTTTTCCTTTTCGTTTTTTTCATTCTTCAGCTCCGAAACGAGACAAGACTTTTAATGAAATTTAATGAAGGGTAATTCAAAATATGTGTCTTTGTGTGAATTGAATGGGAACGAGATGAAATGTGTTCAACAAACGGTTTTCAAAGACCTCTTTCATGGAATGACATTTGCAATTACAAGATTTCTTTTAACTCTACTCCGGCTCTCCCCGGCGACTGGGATTTTGAGCCGAATTACATCACGGCATATTGTTGGAAATTGCGTGCATTCAAAAGAAACGTTGCGAATATGAACAGGTTTAATTTTGGATGCAAATTGATTTCAGGTGATGAAACAGCGGCAGAAGAATTTTCCAAAAAGTTTTGTACACGATCCAGTTCACAGCCGATTGTCTTGGGGCGCCCGTGGACGTCGGATTTCCTGCCGTCTTGGGGCGAGGGGGGCGTCTTCGGGACCTCCGAGGTGGTGCTTGGGGACGTCCGCCGGCATCCTGCAGGAGAGCGCCTCGCTGGCCGTGTCGCTTCGTCGCTCCCCTTTTTTTTAAATCTTCGTTCGGTCTCCCCCCGTTTTCACTCATGTTGATGTGAGCATTAGATTGCGTATTTATAAACATTCGTCGACGGGAACTGCGCGGCGGCCCAGCGAGGGGAGAGTACGCGAAACAATTTTTGCCTGTGAGCGAATTATTCCGAATGTATGTATCACATTCTAGGGTTGTGTCATTTATCCAGTAATGAAAAAAATGTTCGTGTGTGTGTGTGTGTGTGTGTGTGTGTGTGTGTGTGTGTACGCTTTTGTGAGATATTGAGCATAGGGTTGAAATGGTGGATGTTGGCGTAAGTAATGCGCGGGGAGGGGGGAGGGGGGGGGGAGGATGCGCTTTTCTAGGTGTGTGTATGTGTGTGTGTTTGTGTGTATGTATGTGTGTTTGTTTGTTTGTTTGTGTCTGTTTGTGTTAGAGTGAGTGAGTGAGTGAATGTAACGTGAGTACATGTACAAGTACGAGTGTGAGGTTGAGTTTTGAGTGTGAGTGAGGATGTTTCTGTGTTTGTTTATTCACGACGGCCGAGGAACGAGTTCGAGGGGCTGCCAGGTGCAACGTCCCGGCCATTGCAAGTGCAGTTGGTACTCACGCGGCCCGATATGGTGGGGGTGGGGGTGGGGGGGGGGTAGTTTCATCTGATACTGGGATGCCTCTGAAGGTACCGTGGCTCGTTGTTGTGTGTGTGTGTGTGTGTGTGTGTGTGTGTGTGTGTGTGTGTGTGTGTGTGCGTGTGTGTGTGTGTGTGTGTGATGTGTGTGTGTGTGTGTCCGGAGTTTAGTTCACACACGGCGGCACCATTTATGGCATATGCAGTCCCTTTCCCCCCCCCCCACCCCTTTGATGCATATGGTAACAAAGCAGGAGACCTCACTGTAACAAAAAAAGAAAAAAAAAATCATAGTAAAATCGCCATTATTTCCTATTTGTGCCGGAAGCTGCAGGTGCATCGCGGGAAATACACATGCTACCGGCAGTGCACCTGTCAGGCCGTTGCAGCTGCCCCTCCCTCACCCCCCACCCTCCCCAGTCAATTTATGCAGGTGTTGCTGTATTACAAGATTTTTTTTTCGCTTTTTGGGCCAGCGTCTTGGGGCCGTCCAAACAGGTGTCCCGAGCGTTGGACACCTGCCAAGATGACACCTTTTTGGCACCTGCCGGGACACCGATCTCGACTTTCCCCTTCGGTTTAGAAAGGAAAAGGGAAAAGAGAACGAGTGGGGAAAAAGATAGAAATAAGTTTAAAGAGGGGGGAAAGCGAGGGGAGTTGAGAGAGAGAGAGAGATAGAGAGAGGGAGGGGCGAGAAAAAGAGAGAAAACGAGAGAGGTAGAAATAGATAGATAGATAGATAGAGAGAAAGAAGAGAAAGAGAGAGAGAGAGAGACAGAAGACAGAAAGAAAGAAAGAAAGAAAGAAAGAAGAGAGAGAAAAACGAGAGAGAGAAAGAGAGAGGGACAGAGAGCGATTGATGCTGGGAGGGGAAGTCGTGAATAACCGCAGCGGAGAACGTATAAGGGACAAAAGACAGAAAGATAAGAAACATTGTAGCCGAACAAACTCCCGCCGGCGGTTGGTAAATACAGCGTCTATACGGGCCTGATGTGTGTACATACGCCGTACGTTATCAGCGACGATGGCCGGGGGGGGGGGGGGGGGGAGGGGGATGCAGGTGCGTGTTTATATGTATGAGTGTGCGGTGTTTACACTAGTGTTTATATATATGTTGGCATATATAAGGCATACATATATGTAATATATATGTATGTTATGTATATATTATATATATATATTTATCTATATATATGTATGTGTGTGTGTGTGTGTGTGTGTGTGTGTGTGTGTTGTGTGTGTGTGTGTTTGTGTGTGTAATGTATTTATTTATAGTACATATATTTATTTTGTCCAGTTGCACAAAGCAGTATACACGCATATCAGTAGATCTGCTTTGTAGTTTACATGTTGGGGAGAATTGAAGAAGAATAGCGGAAGCGCGCGCGGCACACACACACATACACAAACACACAACACACACACACACACACACACACACACACACACACACACACACACACACACACACACACACACACACACACACACACACACACACAGCACACTGGACCTCAGAACACCTGCCTTTTTCAACGCCCCCCCTATCTGCCCCCCCCACTTTTGCATTTCACTTCCACAATCACACACTTCCTCCTCCCCCTTGACCCCCCCCCCCCAGCCTTCTCCAGCCCGACTGCTACCCATGCCCCCCCCCCCTACTCCTTTTTCTCTACCGTCTCCCCTTCCCTTTCGCTACCCTTTTCTTTCGTTTCCCTTCTCCCCAGCCTCTCCCTTCCTCTCCTCCTCTCCACCCCTTTTTCTTTTGATTTTTGTCCACTCCTCTCTCTCTCTCTCTCTCTTCCTTCTTATCTCTAACTTCTTTCCCCTCCTCCTTCTCCCTCCTTCCCCCTCCTCCCTTCTTCCCCCGTCTCTCCCTCCCATCCACTTTCCCCACCCCTCTCTCCACCCTTCTTTCCC
>NW_020871098.1:97058-123656 GCF_003789085.1 Penaeus vannamei
AGGAGGGGGGAGGAAGGAGGAGGAGGAGGAGGAAGAGGAAGAGGAGAGGAGGAGGAGGAGGAGGAAGAAGAGGAAGAGGGGGAGGAGGAGGAAGAGGAGGAAGAGGAGGAGGAGGAGGAGGAGGAGGAGGAGGAAGGAGGGAGGAAGGGAGGAGGGAGGGAGGGAGGGAGGGAGGGAGGGAGGGGGAAACAGGAGGTAGAGAGTTTGAGAAGCAATGCATATACATTTTTCATTTTCTTCCTTTTCATTTATAATTTTTCTTTTTTTTCTAAATTAAACGGAATTGAATGAATTTACAATTTTTGGCGGAAATTATAATTGACAGTAAATTACCTAATTAGAACGCACAAAGGTTCCCGCCTCATCAGCCTACACAAATAAACTGAAGGGGTTGTCACTCAGCGCTGGGGCGCCGGAATTATTGGTGTTGTTGTAGTTGTAGTTTTTGTTATTGTTGTTGTTATTGTTGTTATTTTTGTTATTGTTGTTGTTGTAGTTGTAGCTGTTGTTATTGTTATTTTGTTATTGTTGTTGTAGTTGTAGTTTTTTGTTAATTGTTGTTGTAGTTTTTGTTTTGTTGTTTTTTGTTATTGTTGTTATTGTAGTTTTTTTTGTTGATTGTTTTTGTATTGTTGTTTTTTTGTTGTATTGTAGTTTTTTGTTTATTGTTGTTATTGTTATTGTTTTTTGTTATTGTTGTAGTTTTTGTTATTGTTATTGTAGTTATTGTTATTGTAGTTTTGTTTATTGTTATAGTTGTTATTGTTATTATTGTTGTAGTTATTGTTTCCTTGTTATTGGAGCTGCTTCCTTGATTCTTACTTGTTACTAGGTTTATGTGTAGTTATAGTCTTTTATTTATTTATTTATTTTTTTTGTCATGCATAGTTATTATGATTGTTTTAGTTGTGTTTAACATATAATTACTACTTTTCTTATTTTCAAAGATATATTTGTCTTCATATGTGCTAATGTGAAGAATAAATGCGAAAATTAAACGATGAAATTTGAAATGAAGTCATAAGAATAAAAGATCTTATCATGCAAAATCCAATTGTTGGGTATTATAAGCAATTAATTATATTTTGTTGCGAAAAAACAGTCGAGAGGAGAGGGGGATGGGGGGGGAGGGGTGGGGGTGGGGGGCAGGGACGGGGAAGGGGAAGGGAAGGGGAGAGGGGGTGTCTGAACCGCTGGTTGCTAGGGATCGTTGATGTTAATATTGCAATGTTATTCATTTTTTGGAATTCCGCGAAAAGTGGGGGGGGTAGGAGGGGTGTGTGAGGGAGGGGGATAGGAGGGGAGGGAGGGGAGGCTGTTAATATACTTTTAATTTCAAGGGTCACGTTACTGATTTTGATATCAAAGCGTAACTCATTACAGAAGACTGGTATTGTAATTTTTTTTTTTTTTTTTTTTTTTTTTTTTTTTTTTTTTTTTTTTTTTTTTTTTTTTTTAGATTTAAAAGTCTGTGATTGGGTTTTGCGTTGAGGTGTTGACGCTGGGATCGCCGGATATGGTAATGCTATTATGAGTGTTTTAATGGAATCTCTCTCTCTCTCTCTCTCTCTCTCTCTCTCTCTCTCTCTCTCCTCTTCTCTCTCTCTTCTTCTCTCTCTCTCTCTCTCTCTCGTCCTCTCTCTCTCTCTCTCACGCATACGCACACGCACCGCACGCGCACAAACGCAAATACAACAAACACGAAGAGAGAGAGAGAGGAGAGAGAGAGAAAGAAGAAAAAAAGAGAGAGAAAAAACACATTTTATTAATTCCCATCACCGCGGTATGTGCGATATACTCCAGGATTGTATACCTTTTTCTTCTTTTTCTTCTTCTTCTTCTTCTTTCGTCCTCGAGTTATATTATTACTCCTTTCTCCCTCTCATCTCTCTCTCTCTCTGCTTCTCTCTCTCTCTCATTCTCTCGCTCTCGCTCTCTCTCTCTCATCTCTCTCTCTCTCATCTCGTCTCTCTCTCTCTCTCTCTCTCTATCGTCTCCTTCTCTCTCTCTTCTCTCTCTCTCTCTCTCTCTTCTTTCTCTCATCCATCATCATCTCGTCTCCTCCTCTCTCTCTCTCCCCTCATCTCTCCTCTTCCTCGCCTACTCCCTTCGTCCCGCTCGTCTCCTCCTCTGGGTCTCTTCTCGCTCTCCCGCTCCATCTCGCTCCTCTACCGCTCTCTCCCCGCTCTCTCTCTCTCTCCCTCTTCTCTCCCTCCTGCTCTCGTCTCATCTCTCTCTCTCTCTCTCTCTCTCCATTCTCTCTCTCATCTCTTCTCAGCTCTCCTCTTCGCTCTCTGTCGGCTCTCCTCCCCCTCCCCTCGTCTCTCTCTCTCTCTCTGCTCTCTCTCCCCGTCTCTCTCCCTCTCTCTCTCTCTCTCTCTTTCTCGTCCTCTCTCTCTCTCTCTCTCGCTCTTTTCGGGACAGCCTCTCCCCGTTTTGAATATCTGGGGATCGTGTTTGCCTAAGAAAACAGCGGCGCGCTTGCTGTGAGACTCCCGTAGCTTTGATCTCGGATGGAGGGGGGAAGGGAGGGGAAGGTGGGGGGGTGGGTGGGGGGGAAGGAAAAGAGGGGGAAGGGAGGGGAGGGAAGGGAAGGGAAGGGGGGGTGGGTCTGATAGAGTGGTAGGGTGAGGAAGGGAAGGGGGAGGGTGGGTCTGCTAGAGAGGGTAGGGTGAGGGAGGAAAAGGGGGGAAGGGAGGGGAGGGGAAGGGGGAGGGTGGGTCTGATGGAGAGGGTAGGAGGTAAGGAGGGGAAGGGGGAGGGTGGGGACTGCTAGAGAGGGTAGGGTGAGGAGGCGAGGGGAGGGGAAGTAGGTTGGAGTGGGTTAAAAAGGGGGGAGGAGAGTGGTGAAAGGGAGGGATGGGTGGGGGAGATTAAAGAGATGGATAATGGATAGAGAATGTGGAGAGGAAAGTGGGAGCAACGGAGAGAGAGAGAGAGAGAGAGAGAGAGAGAGAGAGAGAGAGAGAGAGAGAGAGGAGAGAGAGAGAGAGAGAGAGAGAGAAGAGAGAGATGATAGGAATGAGGTTTGCGCGGGGAAGGGAGTGGGGAATGAAAATCGAGGGGAGATTACCATAAACAGGACGAGAAGTATGGAAGTAGGAGGTTATTATCAAAAGTAGAAAGAGGCGAGAGAGGGTTTGGGGGAAGGGAGGGGAGAGGGAACTTACCGGGTGGGGAGGGGGACTTACTGGTGGGGAGGTGGGAGGGGAGGGACTTACCGGGTGGGGAGGGGGAGGGGGGGCATAGGAGTTGAGAAATCGAGGGTTCTTATAAGGAGGAGAACAGGATGAGGGAGAGAAGGGGAGAGGGGAAGAATGGGAGGAAGTCTGAAGGAGAGCAACTTACGAGGCAACAAGAATAGGTAATAGGGAGGGAGAAGGGAGGTGGGAGAGAAAGATGAGAGAGGAAGGGGAGAAGAGCGAGAGAGAACAATATATTGGGAGAAATGCGACGAGGGAGGAGGAGTGGAGAGAGAGAGAGAGAGAAGAGAAGAGAGAGAGACGAGAGAGAGAGAGAGAGAGAGAGAGAGAGAGAGAGAGAGAGAGAGAGAGAGAGAGAGAAAGAGAAAGAAAAAGAAGAAAGAAAAGAAAGAGAAAGAGAAAGAAAGTGAGAGAAGAGAAGAGAGGAGAAGAGAACACGATGACAAAGAAGTTCCCGCACATCAGTCACATCTCACTCTTGATGCTCTGTCCCATACGTGAACAGGTGTCCCGTGCGCGAGGCTAAAGATCGGCTTAATGTTTTCTCTTTTATGTTTTAATGGAGAAATTGATGGGGAGAATGCACAGGGGGAGGGGCAAGGGGCAAGGGCAAGAGAGTAAGGGGAATGAAGGGAAAGGGAGAGGAAGGGGGCAAGAGGAGTAAGGGGAACGGAGAGAGGGAGGAAGGAAGGGTGAAGGGAAATAGGGAGAGGGCAAGGGGCAAAGAGGAGTAAGGGGGAGGGAGAAGAGGAAGGGTGAAGGGAAATAGGGAGAGGGGAAGGGGGAAGAGGTGTAAGGGGGGGGGAAGGAGAGAGGAGGGAGGAGGTGAAGGGAAATAGGGAGAGGGCAAGGGGCAGAGGAGTAAGGGGAGGGAGGGAGGGGGAAGGGAAAATAGGGAGGGGAAAGGGGCAAGAGGAGTAAGGGGAAGGGAGGGGAGGAAGGGAGGTAAGGGAAATAGGAGAGGAAAGGGCAAAGAGGAGTAAGGGAAGGGAGGGAGGGAGGTGGGGAAAAAGGGAGAGGGGAGGGGCCAAGAGGAAGTAAGGGGAAGGGAGAGAGGGAGGGAGGGAGGTGAAGGGAAATAAGGGGCAAGGGGCAAGAGGAGTAGGGGGAAGGGAGAGAGGGGGAGGGAGTAAGGGGAATGGAGAGGGGCAAGGGGGCAAGAGGAGTAAGGGGGGAGGGAGAGGAGGAAGGAAGGGGTGAAGGGAAATGAGGGAGAAGGGGAAAGGGGAGAGGGTAGGAGAAAGGTGGCAAGGGGGAGAGGGGGTAAGGGATAGAGAGGGGAGAAGGGGGAATATGGAGTGTAGCGGAAAGGGTGAGGTATATAGAGAAGAGGGAAGTGTATGTAAGAGGTGTAGGGAAGAGGAAGGGGAGGGGTTGAGGGAGGAATTAATTTTTTTTTGTTGTTTGTTTGTTGTCTTCTACCGGATGCGAGTCTGTTGCGCAACGGAAAGTGAATTGCCGGGATGGAATTAATTGCATAGATGTAAACAAAGTCTTCGAAAGGTGTGTGTGTGTGTGTGTGTGTGTGTGTGTTGTGTGTGTGTGTGTGTGTGTGTGTGTGTGTGTGTGTGTGTGTGTGTGTGTGTGTGTGTGTGTGTGTGTGGAGAGAGAGAGAGAGAGAGAGAGAGAGAGAGAGAGAGAGAGGAGAGAGAGAGAGAGAGAGAGAGAGAGAGAGAGAGAAGGCAGAGAGAGAGAGAAAAAAGGGGTGACAGTGACGTAGACAGAGAGAACGAAAGAGAAATCCAGATGAGGGAAATAAACGGAGACAGAGAGAGAGAGTTGGGGGAGTGAGGAGTGACAGCGTTGAGAGGGGAAGTGAGGGGAGGAGGAGGAGGAGGGAGAGAGAGGGAGAGCATTAAAATCTAAAAAAAGAAAAATAATATTCACGAAAAAGGAAGACTACTGTCGACAGAGGATATTACCTCAGCATCCTTTCTTCCGGAGATGAAATTCCATCAGTAGTAAGAATTGTTATATTGATTCTCTTCCCCTTTTAAGATTAACATAAATTTTCCCCTCTCCTCTCCCCCCTCCCTCTTCCTCTTCCTTTTTTCCTTTCCTTTTCTTTCCGTCTCTCTTCTCTTTCTCTCTTTCTTTTCACTTTCTTTTTCCTTTTCTCTTCCTTCCTCCTCTTTTACTTTCCTTTCCTTTCCATCTCTCCTCTCCTACTCTTCTTCTCTTCCACTTTCTCTAATCCCTCTCTTCCCTTCCCTCCCTATCCTTTCCTCATTTCCTCCCTTCCTCCCCTCCCTCCCCTTCCTCCCTTTTTCCTTCTCCCTCCCCCCTCCCCTTCTCCCTCCTCCCCCCCCACTTTCACCCTCCACCTTCCTCCTTCCTCCCTTCCCTCCCTCCCCTCCCTTCTCCCCCCCCCCCCACTTTCGCCACTCCGCCTCCTCCTCTCCATCGGTACAAAGTCCTTCGATCTTCTGCGACGCGAATGCCATTTGTATTCGATAGGTTAATTTGCATTGAAAAATAGGAGAGGCCCGTAGTGTTTTCCTGCTCCCCCTCCCCTCCCCTTTCCCCTCCTCCCTCCTTCTTCCCCTCCTCTCCCCTCCTCCCTCCTCTTCTCCTCTTCCCCTTTCCCCCCTCCTCCCTCTCACTCCTCCCCTCTTCCCTCCCTTTATTATCATCCCTGTATGCTACCCTTTTCCCTCCTCCCCTCCTCCCCCAACACGAGTTTTTAACCCTTAGTTTTGGTCTCTCCCCTTCTGTCCTTTCTTTTTTGTCTCTATTTTTTTTTTCATTTATCTGTTTCTCTCTCTCTGTTTGTCTCTTATTCTCTCTTTGTTGCTCTTTCTCTCTCTGTCTCTCCTCTCTCTTTCTCTTTCTTTGTCTCGCTTTCTCTTCCTTTCTTCTTTATATCTTTAATCTTTTAAATCTCTCTCTCTCTCTCTCTCTCTCTCTCTCTCTCTCTCTCTCTCTCTCTCTCTCTCTCTCTCTCTCTCTCTCTCTCTCTCTCTCTCTCTCTCTCTCTTCCCTCGTTCTTCATTCATTTCTACTCTTTTTTTTCTTCGGTCTCTCCTCCGTTCTTTGTCTATCTCTTTCCCTTCCCTTCTCCTTTCTCATTTTTCTTGGCGTGTCTTTCTCTCTTCTTTCCTTGTCGCCCTCAATCATTCCCTTCCCCTTTGCTATCATCTTGTTCCGAAGATGAGTTATTAAAGAGAGGGATAAACGCAGGGTAGAGAGGGAGAGGAAGAAACAGAAAGGATAAGAGTGGGAGAAGGTAAGAGTAAAGAGGGAGAGGAAGAAACAGGAGGATAAAAGGGGGAGAAAGGTAAGAGTAAAGAGGGAGAGGAGGGAGAGAGAGGAAATGAAGAAAAGAGATGGAGAAAGAGAAAGAGGGGGAGATGGAGAGGGAGAAGAGAAAGAGGGGGAGATGGGGAGGGAGGAAGAGAAAGAGGGGGAGAGGGAAGAGAGGGAGATAGCAAAGAAAGACTTTGATTAAAGACTTAAATCAGAAATTGGGGGAAAGGGGGAATAAGGAGGGGGAGGGGAGAAAATGGGAGGGAGGGGGGAGGGAGGGAGACGAGGAGTAGAAGAGGATAAGGATGAATGGGGGGGGGAGGATAGCATTATAGCGTATTACTGAACCATGTGCAGGGGAGGAGGGTAGGGTGCGGGGTGGGGGGGGGAGGAGGGGGTTCGAAGATGACCCTTAACGACTTGCGATTTAAGGGCGAGATTCCCGCGTCTCCCGTGTTATATAATCCTTTACTCCGAGAAACCTTCGTGGAGATATGTGTTCCCTTTCGCATATTGGGTTTTATGCGGCCGTTTTAAGATGATAAGTTCTATGGGAGGGATGGGGGGGAGGGGAGGTAGGGGAATGGGGGGGAAGGGAGGGGATAGGTATGGGGAGGGGGGAGGGGGAAGGGGGGAGGGGAGGGGAAGGGGTGTGAGGGGATAGGTATGGGGTGGGGTGTGGGGGAAGAAATGGGGGGGGTGTGAGGGGGTATGGGGAGGGGACGAGAGGGGAAGGTATGGGAGGGGGGGGCGAAGGGAGGTAGGGAGACCAGGACGAATCTCTTGAATTAAAAAGTTTTCCAGATTGATAGCCTTTATTTTTTTCCCCTCTCGAGGTAAATGGTTTCCCCTTCCCTCTGACTCCTTACGGGCGGTTTCTGAAAGGTGTGGGCGGGGAAGGAGGTGGGGCGCGCGGGTGCCAAATGGATGTCGAAGGGCGGGGGTGGGCGGGCGTGGGCGGGCGTGGGCGGGGAGGCGGCGATCGGGAAGCTTGTGAAGAGGTGTCGAGTTCTTCCTCCCAAGAAGGACGTCGGGTGGGAGAGGCGTCGGAGATTTTTTTTTTTTTTTATTATTTATTATTATTATTATTTATTTATTATTTATTTAGTTATTATTTTTTATTATTTATTTATTTATCATTGTTTATTGTTTATCTATTTATTTATATATTATTTATTATTTTTATTATTATATATTTATTTATTTGTTTATTGTTTATTGTATATATGTGTATTTTCCCCTTATTTGATTGAGTGATTTGTTATTTTTATGCTATGATTTTATTTGTTTTTTATTAGCGTATGAATTTGTATAATTGTTGTTATTGTTAACTATTGTTGTTATTATCATTATTTGTATTATTATTGTTTTTATCATTATTGTTTATTATTATTATTGTTATTATTGTTGTTGTTTATTTTGGGTTTGGGTTTTGGATTTATTATTTATTATTTTGTTGTGTACGCAAATGTATATATAAACTATATATGCGTATGTCTACCTGTATGAATGTCTTATCGCAGTTGAAGGGGAAAGATTGTCGATCGCTCCTCACTCGAATTGCGATTATTTGAGTCTCCCCTTCCTGGTGCGGGCGAAGAAAACGTGATGCAAAAGTGTACCAGGTAGAACAGCGCGTGTATTAGGTATCGAGGGTGGATTGAAGGTTGGAAATCTCGCACCATGTCCCGGGGGATTCGTGTGTGGTGGGGTGGGGGTATGTTGTTGGGGTGTGTGTGGGGGGGGGGGGTATGTGTGTGTGTATGTGTGTGGTTGTGTATGTGTGTGTGTGTGTGTGTGGGGGGGGGTACGTGTGTGTGTGGGTACGTGTGTGTGTGTACGTGTGTGTGTGTATGATGTGTGTTGCGATCGCTCCTTCGAAAGCCTGGTATCACATTTCGACGCCTGGTATCCCCGGCTGTGGCTTCGTCTTCGTGTTCGCTCTCGGTTTTGCCACATTTTTACCGCCGTTACCCTCGCCAAGATGAATCTCATTATCTCTCTTCCTTCCTTTCGTCGAGCACTTGTCTCGTTTCCCTCCTTCTGGGGTCTTTTGCTTTCGTTTTTCGCTCTTCGTCCCTTTTTTCGTATTTTTGGTGTGTCTTTATCCTTCTTTTGGGATGCTTTGTCTGAGGTGTCATGTCTTTTTCTAAGTTTCAATTTCTTCTGTGTTGTTGCTTGCGGTTTCTCCCTCCCTGCATACCTCTCTACCTCCCTACTTACCTACCTACCTGTCTGCCTGCCTGCCTGCCTGCCTGCCTGTCTGTCTGTCTGCTTGTCTTCCTGCCTCCTTACCTTCCTACCTATCTATCTATCTATCTATCTACCAACCTGTCTACCTGCCTATCTACCTCCCACTCTCCCTCTCCCTCCCCCCTCCCTCCTCTCCCACTCCTTCTCCCTCTCTCACCGTCTCTCTCCCTCTCCCTCTCCCTCTCCCTCTTTCTCCTCTCTTCCTCCTCTCTTCCCTTCCCAGTCTTTTCTCAGCCTCGCCCAATTTCTATCATCTCCCCCTTTAATGTATTCTTCTGCTAATTCATCAAGGAACTTTAGACAGTGTGGTTAGTAGTAAGGATTAGCTCACTCTGTATTCTCTGTGCAGTCGCCGGCCCTTGCTTGCTTTGAGGGAGCGCTTTCTTTTCCTTGTCACTTTGCTTGCTTGCTCGCAGTCGTTCGGGGCGTGTGTTTCTTGTTTTGGTTCGTAAGTTTCGTATGTTTTTTTTTTGGTTTGCGTGTGATTGGGCTCTCTTTTTTTCTCTGTCACTTTCGCTGTCTTTCTCTCTCTGTCTCTTTTGCTGTTTTCTGTCTCTTTCGCTGTCTCTCTCTCTCTTCGCTGTCTCTCTCTCTCTCTCTCTCTCTCTCTCTCTCTCTCTCTCTCTCTCTCTCTCTCTCTCTCTCTCTCTCTCTCTCTCTCTCTCTCTCTCTCTCTCTCTCTCTCCCTCTCTCTCTTCTCTCTCTCTCTCTCTCTCTCTCTCTCTCTCGTTTTTGTGTGCGTTTATGTATGTGTGTGTGTGTGTGTGTGTGTGTGTGTGTGTGTGTGTGTGTGTGTGTGTGTGTGTGTGTATTCCTTCTGTATTGTATATCCCTCTCCTCCAGATTGACCTTTCATTTGTACATTCATTGTTGACAAAACTAGACACACTTGGAGGTTCGGCTCTCCTCCTCTTCCCCTCTCCCTATCCCCTACTCCCCCACCCCTCTTTCCCTCCCCTGCCTCACGTTCTTTCATTCCCTTTCTCCCTACAACCCCCCATTTGTAAAACCCCTCTTCTCTCCCCACCTCCCTCTTTCTCTCCCTTCCCCCTCTCTTTCTCTCTCTCCCTCCTTCCCTCCCATTTCCTCCCCACTCTACCCTCCCACCCTACCCAAACCCTCCCCTCCCCCTCCCCTCCCCTCCCCCACCCTCCCCTACCCTCCCTCCCTCCCCTCCCTCCCTACCCTTCCCCTCCCCTCCCCTCCCCCCCCCTCCCTCCCTCCCACCCTCCTTCCCTCCCTACCCTCCCTACCCTCCGCCCCTGTACATCTCTCCCCCTCTCCCCAAACACTAACTTTTCCCGTGTCGTTTTGCGGGCGTGCGCAATATTTGAGCGTGAGAGCCAGGAGTTAGCTGCCAATAGTGGAAGGCGATGACGAAGGGAGATTCTAGATAGCGATAGTTTACGTTGGAAGGGAAGGCCGCCTCCGTGACACGGGCGACCCGACGACGGCAGCGGGCGACGCGGGCGTGTGTGTTTTTTTTTTATTTATTTATTTGGGGTTGTTTTTTTTTTGGGGGGGGGGGTTGGGGTGTTGTGTTTGTAGGGGGGAGGAGGGGAGGGGTGTTGGTTTGTGTGTGTGTTTGTTTGTTTGTGGATGGAGGTATTTGTATGGATGTTTTATGTTTATGAATATCTCTATCTATTATTATCTATATATCTGTCTGTCTATCGGTCTTTACACACATACATACACGCACACAAAAAACACGAACGCGAGAAAGAGAGAGAGAGAGCGAACGAGAGACAGACAGACAGACAGCAGACGACAGACAGACAGACAGACACAGACAGACAGACAGACAGAAGAGCTCGAGACCCCGTAAATAAGGGCGCCTGAATCCTGTCCCTGGGCCGCTCACCGCGCGTTCACTCCGCCCGCAGCGCACGTCTCTCGCGGGTTGAGATGCCAGTGCCGATATTACGAGGCAAAAGTGTTTATGAACTTGTGGCGTCGCGTAAATAATGTAGATAATGTGGCTGCGTAATCATATAATTTAATTCACATTAGTAGCCTCGGAACTTTTTTTTTTTTTTTTTTTTTTTTTGTCAACCTTTTGGTGGGGGAGGGAGGGAGGGGGAGGGAGGGGAGGGAGGGGAGGGAGGGGAGGGAATGGGTTGTGTGTAATTATAAGAGTCATGGTATGATATATTTGTTTTGTATTTTTTTTTTCATATTTTGAGTTGCGGAAAGAGGTTGGGATGTAGTCTTGTATATTTAAAATTTGCTAATCCTTGTTTATATATATATATATATAATATATATATATATATATATATATATATATATATATATATATATATAAGATAAATGCGTGTGCGTATAATATATATATTATACGTGTGCGTATAATATATATGTATATATGCATATGGTTGGTATTTATGTATATATATGTATATATGTACATTGTTGGTATTTATGAAATATATATCATACATTTTTTTTTTTATTATTTATTTATTATTATATTATTATTATTATTATTATTATTATTATTATTATTATTATTATTATTTATTATTATTATTATTATTATTATTATTATAATTATTATTATTATCATTCATCATCATCATCATCATCATCATCATCATCATCATCATCATCATCATCATCATCATCATCATATCATCATCATCATGTCGGGTCGTCCGTCAATCTCGCTCCTCATCACCGAGCGGCCACCTCTAAACCGGCCGCCGAGCCCCTGAGGCCGGCAGCGAAGGCGAGGCTTCCTGGCGGCGGCGGCGACGGCGATCGTGTCCCCGGGATGAAGAAGCGTCGTTATCACGCGCGGGATCGATTTCGTTCCTGCAGCATGCCAGTGCCGGGATTAGCATCATTAGAAGGGGGGATATCCTCCGGCCCTTATGCGGATCTCTGGTTCCTCTCTCTCTGGCTCTCTCTCTCTTTTTTTTTTTTTTTCTTTTTTTTTTTTTTCTTTTCTTTTCTCTCTGTCTGTCTTCTTGTTCCTGTTCCTGTTCCTGTCTCCTTTCTGTGTCTCCGTCTGTCTCTTTCTCTAACTCTCTCTTTCTTTCTTCTCTTTCTCTCTCTCTCTCTCTCTCTCTCTCTCTCTCTCTCTCTCTCTCTCTCTCTCTCTCTCTCTCTCTCTCTCTCTCTCTCTCTCTCTCTCTCTCTCTCTGTCTGTCTGTCATTTTTCCACTCCTATCCCCTTCTCCTTCATCATCTTCCCCCTCCTCCATATTTTATTTCCTTTATTATCGCGTCTCTACTGTTTTCTTATCTTCTTCTCTGCATAATCTTCTTCGTAATTAGCCATTCATATCTTCCTTTTGAATGGCTTGTCTTTATTATTTATTCTTTATTCTCCCTCTTTCGTGAGTTATCTTTTCCTCATCTTATCGCCACCAGGAGATTGGGGGAGAGGAGAAGGGAGGAGGATAAGGAAGGAGAGATAAAGGGTGGGGATGGGGGGTGAGAGAGAGGGTGTAGGGGGAGAAGTTGGGGAGGATGGAGTGTTTTTCCCCCCACAGGAAACGGGTGTGGGGGGGGGGGTGGATAGAGAGAAGGCGAGAGTTGAGGGATGGCGGAGGGATAGGGAAGGGGGATGGAAAAGTGGGGTTAAAGGTCAGGGAAGGATAGGAGAGGGATAGAGGTTTGGGATGGGGTCAGGGAAGGGATAGGAGGACGGAACAGTAGGAAAAGATGAGGATTAGGGAAGCGATAGGATAGAAGCAGAGAGAAAGGAAAACTTGGGAAGGGATAAAGGAGGAAGAAGCAGAGAGAAAAGAAGGATAGGGAAGGGACCGGGGGAAGGATAGAGGAGAGGGACAAGGGGTCGATACCAGGGAAAGGGATAAGCAAGGAAGAATCAGATAGAGAAGGGAAGGATAGGGAAGAGAGAGGTAGGTCCAGGGATCAGGGATGGGAGAGGAGACGAGGAAACGGGGAGAAAATAAGGATAGAGGAGGCTTGGGGGGAGGTCATGGCGTAGGGGGGCAAGGGAGGTCAAGGGGTAGGGGAGGCTTGGTGAGAGGTCATGGGTAGGGGAGCAAGGGAGGTCAAGGGGTAGGGGAGGCTTGGGAGGGGGAGGTCAAGGGATAGGGGAGCAAGGGAGGTCAAGGGGTAGGGGGCAAGGGAGGCATAGGATTGGGGGGTAGGGGGGTGGGGAGGTCATTAGGGCGAGGTTAGCGTCCGTCTCGCCGGCCGGGAACAGTATGACTTAATCCGCCCATAATGAGGTCGCTGATTATATGTATTCTGTCAGTGATATTTTATTACGCGACTGATTATGGTAATTGTTATTATTGTTGGTATTAGGTTTATTCCTATTACATGTTATTGCTGTTCGGGTCTTTTTTTTTTAATTAGGGATATTAATTTTATTGCGGTTTGGTTATTTTTGTTATTTGCATCAACGTTGTCAGTTTAAATTATGATTAACATCAACATCGCATTTTCATAATTGTTGTTTTTTGTGTTTATTTTTTTTTTTGGATAATGTTATTGTAATTTCTCCGCGATTATTACCGCCGTTGTTGTTATTGCCAAGCGACTGCTCATCCGGCCGTTTGTTAATTATGATATTCAACCATCCTGTACGGTTTCCAGCCCTAGATAAAAAATCCACTCTCCCCCTACCCCCCTACGTCCCCCCTCCCCCCTCCTCCGTTACCTCCCCCTCCTCCTTCCACCCCCTCCCCTCCCTCCCCTTCCCCTTCCTCCCCCCCTCCCCCTCCCTTGTTACCCCTCCCCCTCGTCTTCCCCTCCCTCCTCCCCTTCCCCTTCCTCATCCTCCTCCCTCGTTACCCCTTCCGTCTGCATCCTCCTCGCCCCTTCACCTCCTCCCCACTTCTTCCTACATCCTCCCCACCTCACCCCCTCTCTTTCCTATCCCTCCCCTCCTCAAATCTCACCCCCCTCCCTCCCTCTCCACCATCTCCCCTCTCTTTCCTATCCTCCCCAACCTCCCCAGCTACAACCCTCTCCACCCACCTCCCCCCCCGTCATTCCCCACCCATGTCCCCTCATCACCCCACATCAGTCCCCAGTCCCCCCATCAGTCCCCTATCATCCAGTCCCCTCATCCATCGTGTGTCCCCTCATCCCCCCATCAGTCCCCCCCATGTCCCCTCATCCCCCCATCCATTTATTATCTCACTCGCTGTTGACGTTTGCTCGTGTCTCGACGTCCAGAGCGTGCCGACTGATCAGCGCGCGCGGAAAACCTCGCGACGGAGGCCAAAAAACCGCGACCAGGTGGACTACTCGCATTTTCTGCTTTCATTTTTTTATTATCCTTTTTCCCTCTCTCTCTCTCTCTCTCTCTCTCCCTCTCGATTGGTCGTCGCAACGGCGGCCGAGGGCTCGTACACCGCGGCCGACGGGCGTATTTTAAAAATATTGTTAATGGAATACAAATAACACTGTTTAATATTCACACGGCTGTGATTTGCTGAACAAAGTTCGGTTATGGGCTGGGTGGGGGTAGGGAGGGGGTGGGGTGGGGTGAGAGGAAGAGGAAGAAGAGGAGGAAGGAGGTAAAGAAGAAAAAAGAAGGAGAGAGAGAGAGAGAGAAAGAGAAAAGGAGAGAGGAAATGATGTCTTCGACAATTCAAGGGCAACTAGACCCAACATATTCAATACTCGCGACCGATTCCCTTTTCCTTGACTTCGACTTCAACGCCTCCTATTACGCGCGCGCCCGGGGATCCGAACGGAGCTCCGCCGACGAGGAATTACGGAATAAAGATGGGAGAGAAAGTGAGAAAGAGAGAGAGAGAGAACCTAAACGCGCCAGGATATCGAGGAGGACCATTGCAAAGGAGCATTTCGGTGGATCGGACGGAGTGGAGGAAAGCGACGGAGGTGGAGGAAGTGGAAGAAAGGAAGACTCTCGACGAAGTGGAAGTTGGTGTCGCGTGGACTCGTCCCGATCCGCGGGAGAGACGTGGCGCGCGAGTTGTAATCTTGTTTATTGTCGCTTTTATCGACAATGAAAATGTAAAGTACATTGTGTGCTCGTTATACGGACCCTTCACATTGTATGGCGTCTCGTTTAAGCGGAAGATGACGCGTGTATAATCCTCTTTATGTCTAATACTTGCTCTGACGTGTGGCATTGACTCCGCGCGGAATCAATGGTTAATCGGTCGACAATACACGAACTGGCAACTGTGGGTGGGAGGGGGAGGAGGACGACGGCGAAAGAAGAGGAAGGAAGAGGAGGAGGGGGGGAAGGGAAGAAGAAAATGAGGAGGAAGGGGAGGAGAGGAGGAGAGAAGAAAAATGAGGAGAAGAGGAAGGAGAGAGGAGGAAGGGGAGAAGAAGAGAAAAGAGGAAGAGCAAGAGGAGGGGAAGAAGAAAATGAGAAGAGAAAGAGGAGGAGGGGGAGGAAAGAGAGAGAGAGACTAAGAAAAGGAGGAATGGCAGATATAGGATGTTGCAAGTTAAGGGAATATGTACATTGCAATTGCTGGGGCATTTTTCACGTGGCACAAAAGTTGATTTGTTTAGCCGGCATGTCGATATCTTAGACGGATTGTCACCTTAACCGGATTCGCACAGGAGTGTAGTTTATTTATTATTTTATTTATTATTTTATTTATTTATTTATTTATTTATTTATTTTTCTCCTTTCCGTTTTCTATTTTTCCTTCTTTTTTTTGATACAACATGTTGCTTATTTAGCAATGTGCACAGTGACCGGCTGTTGATTGACAGAATATATGTACGTGATAGCATTAAATGCAGATATTACTACCACGGGCGCACGCGAGAGCCCGGCATTGGAAAGTGACCCCTATGTGTACTGGAAGTAGAGGTTGCTTTCCCACCTCTAGCTTTTTATCTATTTTTTTTCTCTCTCTTTAATAGCCAGCATGCAAATCAATCTGTCGACAACATTTATATCAATAATTTTGTTATTTCTGCATTATCAGTGTAAATTAATTTATTGTTGAATTTGGCAGTGCATTAAAAAAAAGAGTTATCAACGCCTGAATTGGAAGTTTTTGATAATGCCCGAATTTTCCATTATTGTCGCGACTATCAATAATCTCGTATTTGTTTGTGAGTCCATATTATTAACAGGAAGGGGAGTGTGTGTGTGTGTGTGTGTGTGTGTGTGTGTGTGTGTGTGTGTGTGTGTGTGTGTGTGTGTGTGTGTGTGTGTGTGTGTGTGTGTGTGTGTGTGTGTGTGTGTGTGTGTGTTTTAGAGAGAGAGAGAGAGAGAGAGAGAGAGAGAGAGAGAGAGAGAGAGAGAGAGAGAGAGAGAGAGAGAGAAGAGAGAGAGAGAGAGAGAGAGAGAAAAACAAGAACAAGCAAGCGTGTAGGTTTGACACGAGTGTACACGCGTTCAAGAAAATACACACATATACTTACACAGGCAATTGCAAGGCACGTGTTTATCCCTGCATTACTTCTGTTCATAATTTTAAAGTGTCATTCCGTGAGAATACCACAGAAATATTTTGCACAATTTTGAAAATATGGTTTATTGTTATTTTTATTACTTTATGTACTACACTGTAATTTTTAGTGTGTGTGTGTGTGTGTGTGCGCATGCGTGCGTGCGTGCGTTTGTGCGTGTGCGTGTGCGTATGCGTATATACCTGTTCGTGTGTTTGTGTGCGCCTCTATGTATGTGCGTTGAAAGTGCAACTAAGTTTTTGTTGTTAATATATCTTTCGCTCTTATTCCAGGTGAGTGTTTAAGCGGCCCCTTGGCACCCCCGCATTCCAGCGCCCCCCCAGAGTGGCACTTGGGTGAGTTGGTATTTTTAATCGGCGTGTCCCAGGTCTCTCTCATATGCAGCAGAATGCCATTACTGTCATCGGACTCATTTTGTTATCAAATTATCCTGAACTAATTTGCATATATACAATTATTTAGTGCGTGCGTTCGTCCTAATGATATACGATGATGTATGTATAGCCCTTATCCATATTAATGCATGTGAATTGGCTGGGCATTATTATTATTTATTTATGGTGATAATGTATCGATTGCTGCCGATGGGTCTATGATTCTTTTTATTGTTTAATTTTCTCTTTTTTGTCTTTTTTATTTATTTTTTTGAGTGGATGTTGGTGAATTTTTGTTTAGATGACTTCATTTCTTTTTTTTTTTTTTTTTTTTTTTGTCTAGATTTGTGAAAGTTGGTATTCCTTTACATGATAGAAAAAAATGTAAATACGTCTTTTTTCTTTTCTTCTTTTTTTTTTTTTTTCCCCATTTCCAAAGTTTTATGTAAATACGTCTTTTTTTCCTTTTTTTTCTTTTTTTTTTTTTCCATTTCCAAAGTTTTAATATGACGACTGTCGCGCGTTCAGTCGGCGGCGGCAAACATTGTTCCGGTGACGTAGTTTCCCCTCAAATAGACACGGATTCCTAAGATTAGCTCTTCATGTTCCTCAAGAATAAGAATATTCCATTTTGCGCAACCCGTAATTAGCGTGAGTGAAGGCGCGGGGGATTGTGATCAGTGAAAGAACAACGAACCCCTCTTCTTCTTCCTCCTCCTCGCCCTCGCCCCTCTCCCCTCCCCTCTCCCCTCCGCCCTTCTCTCCTCTCCCCTCACCCCCCTGCCTTCTCCCTGACCCCTTGCCTCTCCCTGCTCCCCTCCCTCTCTCCTTCATCCCATCCCTGTCTCCCTAGCCCTCCCTTCTCCCTCACCTCTCCTTTCTCTCCTCACCTCTCCCCTCTCTCCTCCTCTCCTCCTCACCTCACTCCTCCCCTCCTCTCCTCCTTCACCTCTCCCCTCTCTCCTCTCCCTCTCCCCTCTCTCCTCACTCCTCCCCTCTCTCCCCCCTCTCCCCTCTCTCCTCCTCCCCTCACCCTGCCTCTCCCTTTCTCTCTTGTTGTTCCCCGATGTTCATCTGTTTCAACCTTTGCCGCGACGAAGGTTGTTGGCGCATTGGTGTTGTTTTTTTTCTTTTCTTTTCTTTTCTTTTCTTTTTTGTTCTCTGTCTCTTGGTTCTTTTTCTCTGTCTCTGTTTGTGTGTCTTTGATTCGCTTTTGCTCTCTCTCTCTCTTTCGCTCGCTTTCGTTTTATCTCTCTCTTTCATTCTCTCTCTTTCTCTTTCTCTCTCTCTTCTCTCTCTTTCTCTCTCTTTCTCTTCTCTTTCTCTTTCTCTTTCTCTCTCTTCTTCTCTTTCTCTTTCTCTTTTCTCTTTCTCTCTCTTTTCTCTTCTCTCTCTCTCTCTCTCTCTCTCTCTCTCTCTCTCTCTCTCTCTCTCTCTCTCTCTCTCTCTCCTCTCTCTCCTCTCTCTCTCTCTTCTCTCTCTCTCAACGTAGCAGTTAACATCCTGATCTCGAAGCGCCTTGACAGAGCGAGCAGAGGAGAGAGGTAGGGGGGTGGGGGTGGGGGGGGATGACGGCACCCAATCCAAGTCTTTTCTTTGTACACTTCTGTATCAAATTTCCATGAATTCGCTTTCATAAAATTTGATTATGTCGCCATGGTAACCAGAAGATATAAAAATAGTCCATAGACATTGTCGCAGTGGCGTATCCCTCGGCGGCTTCGGTGGCCAAGATGGGCCCTTGCGTCCGGTGTCGCGAAGGGCGGATATCGCCTGCTCTCCCGGCAAGGCGCTGGCTCGGTGAGGTTCTTTATGCGCTGAAAACAACATTTTCATTGGATGTCTCTTCTGTTTTATCCATTTCTTCTTTGTCTCGCGAATGCGTTTTTTTTTCCTCCCTCCCTCCCTCCCTCCCCTTCATCTCGTAGTCTTTGTTTTGTTTAGACTGCGCGTCCCCGTGTGCGTAAATATTTGTCAGCAGCTCCGTTGTAGGGGGGTCTTAGGGCGTCGCTTTTGCCCCCATCGCGGTCGCCCTGTCAGGTGGCCGCTTATTTGGCGAGCGAAATCGAGCTTTACGTACGTTAGTGCAGTTTGCATGCTCTTGCGCCGTGAGGGAGGGAAGGTCTCGTGGCTCGTGGGCGTGGCGCTCGTCGGTGTTGGCGTGTGTGTGTTTTTTTTCTTTATTTTCCGACTTTCTTCGTTCACATACTTTTTTTTTTGAAAAGCCAGTTGAGTAAGTGCGTCATACTTTGTATTTGATTTTTTATATTTTCATAAAAATATCAGCTTTGTATTTATATAAAAAAAACTATACTACTTACTTCTTACTTTTTCTTTCTTAAAAAAAAAAAAAAACAGACAGTATGTCACAGCAAAGAATATCCATTGTAACAAATGGAATTAAAACTAAATCTAAATCTAAAATCTAAAATCAACTCCGGGTACTAACAATTTATTAAATTTATTTCATTCTCTCCGTTTCCTTCGCTTCGCCCCGCGCACGATTCCTCCATATATCTTGACTTTTACAAGCGACAAGTGTCCCGAGTACCTTATACGGCCGAAGTTTACGATAAAGACTTGTAGATTTAGTATACACACATCGTTAAATTATCGGCGGGGAGGCAGTAATATGAGGTTTTATTAGCGTGATTCCGCTAACTAGGTTGTCCGGATAGCGAGGCGCGAGAGGTCAGCGCACGGGCGGCGAGGTCGGGTCCCGGGGAGGGCGAGGTTGAGTTCGGATGAGGGTAATTGGGGCCGAAGCCGAAGCGCGCTCTGGTCAGCGATGTTAATGGCCGGTTAAGTTTTTGACGGGGTTGAGGCCGTCGGGAAGGCTCTCGCGATTTTTTGAGATCCGGATTATGAGCTATGTCTCTCTCTCTCTTTCTTTCTGTCTTTCTCTTTTTTCTTTCTCTTTCTATCTCTCTTTCTCTTGTTCTCTCTCTCTTCTTCTCTTTCTCTCTTCTCCTCTTCTTCTCTTTCTCTCTCTGTCTTATCTCTCTCTCTCTCTTCTCTCTCTCTTCCTCTCTTCCTCTCTCTCTCTCTCTCTCTCTCTTCTTTCTCCTCTTCCTCTCTTTTTCTCTTCCTCTCACTGATCTGCTTATCTCACCTCACTCTTACATGATCCGAAATATAGAGGAGGCCGACTCTTCGGCCTTCTTCTCTCTCCTCGTCTCCTGCCGTCATCTCTCTCTCTTCACTCTCTCTCTCTCATCTCCGTCTCTCTCTCTCTCTCCTCTCTCTCTCTCTCTCTTCTCTCTTCTCTTCTTTTTCTCATCTTGCTCTCCTCCCTCTCTCTCTCTTCTATCACTCATTCTCTGCCTCCTCCTCTCTAACCGAGTTATCTTGTTCGTTTATCTCTCTTTCTCATCTCTCTCTCTCTCATCTCTCTCTATCCTCATCATCTACTCTTCCATCTCTCTCTCTCTCTCTATCTCTCATCCCTCTCCCAGTTCTCTCTCTATCTCTCTATCTTCTCCACCTTTTTTCATTTTTCCCGCCATTCGACAAGAAAACGGGATTGGGCGGCCGTGAAGAGAAAGGAGAGGTGAGTGTGCGTTTTCATGTTGTTATCCGAAGAAAATATATATTTATGGCAAGCTCATTTCCGCTTCAGTGCATCGGGGTTGTACAATGGAAACGCCATTACGCGTGTCTTCCTTTCCCATTTTTGTATGGAAACTAGAATGTTAAATAAATCGGTGGGGCTGTGTTATTCTACTAACGGGAGGGAAGGGTATGGGGGGAGGGGGGAGGGGGGTTCGGGGAGTGGGAGAGGGGGGGGGCGGGCTGTAGCGTGTTTGGTGTATTTTCGGAAGGGTGTGTATAGTCCTTGTCTTGGCGTGTGGGTTTTTTTCGAGTGTTTTTTAACGTGCTCGTTGGGGGGGGGGGGGGGGGATTGGGGTGGGTCGGATGTAGGTGTTGTATCGTATCGGTATTTAGGTTTGTTGTCAGTTTTAGTTTCCGTATGAGGATTCTGTTGCTTTAATTAATGTTTTATTTACCCTTTCTTGTCTGCCTTTTACTTTTTTCTATTTCTCTTCCTTCTCGTCCCTCTCACTTCTTCTCTCTCGCCTCGCCTGCCTTCGTCTTGTGCTGAAAGGTTACAACTCTCACCTCCATCATCCTCATCCATTCTTCTCCGATCTCTCGGCCTCCTCAGAACTTCTCCTTCGCCCTCTTCCCCACCCTTTCTATCGCCAACAATTCTTCCGGTCTTCTCCTTCCGTCGGTCTCTCCTTCTATCCGCACTCAGCTTCTCCTCTCTACTCTCATCTCCTTCCTCCCTCACGCTCTCTCCGGATCTCCATCTCCTACCTCTCTATCTCCGCTACGTCTCCCCGCCGCCTCCCTCTCGCTCTCTCACTTCAGTAGGATAGTTTCATTGTCCGAATGTCCTCCGCTCTCTCTCTCCAACTCCTTTCCCCTCGTCCTTGTGTCTGTCGACGGTGCTCCGTGCTCCCACATACTCCCTTAACTTCGGATGAGTCAGCTGCTGGTGCGTCTCTCTTTCATCTGTCGAATCTTCTCTCCTCTCTCATTCTGTCTGTATCTCTTTATCTATCTCATTCTGTCTATCATCAATCCACTCTATCCACACACACACTTTGATTATCTATTTATCCCGTCACACAATGTCTTCGTCTATCAACAACCTCCCATCTTTCTCATTATTATTTTCTTATCATTCCGTCTCTTCTTCCTCCATTACTTGTCGTTATTTGTTTCCCAATTCACGTCATCGCAGTACAAAGCAATTTCTCTCCGCTTTTTGTCGCGAGTTGAGGTTATTTCAGTTTTCAGGGAGGGAGACAGGGTGAGGGAGGGAGATGGAGAGGGAGAGGAAGAGGGGAGGAAGGAAGGACGGGAGGGTGGAGGAGAGGATGGGAGGATGGGAGGGAGGGAGGGGAGGATGGAAGGAAGAAGGGGGAGGGGGAGAGAGAGGGGAGGAAGGGGAAGGGGAGGGAGGGAGGATGGAGGAAGGAAGGAAGGGGAGGAGTGTGGGTTGAAGGAAGAGGAGGGGAGGAAGGAGGAAGGGGAGGGGCGAGAGAGAGAAGGAAGGAAGAAAGAAGCAAGAAAAGAGGGGAGGAAGAGAGGAAGAGGGACGGGGAGAGAGTGAGAGAAAGAAGAAAGGGGAAGAGGAAGGGAGGGCGGAACGCAAAGAGGGAGAGAGAAAAAAGAGTTAAACGAACTTTAATAAGAAAACAATAGTTGCGATAACAAGGTGTCCGCTTGCGTGTGTATAGATGGGGTGGTTGCAAACACAAGACACGGCCAGGTGTGTTTACCTGTCAAGCACCGGTGATTGATCGTGTTTTTCCTAAGGTGTTCATACGCTGTTTAAGGGAGGGGAGGGGAGAGGGAAGGGAGGGTGAGGGTAATGGGAGGGAGCAGGAAGGGGAAAGGAGGGAGGGGGGTGAGGGGACAGGTGGGAGGAGCAGGCAGGGGAAAAGAAGGGGAGAGGCGGAGGAGCAGAAGGGAAAAGGAGGGGACGGGAGGGAGGGGGAGGAAAGAGCGCAGGGCGAGGGGGAGGGAAGAGGGAGGGAGGGGAGAGAGAGGGAGGAAGGAGGGTGAGTGGAGGGGACAGGAAAGGGTGAGGAAAGAGGAAGGAAGGGAGAGTAGGGGTGTAGGATGGGTGAGGAGGATAGCTTTCAGGAGAAAGAGGGAGGGCAAGGGGGGACTGAGAGGGGGAGAGGGGGAGAATTGGGGACGAGGGAGAAAAGGGGGGGGAATGGGGGAGAGGGACGAGAGGGCCAGATGGGGACTGGAGAGAAAGTGCAGGAGAGGAAAGTGGAAGGAAGAAGGACGGTTGGAAACAAAACGGGAGGGAAAGGGGGGAGAAGGAGGGAGGGGCGCTTGCAAGGGAGAGATGAGGTCCTTTTGTTCAGCCAAGAGATGTAAACAGTTCCAGCGTGATCTCTCTCCTTTCAGAACGTCTCCGCTCTCGTTCCGTCTTAGTTGTGGGGGTTCTACGTCTTGCTTTTAATCATCGTTTTCTCATTTTCCTTTTTCTTTCTCCGTCTCCGGTCTCTCTCGTCGTTCTGGGTCTTTTTTATTCTCCTTCTTCGCTTTTTGCTGCTGTGTTTCTCTCCCTCCTCTTATTTTCCTTTTGACCTATTTCTGTACTTCTTACTTTTTTTTTTTTTTTTGGCTTCTGTTGTGCATCGTCTCCTTCCTAATAATGTTCTCCATTTCTTTTTCTCCTCTCCCTCTCCCTCTCCACCTTTCTCCTCTTCCTCTCCCCCTTTTCTCCCTCTCCCTCACCCTTTCCTCTCCTTTTCCCCTTTCTTCTTTTCTCTCCCCCTTCAACTCCTCTCCCCCTTCCCCCCCTTTCTCCCTCCCCTCTCCCTTTTCCCCTCCCTCTCCTCTCCTCTTTCCCTCTCCCCTTCCTCTTCCTCAAGCATAGCTCATGGCGCCTGTATCCTCCTCCTCCTCCACCTTTATCTCCCGCACAAACCCTTACGCAAGAATGTGGACAGTGAATTTCCCTCCGATGGGCGTGCAAACTGCTGGATATCGCCCCCCCCCACCGGGACAGTCCTTGGTGGGGGTGGGGGGGGGTTGTGTGTGTGTGTGTGTGTTCGTATGTAGGTATCAAAGAAAGTCGATTTAAAAAAGAAATGTCTTTTAAATGTTGTAAAAGAAAAGAAAGATGAAACGGAAAAAAAGATGGATTAGCTGTTTTTTTCCCCGCTTAGGAATAAAAAAATAATAAATAGATAGATAAAAAATAAATTAAAAAAACGACAACAGCAAAAACAAATAATGTAGGTAGAGCCTTATGAAATGCTTAATAAGAGCTGAAAAAAAACATTTATAGGATATAATAATCAAATAGAGAATAGATTGTTTACCCACGAACAGCTGAAAAAAAACAAGAAAATGAAAATAATGATAATGGTAATTAAAATAGAATATAGATGAATAGAACATAAGATAAGAATAAAATGTATATGTAAAAAATAAAAAAGTGCATAACGGTTGTGTTTGGTGATTGTTTAGAGGTTTTGTGGGCGGAGCTTGTGGGAGGAAGAGGAATAATTAAAAGAAGAGGAAATGAAGGAAGAGAAAGAGAGAAAGATAAGAGGTGGAGGAGGGATAATAAAAGGAAGAGGAAAAGGAGGAAGAAGAAGAAGAAAGAGAAGAGAAGGAGGAAGAACGAAAAGGAGATGATGAAGAAGAGGAAGAAGAAAAGGAAGAGGAGAGAAAAAAAGGAAGAAGAGGAAGAATGAAAAGGAAGAGGAGAGAAAAAAGGAAAGGAGGAAGAGGAAAAATGGAAAGGAGGAGGAGGTAGAAGAAGAAGGAAAAAGAATAGGAAGAGAAAGGAGCGAAACACGAGAAGATGAGAGGGTAGAGGAGAAGAGAGAGTGAACTTCTTAGAAAAAAAATGATGCATACAGCCAAGAAAGAGGTTTAATGGGAGCGAAGGGAGAGGGAAGAGAATGGGAGGAGGATAGAAAAGAAATCAAGAAAAAGACGGAAAAGAAATCGAAAGGAAAAATGACTGGAATAATGACGATGGTGAAAATGATAATAGTAATAATAATGATGATAGTAATGAATAATGGTAAATAATAATGGAAAGTGATAATGATAGTATTAATGATAATGATGAAAATGATAATAACTAATGATAATGATAGTGAACCCATTCGAAGAAAATACCGAGAAGACGAAAGATGAGAAACGAAAGAGGGGGGAAAGAAAAGCAAAGAAGAGGGGAAAGTAAGGAAGGAAGGAAAAGGAGGAAGGAAGGGAAGGAAGTGCCGTTGTCCGGGCCTGAAGGTGATCTTCTGTTCCCCAGCACCAGGAAGTGTAGCAGGACCGGGTGGAGGGAGGGAGGGAGGGAGGGGAAGGGGAGGGTGGGATAGGAGGGGAGGGTAGAAGGAGGAGGGTGGGGAAGGGAATAGAAGGGTGGGAAGGGAGAGGAGGGGACGGGAAAGGGAGAGTAGAGGAGGGAGGGGTAAGAGGAGGGAATGGAGGGGAAGGAAGGAAGGAAGGAGGAGGAGGGGAAAGGGAAGGAGGGAGGGAAAGTAGAGGGCGGAGAGGATTGGGAGAGAAGGAGAAAGGAGTAGGATCGAAGGGTGGAGGAAGGGAGAAAGAAGGAGGATTAGAGGATAGGGAAGGAGGGACAGAGCAGATGTGATGTCGGAGGGAAGAAGCAAGGAACGAAGGAAGATGACAGGGCAAGATGATGGAGAGGCGAAAGGGAGGATGTGTAGGAAAAGGGGAAACGGGTTAAAGACGAGAGTACCAAGACGAGAAGGAGAAGACGCTGGAGTTGTGTGAAGAAGCCCTGATGTTGTTGTTGTTGTTTTTACTATTTTTTTCTTCTTTTCTTTCTTTTATTTTTTCTTTCTTCTCTTCTCTCTCTCTCTCTCTCTCTCTCTCTCTCTCTTCTCTCTCTCTCTCTCTCTCTCTCTCTTCTCCTCTCTCTCTCTCTCTCTCTCTCTCTCTCTCTCTCTCTCTCTCTCCCTCCTCTCTCCTCTCCTCTCCTCTCTCTCTTTTTTCTTGTTGTGAAGATAATGTATGTAATTTAAAGCGAGGAGCAGTTCCCATCTTCCTTTCTGCAAGGGGAGGTCTATGAAGCCCCCCCCCCCGCGGAGGTCGTAGGGGAAGAGGGGGAAGGGGAAGTAGGACCCCCATCACCCCACCCCACCCCGATCCTGTCAGACCCTTTCCACCTTGGCACCTTCCCTCCAGACGTCTGCTGTGACGTTAGGATTGACTGACTCACCTTTCCCTGGTCCTTCTCTCTCTCTCTCTCTCTCTCTCTCTCTCTCTCTCTCTCTCTCTCTCTCTCTCTCTCTCTCCTCTCTCTCTCTCTCTCTCTCGTCTCTCCTGTCTGTCTGTCTCTTCTTTCCTGGTTCTTTTGCTTGATTCTCTAAATCTCTCTTTTCCTCTTGCTTTCATCCTTTCTCCTTTTCCTCCCTCTTTCTCTCCTCCTTTCCTTACCACTTCCTCCCCCTTTCCCTCCTCCTCTTTCCTCTCGCCTTTCCATCATCTTTTCCTTCTCCTCCTCCTCCTTTCCCCTCCTCATCACCCATCCTCCTCCATCTCCCTCCCTCTCCCTCCTCCCTCCTCCCTCGCGTATGGCTCGCGCGCGCGCCCTGATGGAGTGGGAATGGAAATTGATCGTCTGCGCGAGAGAGATAGAACGTAATGTATCTTGCGGATAGAGTGTTGAATTTTAGTGGGGTGTTTGAGGCAAAAGAGTAAAAGGGGGGGGGGTGCGAGGGGAGAAACGGGGGGGGGGCGAGAGGGGAGGTGCGAACGCGGAGGTTGAGGGGAGGGAGGGGAAAGGGGATGGGGGGTGGGGGTGGAAGGGAAGCGAGAGGAAGGAGTGAAAAAGGGAGGGAGAGAGAGAAGAGGGTGGTGTGGGAGGGAGGGGAAGAGGGAGGTGAGGGGGGAAGAGGGATGAGAGAGGAGAGAGAGGGGGGGAAGAGAAAAGAGAGATGGGAGAAGAGATAAGAGAAAGAGTAAGAGAGATGAGTGGAGGATCGGGGGGAGGGAGGTGGGAGAAAGAGTAGGGGGGAAAAGAGGAGATGGGAGACGAGAGAGAGGGGGGAGGGAGAAAGAGAGAGAGAGAGAAGAGATGGAAATAAGAGAAAAAAAGAAAAAAAAAAAAAAGAGAGAAGAAAAAAGAAAGGAAAAGAAGCATAATTTTCCCAAGAAGAAAAGAAAAGAAGAAAAAAAAAAGAAAAAAAAAACATCCACGAAGACAGGCCGCGACCCAAGGCGGCGGACAAGCTCGTAAAAGAGAGAGAGAGAGAGAGAGAGAGAGAGAGAGAGAGAGAGAGAGAGAGAGAGAGAGAGAGAGAGAGAGAGAGAGAGAGAGAGAGAAATAATAAATCGAGGAGGAGGAATCACATAACATATTTGAATGATTAAATGCGCATTTCCTTTTCCCGCGATCGGCCGATTTGTATTCGATTTGCGGCTCTCTCTCTCTCTCTCTCTCTCTCTCTCTCTCTCTCTCTCTCTCTCTCTCTCTCTTCTCTCTCTCTCTCTTCTCCTCTCTCTCTCTCTCTCTCTCTCTCCTCTTCTCCTCTCTCTCTCCTCCTCTCCTCTCTCCTCTCTCTTCTCTCTCTCTCTCTCTCTTCCCTCTCTCTCTCTCGCGC
>NW_020871098.1:130528-143028 GCF_003789085.1 Penaeus vannamei
TAGGTGTAGTTTCGCCCTTGCGGTTTTCATTATATATTTATTTATCCGCGCGGCAACTTTTACTTGTTGACTTGTTTATTCACGGCTTTCGTTGTGTTTATTTTATTTATTTATTTATTTATTTACTTGTTGAGACTTTTGAGACTTTTAAAAGAGAGAGGAACTTGCAAGGAGTGAGTCGTGATGGTAACCAGAAACGTATTATTAATTGACGTGGATTTAATGGACGTGGTAATTGTATGCATATGAATGGTAGCGCCAGCGAGAGTGTTTAATTACGCCAACAAAAGTTCCCTGCGTGACTTTGATACGCGATTACATTGGTGGTTAATTATAGACAAAAAAAAAAAAAAAAAAAAAAAAAATCCAGTCATATTATTCCGGTGATAATCTAAATCGTAATCGGCCTTAAATAGATCGTTTATAGTGTTACTAATGTTAATCCAGGCGGCGCTCGTGGTAATGATCATTATGAATATATTAAAAGGACTCATTGACCAGGAAAAAAGATACTGATTTTTTTTTTGTTTGTGTGTGTGTTGTGTGTGTGTGTGTGTGTGTGTGTCACTTCACCCGTTTACTCCTCCACTCTCCCTCTCCTCAGTTGCCTCTCACTTCCCTTGTTTTTCTTTTCAAACTCTCTTATGCCCTTCATTTACTTAGTTTTTTTTCTGTCAGTTCCCTTTCTCCTTCATTCTCTTTTCTTTGCGATTTATTCTTCCTCTCTTCCTTGTCTTTACCTCCAGCTTTAACTACCTACTCTCCCTTTCTTTCCCTTTTCTTCCCTTCCCTTCCCTTCCCTTCTTTCTTACCTTTCTATCCCAATTCACCCACTCTCTCCTCTTCTACTCTCTTCTCTCTTCCCTCCCTCCTCTCCCCTCTTCCCATCCCCATCCTTTCCCTTCCCTCCTTCTCCCTTCCTTCCCTTATCTCCTCATCCTCTTTTCCTTCCCCTTCTCCTCCCCTTCCTTCCCCATCCTCTTTCTCTCCCCTCCTCCCCTTCCTTCTCCCCCCCTCATCCCTTTCCCTTCCCGATCCCCTCCCTTCCCTCCTCCTCCTCCTCCCCCTTCCTTCCCCATCCTTTTTCCCTTCCCTCTCCTCCTCCCCTTCCTTCCCCACCCACACTCCCCTCGCTCCCCGCAGGCCTGAGGGAGAGGCCGCCTGCCTCCCTCATCACCTTGACAACTCCCCAAGACCGCTTGCTCCCTCGTAACTGTCCGATGGCCATTCACTCCGCGGGACCAAGTGGGAAACACCGGAAACTGCGCCGCACTCCGGGCTAGAGGGGCCTTTCTCGCGCTGGGAGGGGTGGGAGGGGGGGTGGGGTGGGGTGGGGTGGGTGGGGAGAGAGCCTCGGCAAACAAGTCTCTCTGTGTCTCCGTTTTGCTTTTTTTTTTTTTTGTTTTTTTTTTGTTTGTCGGTGTTTGGTTTTTCTTCGTTTTTTCTTGTGTGGGTGTTTTGTTTTGGTTCTTTGTATGTTTTTTTTTCGTTTCTTTATTTTCCTCTCTTTTTTTTTCTTCTGGGGGCGAGCAGGTTGTTTGTTTGTTTGTATGATTGCGTTAATCATCTTGGTTCGTGTTTCCTCCTCTTATTCTCTCTCTCTCTCTCTCTCTCTCTCTCTCCTCTCTCTCTCTCTCTCTCTCTCTCTCTCTCTCTCTTCTCTCTCTCTCTCTCTCTCTGCTCTCTCCCTCCTCCCTCCCTCTCCTCCCTCCCTCCCTCCCTCCCTCCCTCCTCCCTCTTCCCCCACCATCCCTCCATCTTCTTGTGCACTTATTCCTCCCTCTTTTTCCCGTCCTCCTTGTCTCTCTCCGGCCCTCCCGTCCTCCTCCCCCCACCCCCTTCCCCTCTTTTTTTTGTGCGCGAATTCGTAAATTCTCTCGCCGATTTAGGGAGACTGATCAGCAAAAGTCGAGCGTGTCTTAATCCACCCGAGTGGAAAGAGATAAGTCCAATTAAGCTGTGGAGGATGATTTAATTAGCGTCATTATGCAAGACGGCAGACTCGTAAACCCCCTCCCGCCCTCCTCCTCCTCCTCCTCCTCCTCCTCTTACCCTCTCTCCTCCTCCTTCCCTTACCCTCTCTCCTCCTCCTCCCCTTACCTCTCTCCTCCTCCTCCCTCTCCTCCTACCCTCTCCACTCCTCCTCCTCCCCTTCCCATTATCCTCTCTCCTCCTCCTCTTCCTCCTCTCCTTCACTCCCTTCTTTCTCTCTCTCCTTTACCCCCCTCTTCCCTATCCCTCCTCCACTCCCTCTCCCTTTCCTCCTCCACCTCTCCTCGGCTTGAGGACCTTGCCCTCTCCCTCTCCCTCTTCCCTCCCTCTCCCCCTCCCCTCACCCCTCTCTCCCTCCCCCTCTCTCCCGTCTCCCCTCCCCCTCACCCCCTCTCCCCCTCTCCCCTCAACACGGGTTGAGGAACGGGCGGTAATTTAGCTCTTTTAACTGTATTTATTTATGCATGATTTTTTTCTCCCCTTTTTTCTGTCTCTATTGTTTTCACTGTTTACTTCCCCCTCCTTTTCTCTCGATCTTTTACATTTGCGCTTGGGGACTTTTCCTCCTCTTCGTAAATAAACAGACTTATTTTTTTCCTTTCCCCTTTCTCCTTCTCTCTTTTCACACGGCATTCTCTTTCGCTTTGTTAAGGAAAAGGAAAAGAAAAAAAAAAAATCCTTCCCTCCTCTCTCTCTCTCTCTCTCTTTTCACACAACATTCTCTTTCGCTTTGTTGAAGAAAAAGAAAAGAAAAAAAAAAGGACAAAGGTTTTTTTTATCCGCCCCCTCCCCTTCCCCCACCCCCCTCCTCGCAGTCATTTACAACCTGTTAAGAGAAGACAAACAAGTGGGCGCCAATTAACGAGGTGTAACAAGTAATTAGTGTGGGCAAAGAAGAGTGTGTTTAAGGTGTGTTTGCGGGGGGTATTTAGAGGGTGTGGGGAGGAGGGGAGGGGAAGGGAAGGGGAGGGGAGGGGAGGAGGGAGGGAAGGGAAGGGGAAGGGGATTGGGAATGGATGGAAAGGAAATGGAAAAGAAAGGAAGGGAAGGGAGGAAAATGGAAGAGGATCGGTATTCGGAAAAGGAAAGGAGAAAAAGGAGGAGGAGGAGGAGGAGGAGGGACCAGTTAGTGTCTTAGAGGGAGGGGGAAGAGGGGGAGACGTGGGGAGGAGGAGGAGGAAGAGGATCATGTTGGTAACAGTTTGTGTGGCGGCCGCTTTGGTGTGTTGACCTTGGTGGTACCTTAATGCGTGCGTCAATATCTCTTTAACCTCGCCTTTAAGGGGGGAGGGGGAGAATTAGGAGGGGAGTGAGAAGGGGTGGGGAGGGGATGGTGGAGGGTGTGGGGTGGGGGTGGTGATGGGGAGGGTGTGGGGGGTGGGGTGGATGGTGGAGGTGTGGGGTGGGAGTGGGGGTGGGATTGGGGTAGGGGGTGGGTAGGAAAGGAAAGGAAGGGGGGGAAGCTTCTTCCTGCCGTCTTTCCTTCCTTACTTTTTTTTCCTTTTTAATTTTGTGAAGTTATTGCATTGCTTCTCTTCTTTACTTTGGCATTTTTATTATTTTTAAAATCATACCTTGCCATATGTATGTTATTTTTGTATTCCAGTTCTTAATATTTTTTTTTTTACCAATCACTATTATCCTTCTGATTATTTTTTTTCTTAAGATTACTTTATCCTGCCAAGTAATTTCCTCAAATATTACCCTCATCTCACTGACTTCTATCACTGTCACTTTCCCTTTCCTTTTGTACAACCACTTCCTTCCCCCATTTATTCCTAATCTGCTCCTTCCTTTCTCCGTTCGTGTGCGGTTAGTGTGTTTTGTGTGTGAGTTTTTTATATTTGTGTGTGTGAGTGTGTGTGTGTGTGTGTGTGTGTGTATGTCTAATAGCTATATCTATACCTGAATATCTCTATGGTTATATTTATAATATGTATATGTAAACATTTACGTAAACACACACGTATATATATATATATGTGTGTGTGTGTGTGTGTGTGTGTGTGTGTGTGTGTGTGTGTGTGTGTGTGTGTGTGTGTGTGTGTGTGTGTGTGTGTACATACATGCATACATATGCATATGCACCTACATACTTACACACACACACACACACATACACGTGCCAACTCAGATAACCTAAAGTTAGAGGTCATCTAAAAGCATCCAGAAGTGCGTTTACAAAAAAAAAAAAAAAAAAAAAAAAAAAAAAAAAAATACCACTCAGAAATATATCGTTCAGCCCCTCAAAGGTGACGCAATTTTCGAATGTAATCTCATTACCTTTTATAACCGTCATATTTATTGTGTAGAAACGCAGATTTAGTTTCCAGTCGAAGTTAAGCGTCGCATGAACTGAACTGAACGCATAATAAGTTGTTCGTCATTTTTTTTATGTTCAGAAGGGGGGGGGGGGGGTCATCGGGTCAAGTTTTCCGATGCTGTGGGGAGAGAATGCACAAACTCATGCACTCACTCGCTCGCTCATGCACTCACTCACTCGCTCATGCACTCACTCACTCACTCACTCACTCACTCACTCACACTCACTCACTCACTCACTCACTCACTCACTCACTCACTCATCACTCACTCACTCACTCACACACACACAACACACACACACACACACACACACACACACACACACACACACACACACACACACACACACACACACACACACACACACACAACACACACACACACATATTCATACACATGCTCTTACTCATACTCACTCATTATGTACTATTTGTAGTAATTACGTGTTATTTTCTTGGTAAAGGTAATCATTTGTGATTCTGTCCATTTTGGAAAATGATTGGAGGAAAGGGAGAGAGAGAGAGAAGAGAGAGAGAGAGAGAGAGAGAGAGAGAGAGAGAGAGAGAGAGAGAGAGAGAGAGGGGGGAGGGGGGGGGGAGAAAGGGAGGGGAGAGAGAGAGTCATTGAGCAATGATCTTTGCCTTTGTGATATTCGCGGAAAAAATCGAAGTTTTAAACTGCGCGGCGGATTTCCTTCTCTCTCTCTCTCTCTCTCTCTCTCTCTCTCTCTCTCTCTCTCTCTCTCTCTCTCTCTCTCTCTCTCTCTCTCTCTCTCTCTCTCTCTCTCTCTCTCTGAATCAAGAAATTGGCTCATTTCGGAGATCGATTCGTTGGATGAAGAGAATCGAAAGATGTCGTTAAAGTGGCGGCAAAGTTCGAACTGTGTTGGATGTGAAGATACGTGTCATTTGTTTAAAAAGAAAGAAAGAAAGAAAAAGAGAAAGAGATATAGAGAGGGAATGGCTTGACGAAAATGGTTATAGAAAATTTAAGAAGAGAATTCATTCGAGTGTATTGTTATCACCATTATCATTTGTTTTGCTTAGGTATAATGGTTATATATTATCGTTTTGAAGGGGAATTTCGCAAGATGAATCATGACTTTATGGCTTCTTCCCTCGCACGCTGTGATTATACTTCGTTTTTGCAATAAATGTTTAATTCGCAGACATCAATTTTGTTATTGTGGTTTGTATGTGTATATATTTATTCTGTCTTTCTCGCAACACGTAGTTCAAAGGACAATAGCTTATCGCCTGGACACTGTCAGGAATTTTATTTTGGTTGAGCTAAGTAACTTTTTTTTCTCTTTTTTTCGTGTTATTTCTAGTATGGCTGAACTTTCTGAATAATTCAAGGTATTGATTTTGTATTTGTTATCGGGGGTTTAGCTTCGTTACAGTTTATATATTGATTTGTGTAATTATTTATTTATTTATTTACCCTATTCGGTTGGTAATGGAAGGGCCGTCTGAAAAGGTCGGTGAAAGAATCAGTGAATTGGATTAAAAAAAAAAATTTAATTGCTCTCTCTCTCTCTCTCTCTCTCTCTCTCTCTCTCTCTCTCTCTCTCTCTCTCTCTCTCTCTCTCTCTCTCTCTCTCTCTCTCTCTCTCTCTCTCTCTCTCTCTCTCTCTCTCTCTCTCTCTCCCCCCTTTGTCTTTTGTCTTTTCTTCGTCTTTTTCTTTTCTCTTTCTCTCTTTCTTTCTTTCTCATTCCTCTTATTATAGATGAAATAGATATTACAATCTTTAACTGCTTCTTGAGTGCTGCTTCTATCGACAATTTTCACAATTATTCATATTGTCGTTCCACTCATTCGTACCACATTTCTTGTACTTTTCTTGAATTTCGTACCAGTCGATGACAAAGCAATTACGGTGAGAGTAACGATACGCATGAGGGACTCAGCGGCCGTTCACTCGTTCACTTGTTTATTGGCGATTATAGTTTGATTGTTAACAGTCCGGGATCCTGGAACACAACGCGGCGCCGCTTAGGTCGAGAGTCCCATAGGGAAGGCTGCCTCGCGTCGACCATCGTGCGCGTGGCTGGGTAATGATGGGTGTTTATCATGTGTTCGCCGGATGGATTTCTCTGCATTTACCTCCTTCCTTCCTTTTCTCTCCTTCCTGTGTGCGCAATCTTGTTTTTGTTGGCTCTGTTATTGTTTTCGCTTTGTTTTCTCTGTCTTTGTGTCTGGCGTCCTCTTTCTTTCTCTCTGTCTCTCTCTTTTCTCTCTGCTGTCTCTCTCTCTCTCTGTCTCTCTCTCTCTCTCTCTCTCTCTCTCTCTCTCTCTCTCTCTCTCTCTCTCTCTCTCCTCTCTCTCCTCCCTCCCTCCCTCCCTCTCCCTCCCTCCCTCCCTCCTCCCTCCTCCTCCCCGAGAAAAATAAACAGAGACAGAGAAGAGAGAGAAAGACGGAAAGACAAGAGACAGAGAGAAGAGAGAAAGACGGAAAGACAAGAGACAGAGAGACAAGAGAAAGACGGAAAGACAAGAGACAGAGAGAAAAAGAAAAAAAGACAAGAGAAAGACGGAAAGACAAGAGAAAATCCTTTCCCTCCAACTTTATTTATTTCACCTATGATATCATACGTTATCTAAATGGGATCCGATTCGCCTATACTAATATCTGAAATAAGATCCAAGAGTTAGGTTGCATCATCTAAATAGGATCGCATAATTTTCTGCGCAGAGCCAAAACGGCCTAGATTATTCGACATCATCCGAGGACTGTACGCATTTTGGTACTTTCATTATTTTATTTTTTTCCTTTTTTTCTTTTTTTTTGTCATTTCGTTCTTTTACCGTTATGTGTGTATTTTTTGTTTTTGTTTTGTTTTTTGTTGAGGGATATTATTTTTCCTGTTATCTATGTTTTCTCTTTTGTTTTGTTTTGTTTTTTTATTTAGGGATATTATTTTGTTTTTCGTCTTGTTCATCGTTCTTCTCGTGTGTTTTTTTTTTTTTTTTCGTTTAAGAACGGTTCTGTGGTTTGGTGGTTCGTACGCGGCAAAGGGAATTTATTATTATCAGTGATATTATTATTGTTTTATTATTATTGTTGTTGTTGTTGTTGGTGTTATTAGATTTTTTTTCTTTGCTTTTATTGTTTTTTGTTGATATATCTATTATTGCTATTTTTTTGTTATTATCATGATCATCATCCTCATTATCATTGCTATATTATTGTTATTATTATTATTATTATTATTAGTAGTAGTAGTAGTAGTAGTAGTACCATTATTACTATCATTACTTTTATTGTTGCTGTTGTCGACAAGAGAGAGAGAGAGAGAAAGAGAAAGAGAAAGAGAAAGTTAAGGAAAAGAGTTCGACGGAGAGAGGAAAGAGAGGAAGGTAGATAGAAGGGAAAGAGGAAAACGAGTCTCGGGTTTTTTTGATCTTGATACGAACTCTGGGAAGTGAAAGGAGGGGGAAGGGAGGAGGAGGAGGAGGAGGAGGAGGAGGAGGAGGAGGAGGAGGAGGAGGAGGAGGAGGAGGAGGAGGAGGAGGGGGAGGAGAGAGGGAGAGGGGGAGGAGGGAGATCGACGGAAGAAAAGCTATTGATCATTTCAAAGTCTTCCTTTTGTGTAAGTATCAAGGGTTTATGTACACGCGATGCTGTTTCTGTGTCTGTTTTTTTTTATCTGTTTGTAAGTAAGTTGTAGGTTTTTTATCCGTTTGTAAGTTGTGTGTTGTAAGTTTGTTTTTTATCTGTTTGTAAGTAAGTTGTAAGTTTTTTTTATATGTTTGTAAGTAAGTTGTAAGTTTTAAATATAGTTTAAAGGGGGGAGGGTTGTAAGTGGGCTGATGAGGGTGTTTTTTTTATATAAGTATAGAAGGGTGGGGGTGGAAGTGGGGTGATGGGGGGGGGGTGCAAAAGCTAGTTATTAACCGGAAGTTGTGGAGATTCTAAGGAGGCGAGACTTTGAAACCCGTTGGTGGTTGTAAATCCTGTTGTTTCTGAGTTGTAGCCATATTTTCAGGTCCCAATAGCGAAGGGTGATAATGCCATTCACAATAGTATTTCTTTTAATATTATTCTCTCTCTTCTTCGCTTCTTTCTTGCTTACTTTCTTTTTCCTTCGCGTCTTCTTCGTCTGCTTTATTTCCTTCCTCGCTTCTTTGTCTCCTTTAGTTTCTTATTATCTTCATCTCTTTTTAGCTTCTTTCTTAGAGGTAGGAAGAAAGGAAGAAAGAAAGAAAAAAGGTAGGAAGAAAGAAAGAAAGGATAGGAAGGAAGAAAGAAAGAAAGAGGTAGGAAGAAATGAAGATAGAAAGAAAGAAACGAAGAAAGGAAGGAAGGAAGGGACGCGGTGACGTCACACTTACGGTCAAGTCCCCTACGGTAGATTTTCCGGTACTTTTCCTGCCGTTGATGTTTATTGCCAGTTCGGTGTCTTTTTTTTTGGGGGGGTAAGGTGGGGAGGGGAGGGGGGTGGGGGTGTTTATTTTCAAGCTCGTTAGTGATGATTACGGGTCTTTTGCGATGCGGGCTGTGTGTGTGTGTGTGTGTTGTGTGTGTGTGTGTGTGTGTGTGTGTGTGTGTGTGTGTGTGTGTGTGTGTGTGTGTGTGTGTGAGATTTATTAAATTTTTTCTATTATTATTATTATCATTATCATTATCATTATTTTTTTTACTCTGGGTTTGTGTCGTCACAGGAGTTGCAAATGAAAATTAAAAAACGACCGAGAGAAAAGCAAAGAAAAAGAAAGAAAAGAAAAGAAGAAACGTCCTCATACCTTGGCATCTATTACCATCTCTCGACACGACTAATTAATGAAAAAGAAAATGAAAAAGGTGTGAAAAAAGATTGTAGTTCCTTGCTCTCTCTCTCTCTCTCTCTCTCTCTCTCTCTCTCTCTCTCTCTCTCTCTCTCTCTCTCTCTCTCTCTCTCTCCTCTCTCTCTCTCTCTCTCTCTCTTATTTTATTTTTTTATTATTATTTTTTTGCCAAGTCAGTTATATTTGTATGTTTTTTGTGTGATGTCCGGTTTTGGGGTAGGGGGGTTGGGGGGTGATTCGATGACAGTTTGGCGGGCGCGGGCGGTGGGGGGTAGGGTTTGATTGATTGAGTGATTGACCGGGTCTGTCGCTGATGCTGCCGCCCGCTCTCTCTCTCTCTCTCTCTCTCTCTCTGATTCTGTCTGTCTCTCTGTCTCTCTCTCTCTGTCTCTCTCTCTCTCTCTCTCTCTCTCTCTCTGTCTCTCTCTCTCTCTCTCTCTCTCTCTCTCTCTCTCTCTCTCTCTCTCTCTCTCTCTCTCTCTCTCTCTCTCTCTCTCTCTCTCTCTCTTCGGGGGGAGAGGGGGGCTAGGTGTGTGTGATTCTGTAAACATGGTGGACTTTTTTTGTGTGGGGAGAATATTACATTATTTCGTGTAATAATGTAACCTTTCTATTTTATTATTTTTTGTTATTATTAATATTATTGTTGTTATCATGATTGTTATCCATATCATTCCAGTTATTATTGCAGTTTTATTTGGCAATCTTCTGTATCTTTTGTAAAAATAGATCACCATAGAAAACGTATCTAGGATTTCCTTATAGCAAACACTCCACTTGCTACAGTAAATTTAAATCTACATGTGCCACTCTTTCCTTATATGTATTGTACTCTTCCATTAACTCCGTAGTACAATAGAGGTCATTACTCTCATTACTGGTCGTTATAAGCAGTGGAACGAGCTGCTATGTATTTTGGAAGATGGTTTATAATAGATAATAGACATTTGGGAGTGACGGAGCTGGCTTTCACCTTCCGGGGTTGGGGTGGGGTGGGGTGGGGGGGGGGTGGGAGGGGGTTGGTGGTTTGCCCAATTTTTGTGATTGATATTTTTGGGTGGGGGGAGGAGGGAGGGTTGCTGGTTATGATTTTTTGTTTTGATTTTTTCGTTTTTTTGACTGTGGCTTTTTTTCTTTTTATTATTATTTTTTTTTAATGCTGTTTTATTGGGCTTTGTTTGACATCTTTTTTATTGTTTTTCTTTTTTCTCGTTTAGTGTCGACGCACAGGTGATTGCAGAGTGATGTGTTATTTGTCGTAGTCACGGAGTCCGTAAATTAAAAACCGTCCTTATGCCGCGGGGCCTTACTGTCGAATTTACCTTGTCGTCTCCTCCGTCGCGAAGAATATTTAGATTTGGTAAGAAACGGAGCATAATAACTATCTTCTCCCTCCCCCTTCCCTCCCCCTCTCCCTCCCCCCTCCCTTCCCTCTCCCCCCTTTCCTCCTTCCTCCCCTCCCCTCCCTCCCCACTTCCCTTTCCTCTCCCTCCCTTCCCATCCCTCCCCCCTCCCTCCTCTACACAGTTGCTGGTTAATTAAGCTACAAACACCGCTAGGATGATTTGAGCTAGAGGCTTGGGGAGGGAGGGAGGGAGAGGGGGGGAAGAGAAGGGGGTAAAGGGAGATCGGGTTGTAGGAGGATGGGGGAAGGGGGGGGAAGGGGTTGCCACTGAGGCGCTAATTATCACAAGAAATTCACCGAAAACGTCAAACATGATTGACTGACTTGGGAGGAGGGACGAGCGTTCGGGGAAAAGGCGGAAGGAAAGGGAGAAGGAGGAGAGGGAGAGAGGAGAAGGGAAGAGGAGGAGAGGAGAGAGGGAGAGGAGGAGAAGGAGAGAGAGAGGGAGAAGGAGAAGAGGGAGAGAGGAGAAGGAGAAGAGGGAGAGAGAGAGTTGATTGACGATTTGAACAAGTGATTATAATCGCGGAAGTAACGAAAGAGACGAGAGAGAGAGAGAGAGAGAGAGAGAGAGAGAGAGGTGAAAGAAGATTGGTACAAGAGATTATAATGGCGGAAGTATATGAATGAGAGGAAGAGAGAAAGAGAGGGAGAGAGAAAGTTGATAGAAGACTCGAAACAGGAGATTGCAATGACTTTCTACGCCCTAAAAAAAAAAAGAGAAGAAAAAGAACAAATTAACATAGAAAAAGCTATATAATCGAGATATAAAAAATAATAAAAATAAAACCTGCCCTGTGAAACCAGTAAGGATGAGACATGAATGATATAAATCAAAGAAATGTCTTAAAAAATGCAAAGAAAACGACAATAAATAACAACAGCAGCATGAATAGACATATGTTTGCCTTCATTCACCAAGAATGACTTGCATGATTATTGTTTGTGGGGATTTTTGGATATGATGGTTGCAAAGTCTTATAAAAAAAAGAAAAAAAAAATCTCATTTTTAGAGGACATTTTTTCGATTTAAAGGTCTTGAAATATCCGGTTAAATGACTGGTTACGGGTACTTTAGTGTGTCGTTTTTGTACTAAATTACGTGTTATTGCGTGAAGTTGGAGCGTATTATGAAATAATTTCGTTTTTATAGCGTTTGAGTTCCATATAATGAAGATTTTTTTTTTTTGTGGGGGGAGGGTGCAATGGTGTATAAGTAGGAAAATTCTGGCGTGAGGAATATTTGTGCTATTTTCTATCGTGATTCTTACAAATTGGGCGAAACGGCAGCTCAAAACACTCTTTGTGGTTTGACCTTTGAACCCGAAGAGATATTTAAGGGCTTCATATAAAGTACAAAAAAAAAAGGAAAAAAGAAAAAAATGGAATTATTGAGCCTTTGTTTCAAGTCGGTCATCTGTTGACTTGAGAAGGAATGGTAGAAAACGAGGTAACGGGCGATAAATGGCGAGAGAAAACGTTACGGGAAATATCATGACATAGAAAATGGGAAATCGAATACGGCATAGAAAACGCGCCGCAGATCCCGCGTTCTGCATCGATGAGGAAAAGTCAAGATTTACCGCTACAATGGTGGGAAAAAATGACAAAGAGTTATGATTTACGGTTCTCTTGCGTACACGATGCATGGGAAATATTCTGTAAGATAATTTGTCGTTTTTTTATACACATGTTATGTTGACGAGAAGAAAATTGATTGCTAGATGAGAGAGTAAAGAAAATTGGTGGTGTGTGAAGGGAGGGGGGGGGAGCAGAACCTTCTCAAAGAACGTACCATTTGTGAAATATTAAAAAAAAAAAAAGAGCAAAAGTATCCTAGTATCTGGGGGTAAAAAAAATCAAGGGAATACATTTTTAACCTTCCGAGCTTCTATAACCCTCCCTCTCCCTCGCCACCCCCCCACCCCATCCCCCATCCGAACACCAAACTACGGTGGCGTACTCCGCAAGTCTATTAAAGTTGTGGTAA
>NW_020871098.1:148028-163660 GCF_003789085.1 Penaeus vannamei
TTTATATTCATATTTTAATACGTATTTATATATATTTTTAATAAATCCTATTTTATATTCATATTTTAATACGCATTTGTATATATTTTTTAATAAATCCTATTTTATATTCATATTTTAATACGTATTTATATATTTTTTATTAATCATATTTTATATTTAGATGTTTTTTTTTTCTTTTCTTTTCTTTTTTTTTGACCAAACGATTTACGAAAAAGCATCACCCATCGTTTTTTTCTCCCACGCCAAAGATCAGTCCCTTTTGAGTCGGAAGAAGTGCCGAACACGACGAAATTAGCATAGAACAAAATAGAATACACGAGAGAGAAAAAAAAAAGGTATATTGACCGCTCTCACACACCTGTAGCGCGGCCGTTGTGGTGTGGCCGGGGTCAGAGGTCATCCGAGGAGGTGTCGGTATTTGCATAAATCGAGTTTCTTCTTGTGCTAGATATTATTATTATCTTTAAAGCTTTTTCTATTTTTTTGACGTTGGTTTTATGTGTTTTTGGCTTTCACTTGAGTGTGTTTTTTTGTTCTTTTTTTTTTTTTTTTTTTTTTTCTTTTAGAGTCGTATGATGTTTTTTTGTGGTTTAAGATGTGATTTCTTCTCTTGTTATCTTCTGTTTTCTCTCTATTCTCATTCGCTCTCAAAGATTAAGACAGAGAACGGACTTGCGAAGCGGAGAACAAAGGGAACGGCGATAGAAACAAACGCACGAAAATTAGATCTTCCCCAACCCTCTCCCCCACTTTTCCTACCCCCCACCCCACTCTCCCTCCTCCACCTCCACCCACACTTTCCCTCCTCCACCTCCACCCCCGTTTTCCCTCCTCCACCACCACCACCCCCACTCTCCCTCCTCCACCCCCACTTTCCCTCATCAAACACCCCACTCTCCCTCCTCCTCCTCCACCGTCTCTTCCCCTCTTCCACTCCCACACCTTCCCCCCCCATCCCCCACCCCACGCCCTCAACTCCCACACCTTCCCCCTCCCCCCTCTCCACACTCCTCCCCACCCCCCACGCCCTCAACTCCCACACCTTCCCCCCTCCCCCTCTCCACTCTCCTCCCCACCCCCCACCCCCCACGCCCTCAACTCCCACACCTTCCCCCCCCATCCCCCTCGTCACTCTCCTCCCCTCCCACCCCCCACTCTCCTCAACTCCCACACCTCCCCCTCCTCCCTCCTCCCTCCTCCCTCCCCCTCCCCCCCCGCCTCGTCACCGTGGGAAGTGTTACACTGAAGCGAATGCTCACTTGCTTTCACACGGACGATCTGGTATTTAGTATGCGGTTCGAGTGTGTGCATCAAGAAGCGGTGCGAGGGTGTTGTGGGGTGCGCGAAGGGTGGTGGGGTGGGTGGTGGGTGGTGGAGGGTATGGGGGAGGAGAGAGAGGAGGGGTGGGAGAGGAGAGAGGGTGGGAGAAGGTGGGTGGGAGGGGAGGGTATGGGGAGAGGGAGAGGGTGGGAGGGGAGGGGAGAGGTATGGGGAAGAAGGAAGTGGGTAGAGGGCTATGGGGAAGGAAGAAGGAAGGAGGTATGGGGAGAGTGGAGGAGATGGAGGGGAGAGAGATGGGAGATATGGGAGGGAGGGTGGGAGGGAAGGAAGGAGGTATGGGGAAGGAGTAGGGAGAAGAGGGATTATGGGGAGGGAGAAGGATGGGAGAGGGAGAAAGAGAGGGAGGGAAGGAAGGAAGGAGGGAAGAAGGGCAAAGAGTAAGGAGTATGAATAGGGATAGGAGTAATGGGGGAGAAGCATGGGCAGAGGATAGAAACAAACGCAAAATTATAGATGGGAAGTGAGAGTAGGAGGAGGAAAGGGTAAAGAGGAAAGATGAGGAAAGCGGAAGAGGAAGGGAGGAGGGAAGGGTTGAGTGCGCGGGGAGGGGAAGGAGAGGGTGGTGGGGGCTAGGGGGAAGGGAGAGGGTGGTGGGGTCTAGGGGGAGGGAGAGGGTGGTGGGGGCTAGGGGGAAGGGAGAGGGGGTGGGGGGCTAAAGGGAAAGGGGGAGGTGGTGGGTGTCTAGGGGGAAGGGAGGGTGGTGGGGGGGCTAGAGGGAAGGGAGAGGGTGGTGGGGGCTAGGGAGGGGGAAGCGGGGGGGTGAAGGTGGATTGGAGGAGCAGGTTAATAGATCAAAAAGCAGGTTGTTATTTTTGCGTGTTTGTCTCTTTAGCTCGAGAAATGAAAGTTGTTGGATCACGTTTCAAGTCGGTTGCTCTTTTTTTTCTTTTTTTTTCTTTTTTCTTTTTCTCTTTCTGTTTTTTCCTTTTTTTTTCTTTTTCTCTTTCTTTTTTCCGGTCATGTGTGTGTTATTAATCTTGGGTTTCCTTTTTTCATTTTTTTTTTTTTTTTTAATCTGCTCTTTTCTTAATTCTTTTCTTGGCTTTCGTCTTGTCTCCACTTCTCTTCCCTCTCTTCTGTTCTCTCTCCTCTGTTCTTTTCTCTTCTCTTCCTCTTAACTTTCTCTTCTCTTTCTTTTCTTTTACATTGCCTTGTCCTCTCCTCTCCTCCCTCTCCCATTCCTTTGATCTCTCTCTTCATCTCTCTCATCTCCTCTCCCACTCAGTTATTCTCTCTCTTCATCTCTCTCCTCTCCTCTCTCCCACTCCCTCAGTCTCTCTCTTCATCTCTCTCCTCTCCTCTTCTCCTTCTCTCCCACTCTTTCTCTCTCTTTATCTCTCTCCTCTCTCTTCTTCTCTTCCTCACCCACCCTTGCTCTCTCTCTTTATTTCTCTCCATCTCTCCATCTCTCTCCCACTCCCTTGCCTCTCCCTTCATCTCTCTCCATCTCTCTCCCTTCATCTCTCTCCTACACCCTTGCTCTCTCTCTCCATCTCTCTCCCTTGCTCTCTCTCTTCATCTCTCTCCATCTCTCTCTTCCTCTCCATCTCCATCTCTCTCCCTTCTCTCTCTCTCTCTCTCTCCCTCCCTCCCTCTCCTTTGCTCTCGGACGCCGTGGCCTATAATTATGTGTTATCTACTCGACGGGATTTATGCAAGTTGTGAGACCCGGACGTGGCTCATTCGCCGTGTGTGTGGGAGAGGAACAAGCGATCGGGAGGTTGTGGGATCGGGCCTGGGGATGCTGGCGGGGTTGTGGCACTTTTTTTTTTTTTTGCTTTTTTGGGGGTTGTTTTGTTGTTGTTGTGTTTTTTGCGATGTGGTGGTGTCGTAGTTTCGGTGTTTATTTTTTTTTTTTTGTTTTTTTTAGGTTGTTTGTTTTTTGTATTTTTATTTTATTTCAATTTTTAATTATTATTATTTTTTGTCTTTTTTTTGGGGGGGGTTCTATTTGTGGTTTAAATGGGTTAGGAAAGCGTTAAAGAAAATGGGTTTCTCGTGGTGGCGTGGCTTGTGGGTTGAGGAATGTGTTGGGAGTAATACAAAAATATAGGGGTTGTGATGATGAATAAATTGGCGAGATACAGTCGATATTGCAACACTAAGATTGCGAGAAATATGCCAAGAATGATACTGAAGGAGGAGGGAGAGGGAAGAGGGGAGGAGGGAGGGGAGAGGAGAGGGAGGGAGAGGGAGGGGAGAGGGAGAGAGGGAGAGGGAGAGGGAGAGGAGAGAGGGAGAGGGGAGGGAGGGAGGGGAGGGAGAGGGAGAGGGAGAGAGGAGAGGGAGAGGGAGAGAGGGGGAGAGGAGAGGGAGAGGGAGAGGAGAGGAGAGGAGAGGGAGAGGGAGAGGAGAGGGAGAGAAGGGGAGAGGGAGAGGGAGAGGAGGGTAGAGGGAGAGGGGGAATGGTGGAGATGTGAAGATTTCTCTCAAGATCCTGGTACACAGAAAATGGCATCTTGGCAAGAATTTTGGCATGTTGAAAAGCCCCGGATGTCAGTTGGAATGCCGATATGAAAAGCCGGAATATGAGATTTTTAAGTTTTTTTTTTTAAGGGGGGGGGGGGCGTATGGGAGAGGGGTTGCCGTTTGTGTTTTTTTGTCTGTGTTTGTCTGTTTGTAGGAGAGGTTGACGTAACTTGTAAGGTTTGGTGATGCTGGTGGGTTGGTGGTGGAAGGGGGTGGGGGTGGAGAGGGAAGGGGGGGTCAGGGAGGAGGGGGGAGAGGGAGAAGGGGAAAAGGGAGGGGTATCTCAGGTTGTAAGAGCAGATTAATGTGGTATTTGTTGACCCCTTATTTGTATATCTCATTTGTGTTTTATTTTATTCATTTCGGTTCAGAGTGAGTTTGTGAAGGCCGGCGTTTGACAGGTTGACGGGTTGTCAGTCAGCTTGGATTCGAGAGGAAATGTTATTACTGTTTTAGCGACTTCTGCCAGCTGTGAATTTTGATATTTTCCCTCTTGGTGCTGCGAGAGAATCGGGGAGGAACGTGTCTTCTTCTTCTTCTCTTTTCTTCCACTCTTTTTCTTCTCTTTTTCCGTCTCTTCTTCCACTCTTTCTTCTTCTCTTTCTTTCCTTCTTTCTTCTTTCTTCTTCTTTTCTTTCTTGGTCTTTTTTTTCTCTTTCATCACTGACTTCTCTTTCTTCTTTTTTTTCTCTATTTTCCCACCTCTCATTTCTTGTCCTTCTTCTTCCATTCGTTCCATGCTTCTCTATCTTTCTCTTTTCTATTCCTTCCCCTCGTTCACCCTCTTTCATTCCTCCTTTTCACCTCCTACCCTTCTTTCCCACTCCTCCTCTTTTTCCCCTCTCCTTCTTCCCCTTCCTCCCTTCCTGCTTCCCACCCCTCCTTCCCCTCCCCTTCCCCTTCCCCCCTTCCCACTTCCCACCCCTCTTCTCCCCTCCCCTTCCCCACTTCCCAACTTCCCCCCCTCGCCCTTCCCCTTCCCCCTTCCACCCTTCCCCAACTTCCTCCTCTTCCCCAACTTCCCACCCCTCCTCTTCCCCTCCCTTCCCCAACTTCCACCCCCTTCCCCCACTTCCACCCTTCCCCAACTTCCCACCCCTCCCTCCTTCCCCCACTCCCCCCACAACCCCCAACCTCTCGCGTGGGTTGATTAGCTAGCGGGCCGCCAAAGAAACAGCGAGTGATTATTGTGTCGTCTGTTTACTCTCTGCGAAACAAGGAAATGGAGTATCTGCTTTTCGCCCAAACTCTTGCGTCCGCCCATTTTTATTGCAAGTGAGATGAAAGGCATTCTGTAGAGGAGGAAAGCTATAATTGCATTTGAATTGCAACGTTTTGAAATTTGAATGGAATGCTTATTTATGTATATATATATTTCCTCCCCGGGGAATACGTAATTTGCGTGCTGTGTTGTTGCGTGCGTGCGTGCGTTGGTTGGTTGGGTGGGTTGGGTTGGGTTTGTGTGGTTTGCTTGCGTGCGTGTTTGGTGTGTGGGGTGGGGGGGGCGAGTGTGTGCCTTTGTCTTTCTGTCGTCTTTCTGTCTTTGTCTGTCTGTCGTTTTTCTGTCTTTGTCTATCTGTCGTCTTTCTATCTTTTGTCTTTCTGTCGTCTTTCTTCTCTGTCTTCTGTCGTCTTATCTGTCTTTCTGTCGTCTTTCTATCTTTGTCTATCTGTCTGTCTGTCGTCTTTCTATCTTCATCTATCTTTGTCTTTCTGTCTGCCTGCCTGTCTGTCTGTCTGCCTTACCGTGTTTTTTGTTTTTTTTTTACACTCACGCGTGTATTTGTTTTTTGCGTGAGAAAGTTATTTTGCCGTCACCCCGTGGTTGGCGCCGCAGCACATGTCGATCTGTTGACTTGGTTAGCTAAGCTCCCGATTACGCTTGAAGTATTTGCTGTGGGAAGGGGGGGGGAGGAGGAGAGGGAAGAGGAGAGAAAGGGACATTTAATAAAAAAAAAAAAAGCTGTGGGAAGGGGGGGGAGGAGAGAGGAAATAGGAGAGAAAGATATTTGATAAAAAAAAAAAAAAGCTGTGGGAAGGGGGGGGGAGGAAATAGGAGAGAAAGGGTATTGAATAATAAAAAAAAGCTGTGGATATCGGTAGGTGTAACGTAGAGGGAATTGTTGTTGGGTAGAGAGAAAAAAAAAGTGAAGAGAGTGAGATGGAGAAGAATTGATTGTTGTAAGCCACAAGAGGAGAGAAAGAGACATAGAATAAAAAAGCTGTGGATATCGGTAGGTGTAACGTAGAGGAAATGTTGTTGGGAGTAGAGAGAAAAAAAGTGAAGAAAGTGAGATGGAAAAAGAATTGATTGTTGTAAGCCACAAGAGGAGAGAAAGAGACATAGAATAAAAAAGCTGTGGATATCGGTAGGTGTAAAGAGAAAAAAAAAAGGTGAAGAAAATGAGATGGGAGAAGAATTGATTGTTGTAAGCCACAAGGAGCTCGGATCTTTGGCGGGTTCAATCTCTCGCGTTTTGGTTTCCCACTTCAAGTCTTCCTCTCGATTCTCTCTCTCCCCCTCCCTACTCCCCCAACTCCCCCCGCTATTCACTCCTCACTCATCCCGGCCTTACCTGCGCCCACTCCGACCCGCACGCCCACACGCCCGCCCGCGCACGCCGGTAAACAATAGACAAAACACAGCGACGAGAAATTACTACAGAGGTTGTGAATCATTTGAATAATCGGATGACCTCTGCCCCTCCCCCCTCCTTCCCTCCCTCCCTCCCTCCCTCCCCACCTCCTCTCCCATTTCCCTCCCTTCCTTCTCTCCCATTCTTCCTATTCTCCATCCTCTCCTCTCCTCACTCCCATTCCCTCTATTCCTTTCCTCCCGCTCCTCTCCCCCCCCTCCCTGTCCCTCTCCCTGTCCTTCTCCCTCTCCTTTCATCCCCTCCTCCTCCCTCTGTACCCCCCCCCCCGCCTCTATGCTGACCTCCAAGCCTCCTGAGTAAATGAAACCCACGCCCGTATGGCAAGAGGATGTAAGGGCGAATATACCCTTTTCTGACTCTTCTTTCTTACCCTCCGTTACCCCCCCTCTTCGTCCCCCCTCCATCCCCTCCCTCCCCAGCCCCCCCGTCTCCTTTAAATGTGTTCTGGCTTTCCTTAGAATAGGATGGATGGGTGAGGTGTGGTGGTGGTGTGGTGGTGATGATAGATGGTGGTGGTGGTGGTGTGATGGAGATGGGAAGGAGGAGGAGGTGATGGTGGTGATGGAGGTGGAGGAGGAGGAAGATGGAGGAGGAGGTGAGGAGGTGGTCGTGGCGTCAGGAGGTGGAGAAGCAGGAGGTGGAGGTGGTCGTGGTGGTGGCGTCGTGTCGTCGTCAGAAATATTGAATAATAGAATAAAAGAGAAAAAGATAAAAGTAGTAGGAGAGAAAATAGTACAAAGAAAAGAACAGAAATCGAAAAAAAAAAAATTAGACAGACAGACAAACGGAGAAAGAGAGCGAGGGTTATGGTTGTATAAAAGGGGCATAGGAGGGGGGGGGTGAGGGGGGAGGGGAGGGAGGGGGGGGGAAGGTTGGAATGGGAGAACTTTCTTAAGACGGTTTGTATTAAGGCTGATAATTGATCGATGCCGTCGAGATGTTATCTGGATGAGTTATTGCCCCGAAATGGCTTGCGTTTTTTTTTTTTTTCTTTTTCTTTTCTTTGTTTCTCTCTCTCTCTCTCTCTCTCTCTCTTTTTCTGTACCTTTTCCCTCTCTTTTTTTAGTTTCTGGATTTCTTCTTTAATTTCTTATCTATTTTTATATCATTTTTTTATGTATATGTATTTATTTTTTTTTTTCTTTTTTTTTTCTTATTATTTGAGACTTATGTGTGTTATGTGTGTCGTAGTTTTTCGTTCGTTTTTTTATATGTTTGTTTACGGTCGTTGGGTTTGTTCACGGAAATGTTTGTGATGTTATTCACTGAAGGAGACTGTCTCTTATTTGTTGATATTTGTTTTTATTCCCAAAGGAAAGTGTATTTATATTTTTCTCCTGTGTATGTTTATATATTTTTGAGTTCTTCCTTTTTGTATCGTTATTTAAGATTTTTTTTTTATCTATATAGTTATGTTTTTTGTGTGGAATTATTTCATTTTCCTTCTTGGTTTTTAAATTCTTATTTATGTTTATATATTTTTTGAGTTCTTCCTTTTTACATATTTATTTAAGATTTTTTTTATCTATATATTTATGTTTTTGTGTGTGAATTATTTCATTCTCCTCCTTGGTTTTTAATTTCTTATTTACACTTTTTTTTATGTTATTTTATCTTATGCATATGTTTGTACATTTCTTCATTCTTGCTTTTTTTTCTTCTTTCTTTCTTTCTTTCTTTATCTCGCGGGAAGAAATTACACAAGCATCTTAAGATTCTGCATCGTGGGAAAAGATGATGTGTTCAATTTTTTTTTTTTTGTTGTTGATTATCGATTGTAACGCCTTATTGGTGGATGCTAAGGGGGGGGGGGGGGGGGAGGGGAGGGAGAAGGAGGGAGAAGAGGGGGGGGGGTGAAGGGGTTGCATATCATCGGCAAAAATTTCTTGGGTTTTGTTGCAATAATACTTTTACGTCTTTGTGTGTGTTTTTTTTTTTTTTCTCTCTTCTCTTCTCATGTGTATTGCATTTTTTTTCTTTCTTTCTTTTTTTACATTCTTTTTTGTGAAGGGAATGATTGTAATTTTTCAAATACTAATCAGATTACATCGGTAAAATTATGTGTCATTTTAGGAGAAATTGAGTAAATTCTGTGTTTGATTAATTCATTTCCAAAATGAATAAGAGTATGATGATACGAAGAAATGATCGAAATTCTAATATGAAAGAGAATTGACCCTCCATTTCTCTCTCTCTCTCTCTCTCTCTCTCTCTCTCTCTCTCTCTCTCTCTCTCTCTCTCTCTCTCTCTCTCTCTTCTCTCTCTCTCTCTCTCTCTCTCTCTCTCTCTCTTCTCTCTCTCTCTCTCTCTCTCTCTCTCTCTCTCTCTCTCTCTCTCTCTCTCTCTCCTCTCTCTCTCTCTCTCTCTCTCTCTCTCTCTCTCTCTCTCTCTCTCTCTCTCTCTCTCTCTCTCTTCTCTCTTCTCTTTCGTCTTAAGAAATACGAAAGGTGAATGCGGAAGACGATTACAAGTTGTTTCATCACGGCCCTTGTAATTTGGGTCGAGTCGAGTCACCCTGACGACGCTCCTCTCTCCTCTCTCTCCTCTCTCTCTCTCTCTCTCTCTCTCTCTCTCTCTCTCTCTCTCTCTCTCTCTCTCTCTCTCTCTCTCTCTCTCTCTCTCTCTCTCTCTCTCTCTCTCTCTCTCTCTCTCTCTCTCTCTCTCTCTCTCTCTCTCTCTCTCTCTCTCTCTCTCTCTCTCTCTCTCTCTCTCTCTCTCTCTCTCTCTCTCTCTCTCTCTCTCTCTCTCTCTCTCTCTCTCTCTCTCTCTCTCTCTCTCTCTCTCTCTCTCTCCTCTCTCTCTCCTCTCTCTCGACGGCTCTCCTCTCACTCGTTCTCTCTTTCATCTCCTCATTCTCTCTCTCTCTCTTGCTTCTCCCTCTCTCCCTCCCTCCCTCCCACCCTCGTTCGCTGTTCGCAGTTTTTGGTAAGTTCACAGGGGACGCGTAGGGTGGGGAGGGGAGGGAGGATGGTGTATTGGGGGGGGGGAGAGTATTGTAATTTTGTAGGGGTGGAATGAGGATGTTGTGAGGGTCGGATGCTCAGAATATGGTGTAGGGGTAGGGGAAAGAGGGTGTAAGGTGGTATGGTGGGTGGAAGGGTAGGGGTTGGACGAGGAAGGTGTGGAAGTAAGGGGTTGGGGAGCTGTGGAGGTGGGGGGGAGGGAGGGTGGGAGGGTAACGTTCTCCCCGAGTGTGACCTGGCGTTGAGAGGGTCAACGGCATCGCGAAGGAGGGGGAAGGGAGGAGAGGGAGAGGGAGAGAGGGAGGGAGAGGGGAGGGAGAGAGGAGAGAGAGGGAAGGAGAGGAGAGAGAGAGGAGGGGAGGAGAGAGAGAGGGAGAGAGAGAGAGAGGGAGAGGGAGAGAGGGAGAGGCAAAGGGGAGATTTCGAGGAGCGAGAGACATGATGCGAAGACCGAGTGAGGATTTTAAGGGAAGGGTTAGAGGATAGGATTAAGGAGGGCCTTAGGGTTGGGTAAAGGAAAGGGGGGGGGGGTTAGGGGAGGATTCCAGCGACTGGGCGTGGGGGGGGGGAGGGGAGGGGAGGGGAAGGGTACAAAGGGAGGTTAAGAGGTCAGAGGTCAAGGCAGGTTAAGGGGGCAAGAGATTAAGGGAGGTTAAAGGGGGCAGGAGATTAAGGGGAAGGGGGGGGAGGTCAGAAGGCCACTGTGATTACAGTTATTAGGAATTATTATTATTAAGGTGTCTTTGGAGTCCCTTTCATGTCGCAATCACGAGAATGATCATGATAATCGCTTGAATATAATTAGTTCCATCGACAATCCGAACGAGTGCTGTCATGAGTGCGAATAAGAACAGATAAAAGATAATGGGAATGGTATATGCCGTGTCATACGATTGCCATGCTTATGATGTTGGTTCTCGATTGCCTTTGATTGGCCTGGAATGTCAGTTGTGATTGTGTGATGTGCTCGCGTGTGTGCGTGTGTCTTCGCGTGTGTGCGGCCGGGCCCTGTGTGGATAACCATATTCCATGGGTCGGCGGTGCTGTCTGTTTGATTTTACGCGCGCGCGCGCACACGCACAAGTGAACGAACGGCCCGCGCAAACACGCGCGTGCACGTCATTGCACATTTATAGAAACATGTAAGCAGAATTACCTAACTTGTGTACATGCTCTTACGCACACGTACGCACACACACACACACACACACACACACACACACACACACACACACACACACACACACACACACACACACACACACACACACACACACACACACACACACACACACACACACACACACACACACAACACACAACCACCAAAAACACACACACACACCCCCGCAACACAAGAGCATCTGTGTATTATCTATTAATTCATTTTGTCTGTTTGAACTACTAGCTTTATCAGAACAGTATCAGTACATGTAATTAAAACCTCCAAACTTAATTATGAAGCTTGGAACGTCAGGCTTTGATGCCAGTCCGGGGAATTACTGACAATCTGGCCGGCAATATATTCCTTACTTTGCGGTATTCGCCCTTGCGCGCTCCCGGCACAGGGTCCGTTTCCCCGTGCGGCGGAAATAAAATATATTCTGTTTACTCAGTCTTATGGAAGGATATGTGTCTATAGATAGCAAAAATACACAGATCTCGCAGCGTTGAAAATGTGTATATCTCCAGCCGTTTGATTAAAGATAGATTTTTTCCCTCATTTTTTTTTTTTATTTCCTAAAGCTTTTTTTTTTCCCTATACTCTATTCGTTTTTTTTTTTTTTTTTTTTTTTTTAAGTGTGTTAAAGGGACTAGCTTAGCATTATGAAATTCTACTTACGGATGGGAATAAATATCCATTTTTTTCTTGTTTTTTTTTGTTTTTTGTTTTTATATTGTTTTTTTTTTTTTTTTTCATCGTATTTGGGAAGCGGATAGCCAAATGGATATATTAATTCAACGCTTAATTCTACTTGGTAGCATTAGCGTCGAGAACAAATGAAAGTTGAATTATTTCGGTTAAATATTGTATGAGAGCGCTGATAGGGACTAGCTTTTATGTTGATCTCTGTTAATTAGATCAATTTGCATTAATTTCTCTATTTTCCCAGGTCGGTGTTTTTTTTTTTTTTTCTTTCTTTTTTCTTTTCTTTTAAAGGGCGATCAAGTTTGGAAAATCAATTGGAGGGTTAGGTGGTTGCGTGTTTTTTTTTTTTTCTTTCTTTCTCCTTTCTCTCGCGCTCTCGCTCTTTCTCATCTCTCTCTCTCTCTCTCTCTCTCTCTCTCTCTCTCTCTCTCTCTCTCTCTCTCTCTCTCTCTCTCTCTCTCTCTCTCTCTCTCTCTCTCTCTGTCGTTTTTTTTTCTCTCGTTTGTATGTCATTCTTTGTTGTTCTATCTGTCTGCCTCTTTTTCTCCTCCCCACTCCCTTCCCTTCCTTCCCTCCCTCCTATCCCTCCTTCCCTCCTCTCCTCCCTCCCTTCTCTCCCATCCTTCCCTCCTTGTATCCCACAGGTGTTTCTGTTGCTGTTTTCTGCCGAGAAGTGAACCTTATGCAAATGCTGAGCGCGAGAGCAAGCTACGTCACTATTTATGCTGATGAGTGTTAAGTAACTCAAGTGATGAGTGAGAGGATGAATAGAGCTGGAATTAAAGTGAGTGAATGAGTGCGTGTCTGTGTGTTTTCGTGTAAATGAGGAGTGGGAGGGGAGGGAAGGGTGGGGTGAGGGAGGGGGAGAGGGTGAGGGGGGAAGGGGAGGGAGGGGGGAGGGAAGGGAGAAAGGGGAAGGGAGAAAGGGTGGGAGGGGGGAGGGGGGAGATGGTGTGGGAAAGGGGGAGGGGGAGAGTGGGGAGGGATGGGAAGGGGAGAAAGGGGGAAGAGAGTGGAGAGGAGGGAAGGAGGATGGAGGAGGAGAGTGGAGAGGATGGAAGGAGGAAAGGGGAGAAAGGAGAGAGTAGAGAAGCGAAAAGGGTAAGAAGAAAAGAGGAGACTAGAAGAGAGGAGGTGTAGGAAGGAGAAGGGAAGGAAAGAGAGAAGAGAGAAAGATAAAAGGAAGGCATAGAGAGAAGGAAAAGAAAGAGAGAGAGAAAGATAAAAGGAAGGCATAGAGAGAAGGAAAGAAAGAGAGAGAGAAGAAAATAAGAAAGAGAGTTGTTATGAACGGCTTTGGCTGGGTCTTTTCTTAAATGTATTTTGTAGAATGAGACTCAGGAATTTATGGTTGGAAAAAAATAAATTAAATGGATTGCGAAAAAATCTGATCTTGCTGGGAAAATGAGGGGGTGGGAGGAGGGTAGGGAGGGGGTAGGGATGAGGTAAAAAAAGGAAATTAAGGTAAGGTAGGTTAGAGTAAGAGGATTCCTTGCAAGTGAACGGCTGGGGAGAAGGGAGGGAGGTAAGGGAAAAAGAAGGTAAACTAAGACAAAGAAGAAAGGTAGGGTAAGGTAAAGCTAGGTAAGGTAGGTTAAGGTAAGAGTCCTTGTAAGTGAAGGGGTAGTGAGTGGGGGGAGGGGGAGGGATGTGAGGATTCCTTGGGGGTTTAATCTATCTTTGTAACTGTACATGTCAAGTATTTATGCAAGGTGTGGATGGAGGGTTTGTTAACTGTAAAAAAAGAAGAAGAAAAACGGAAATGAGAAGAGAGGAGGGAGGGAGGAGGAAGAGGAGAGAGAGGGAGGGAGGAAGAGAGAGAGAGAGGGAGGAGAGAGAGAGAGAGAGGGAGGAGGAAGAGAGAGAGAGAGAGAGAGGAGGAGAGAGAGAGTGAGGGGAGGGGGGAGAGAGAGAATGAGAAATAGAATGAAAAAATGGAAAGCAAGAAAGAAAAAAAAAAACTGAGAGAGAGAGGAAGGAGAAAGAGAGAAAAAAGAATTATCATATCCCGATGTGTTACGGGCTTGTGTTTGTGAAAGTGGAGTTTCTCTTGAGCTCCATCTAGACCATTTTAAGCCCCCCACCCCCTCCTCCCACCTTCCCACCCACCCCACCCCACCCCACCCTCCCCACCCCTCCCCCCCCACCCACCTCTTTCTCGTTCTTTAACCTCTCTGCGCTCTGTTCCGCCCGCTTTGTTTTTCCTCCTCTTTTGGTTCTGCTCTTTCACTACTCTTGTCTCTTGTGTGTGCTTTGTATGTATGTATATATGAATATGTGTGTGTGTGTGTGTGTGTGTGTGTGTGTGTGTGTGTGTGTGTGTGTGTGTTGTGTGTAGATATACATACATATGCATATACTTATACTATACATACATATATATATACATATACACATACATATCCTATACATATATACATATATGTATGCGTACGCACGCGCGCATGCACACACACACACACACACACACACACCTTTTACCCCCACCCCACCCCCCTCCCTTATCGCTTCCCACATCTCGGAATTTTATCTCACCATTTCCATCACATTTTCCTCCACGCCTTCCCTCACTTTCACCCTTCACTCATCGTGTTCTTTCTTGCAATCTTCTTTTCTGTGTCTTCTCTCCTCCTCCTTTCCCTCCCCCCTCGTGTCTTGCCCTCCCACTTCTCGCCTTTCTCTGTTCTCTTCTTCACTCCCTCCTTCCATGCTGTTCTCTCTCCTTTCTATTTCTCATTTCCTATTTCATGAGTTCTCTCCATCCTCTTCCCTCTCTATTACTGCCTTTCCTCCCCCTTTCCATCCATCTATCCCATCCCTCCCTTCCCTCCTTCCTTCTCCCCCTTCCATCCGTCCCTCCCCCTGCCCATCCATCTCCATTCCTCCTTCCTCCACCTATCCCTCCCTTCCTCCCTTCCCTCCCTTCTTTCCTCCTCCCCTCCCTCTCTCCCTCCCCCTACCTCCCTCCCTCCCTATCCCTCCCACTTCCCACCCATCCCTCCTTCCCTCCCTTCCTCCCTTCCTTCCCTCTATCCCTCCCTCCTCCCTCCTCTCCTTCCCTCTTTCCCTCCTTCCCTCCTTCCCCCAGCGCCTTCATCCCTTGTTGAGCTCAAGGACCCCCAGCGCAGCATTTAAAGATCATAGGCCTGTGTTCGGAGGCTGGGCGGGCGTGCGTGACATTTGACGGCTGTTTGGGAGGATTAGTCATGTGGATAATGTGGATAATGAGGGTTAATGGAGGATGGCTGGATTGGGGTTTGTTTATCATTATCGTGTTTTTTTTTTTTGGGGGGGAGTGGAGGTGGTTGGGGGGGGGATGTAGTTTTGTTGTCGGATTTTTTTTTCTGTAATTTATGTTGTTGTTGTCGTTGTTGTTGTTATTTGATGGGGATTAGCATTGTTTATTTTTGTCAGTATCAGGATTATTATTAGTGATGGTATTGATTGCTCGTAATATATCTAAATTACTGTTGTTGTTGACACTGTGAATTTATATTTATATTGGAATCCCTCCTTGTTTTTTTTCCAGATATTATATTTTGTATTATTTTTCTGCTTACTGTTAATTAATGTTTGCTTTTGTCATTTTTCTTTCCTTGATAACAGCCATTTTCATCATCTTAATCTTCATCTTCATCTTCGTCATGGAGAGACCGCGATATCTCGTGTTTTTTTACGATTATTAGGCTTTGTCAGCATTCTTTATCGGAAGAGAAAAGAGAGATTGAGAGAGAGAGAGACGGTAGAGAAGGAAGAGAGGTAAAAGAGAAGGAGAGAGAGAGAGAGATAGAGAGGGAGAGAGACAGAGAGAGAGAGAATCAGAGAAACAGAAAGGAAGAGAGACAGTCAGACAGAAGGATGAGAGACGGACAGACAGACTGTGACAGAGACGGAAGAGAGGAGAAACGGGAGAGGGAGACAGAAGAGAAGAGGAAGAGAAAGAGAGAAAGGGAGACATAGGAGACCGAGGAGGAGGAGAGGAACCGACAGCAGTAGGACTCCCGGTCTCTCTCCCGCCATTGAAATTCACTTACCCGAGTCAAATGCGTTATTAATAGCGTCACCCCTAAGGCTATGCAGATTATTATGCAAAATACATCAGAGCCCGTAATAAATCTATCATTCATTTCATTAATCTTACTAATTTCACGTGAGCGATGCGTTGCGGTAGGGAGCGGTCGGGCGACGGGGCGGCGGCCGACCGGGGCGAGCGCGCGAACGGCGACGGGACCGGTCGATGGGCAGCGGGACAGGGGCGGGCCGGGTCTCGTCACATCCCCCCCCCCCCCCGGAGCCCCGGTTAAATTCTCTTCCGTAGCGTAGCTTTAT
>NW_020871099.1:0-7500 GCF_003789085.1 Penaeus vannamei
TCTCTCTCATCTCTTCTCTCGTCTCTCTCTCTCGTTTCTCTCTCTCTCTATTTCTTCTCTCTTCCTTGCGCCTCGCCGTCTCTTCTCTCATCATTTACATTCTCTCTCTCTCTTTGGTCTCGTCTGCATTTCTCTTCTCACTCTCTCATCTCCATCTAATATTTTTTCTCTCTTATGTTTTGTTGTTAAATTGCGGAAAATATAAAACAATAGTGTGAACAACCCTTTTTGTTGGCAGACACAAAAAAAAGAAGTAAGAGAGAAGTAAAATTTAAGTTACATCTGTCACTGTATTTTATTGGAATAAATGGTAACAGTAAAGGTAAAAAAAAAAAAAAGAGAAAAAAAAAAAAAAAAAAAAAATAGATGCGTAAACTGTATTAGTGAAATGATTATCGAAATGCTGGACACCCATTCACAATTAGTACTGATGAGAACGGGTGTATTATCTGTGACTAAAATTATAGTTATATATTTATTGACTGGTTGCATAACATGTCTGTGTTTTATAGTTCTAAAATATCCATATAAGATATAAAATATATATATAGAAGACGGGTCATCACAATGCTACTACGTGTTTATGATATGTATAATATTAATGTAGTAGATATATTTATATTATAATATAATTAATATATAATATGTATATATATATATATAATATATATATATTATATATCATATATATTAGTAGAATTAATATATTATATTATATGTAATTAGATGATTAAATGGATGATAGTGAAAATAAATGAATAAATGAATATAATGCAATCTATGGCACACCATATATGTATATACATATATAATATGTAATTTCACATATATAATATTTAGGGATATAATATTATATATATAATATTTAGTTATATTATGTATAATATATAATATATATATGAATTATATATTAGTAAAATAATATATGAATATCTTAAAGATTACTGGGCGCAAGGTGGAACAGAGTTTGAATGAGTGAGTGCGTGAGTGAGTGAGAGAGAGAGAGAGAGAGAGAGGATAGATGTGTGAGTTTGAGAGATAGATAAATGGGGAGAGAGAAGAGAGAGAGAGAGAGAGAGAGAGGAGAGAGAGAGAGAGAGAGAGAGAGAGAGAGAGAGAGAGAGAGAGAGAGAGAGAGAGAGAGAGAGAGAGAGAGAGAGAGAGAGAGAGAAAGGGAGAGGGAGAAGAGGGAGAGAGAGAGAGAGAAAAGAGAGAAAGGAGAGGGAGAGAGAGAGATTGCAGAAAAATAAAAATCTTTATTAACCCTTGTTTCGAATACTCTCTTTTGATAGATCTTGTTACAAAGTCTGCAGTGATGTCAATCTTTCATCTGTTTTTGAATCTGATTGATGTATCTTCATTTTTATCTTTATCATACAAGAAATCTTCATTAATGAAAGAAATGAACAGGGGATTATGAAAAATCTTTAGTGATCTGCATCTAAATTAAATTTATTATTTCCTTTGAACATTCTAATTGTGTGTGTGTGTGCCTTTCGTACTCGATATCAGGGTCGTACTAAAGAATAAATAGATGAATAAATACGCAGTCCAATAAACAGATAAATGAATCAATGAATATATAAACAGAAAAAATAGATAGAGAAAAGATTTTAAGAAATAACAACACCTTCTTCCCTTTGTCTGGCATTGACCTAGGTTTCAGCCTTCACGAGTTTCGTCTTAGAAAACTTACTTTCAGCCTCCTCGAGTCTTGGTAGTGAAGTATTTGAAATTCATCCGACTACGATAGGCGAGTTATACCACTCCCTTTCACTTTGGTAAGGATTTCTAAGGATTTTCGAAGTTAAAGTCAGTGTAAGATTCGATATATGTAAAGAAAAATAAATCAAATAGCAATAGTATACTGTTAATAAGTATTACGCGTTTTCCACTTTTTGGAATGAGGGAGGGAGGATCGAGCAAACGATAGGCCCCATTTTGATTAATCCTTTTTCGGAATAACATTCAATGAAAATCTTAATTAAGATGATTTTGAAAGTAACAGTCACAGTAATATATGTGAACATTTGTCATATAACGCTTCTAGGTTTCCTCTAACCTCGTCTTATTGACTTACTTCCCTTTCCTTCCCATCTATTTTTGTTTTCTTTATTCTATTTTTTTTTTTCATTTTTTTGTTATTATTATTTTTTTTCCTGGACGCAGCGAAGAATGTGCTATCTGTTGGTGACATGTATAACCATTAGTTAGGCAGTGTCAGTTGGTGGTCCTGCGCTCCTGCGCATGCTGGTCACCCATCCAAAATTATTCATATAAAAGTCATTTAAATTTCTGTAAAAAAAAAAAAAAAAAAAAAAAATGTGATTGATTAACTTCTAGATTGAATGTTTATTATAAGAAAACTACTACCTTTTCAATATATATACGAAAGTTAAGTATTTCAGCCTGTTAACAGTTTTATTAGAATTAGACCATCTAAAGAAAACGTATATCACGGTAGTCAACTTATTTTCATTAACGCTTGGTAAACCATCTGCAAGTGTTCGCCTGCTCTTTCCTTAAACTTTTATAACATACCCTTAAGAAAATTAATACACTTCAAGATGACAGATCTGGATTCTATCCACACCCATTTTCTGAAGAGAAATGTATCTAGCCCTCACAGGTGCGTGAACCTCAATAGCAATTTCTTGGCTATAATTGGTTGCGGGGCCGGTAAAACTTCCAAAATAAGCGTAGGACTCGAAATTTCCTGGAGTGTCTGGGGGACTGTCCTACCTCTACCTCTAAATTCCCCAAATAGCCTACGACTACGAGAGAGCCTTTGGGCTGCGCTGTAAGCTTAATGATGCGGAAGCGCAACGTTCTGCTTCAAGTCTAACACGAACCAGTGATTAGTTTCAAGAGTCGAAGTCAGAAAACATTGGTCCTCGTCGCTGTCGATCGTAGATGCCGTCAACGAGATTGCCTTCCACCCGTCAGTGGGAAGCTGCGCGTGGATTGGAGGAGGCCTGGATGCTAGCCCTGTAGAGGAGTCCTTGGGGCGCGGGTATAGCACATCAGAGCGTCGTTCATGTCAGTTTCATTGTAGTCTGGCATCACAATCATGTCGGAGATGAAGCAGTGGGGCGGTGGGCGTGTTTTGGCACACCAGGGCACCACCAGCTGACTGATGCAAAGACTTGAGCACCTGATCGTTGGGAGACCTCGGGGGATCTAAACAGAACTCATACTTCGTGTCGGGGTCAGCTTTGCCTTTGACACGCGCACTCTGTGGAAATGTGCGAGTTGAATGTCTTCCGAGAGTAGGGCTCGGTCGCCATCGAGAGAATATCACAGCCCTCCTTACGGTGTCTCATTTTTGGAGGAACAAACGACACCGACTGCACGGCAGTTAACCTCGGCGCGCGGAACGATTCGCAGTGTCTGGGAATGCAAATACGGAATAAAATCACCAACGAGAAAACAACTGAGGTAATATCATTTTCTATCTATGGATTGTCTCTCGAAATGGCTATTAGATCTTTGATCCCCATATTCATTTAAAGAAAAGCAACATACATATATGTTTTAAAGTTCTTTTAAGATACCTAAAGACCAACAAATACGAAAACACAAACCTGCAGGGCCTTGTACGTGTCTTGCTTTCCAAGGCTCCCCGCGCCGAACTGACAGGTGTGGCACTTTAGTACCTCCATGGACTTTGATATAACGAGATCTTGGTGTTGCCAAGCCTGACATTTTTCTGTTTCATATTTTCTTTATTTCCTTTCGTGTGTGTACTCTTACCACTTCAAGTTCATCGCGCACTCATGCTTAGAGTGAACAGATTGTGGTCCTTGACTATGTGGGCACTAATTGACTCTGGAAGCGGGGCATTCCATGAAGTTTGTCTTTAACATTCCTCGTGGAATTAACTGGGTTCGCGGTTCATGCTTTGATTTCTGACCCGATATTGCAGCAAAGAGGCCTCTGATACTGAATACATGCATGCATACATATTTAGTGGCGTGTTTTATAGCATTAGGTCTGCGTGTATATGCCTAAGTTTATATATGTATGCATGTGAGTGTATATATACGCAATTATATTATATTATATATAATATACTATAGGGTGTTGTATGTGTGTTGTGTGTGTATGTGTGTGTGTGTGTGCTGTAGAGGTATGTATATATATATTGTATAACATATATATATAATATATATATATGTATATATTATATAAGTATATATATACTATATTATATATATAGGTGTAATATCGTATACATATATATATCTATACAATTAAATAGTTTATATTTATATATATATATATATATATATATATATTACGTATATATACTATATACTAGTATATATTTATTACTACACACACACACATACACATGAATGGAAAAACTCTACCGTGTTAGTACTATGGAAGAAAAACCCACTGCACCAACTAGATTTATGGAAGAAAGTGAGACAGCGCGATTGATTAGAAAAGGCATCTAATCAGGTTAGGAATGCTGTGTAAATTAAGCTCTCAAAAATGAACTGAGGATACCTACGTCTAGCAGGTGGAATAAAGGGCTGATGAACAAACACGCACACACAAACATGTATATATATTATATATATATATATATATATATATATAAATATATATATAATTATATATATATATATATATATGTATATGTATATACATATATTATTTCTCTTTATTTTTCAGCAAACTGTTATAGAGTTGCAAAGTTAGTCTGACTCGCGAATTAATCATTTCGCTGTTCTGATTTTCTCTCCGTAATTTATATTCGTCTTTCATATGTCATTAAAGTTCAATCTCAGTGCATTTATTCTCAAGAGCTGACACTTCGAGCAACAGCTATCAATTTATGTGAATTTGAAATGCTTGAGCAAATGACGAGGCGTTATAAATTCATTTAAAATATGGCAAACCTACGCCGTTAAAGCAACGATAGGAAACGATGAACGAGCGAATATTCCTTCTTTAAAGTGACCACAAATCAGAACGGAAAATATATATCTTGATACCATAATAGAGGGAAATACTCCCGCAATCTATCAAATTTTTGACTAATAGAAATATATTTCGAAATTCATGCGCGTGAAAAAGACATGATCGAGTGGGAAGTGTTTGATGCATAGCCAATCCATCAACTATACGATTGCACAGGGAACCTCGTCCTAATCTCCCAATTAATTTCCATGTTTTGTTCAACGTACTGAATGCGAACTTATAGTTCATTAACTGTAAAAGGTGTCTCAGAACAAGTAAAAACATAAATACCCACAAACAAAGCCAATATGAATAGCAGTATGAACTTTTTTATATCCACAATTCTCATGACATTAATTCATTTTCAATAAAATTGACTGTCGACTGGTACTGAGTATATCAATAACTTTATATTTTTGTCATTAATCCTATCTTTTGTGTGGATGTCAGAGTCCATCGCCAGCTTCTCTGAGTCATTCGAAATTCGCATGTTCTCAATGGCTATTAATCAAAATTGCAAGATTGCACTCGACAAATTCTGATATTGAAGAAAAGTTTTTTATTCGCTTGGTGAGGAGCGATTCAGGATAGAAGGTGTCATATATATACATATCTACGGATCTTTATTTATTTTCTAATCTATTCTATTATCTAGCTGCTAGCTACTATAGTATGCGCACACACACACGTGTGGTGTGTGCGTGTATATGTGGATGGTTGTGTGTGTGTGTGTGTTGGTGTGTGTGTGTGTGTGTGTGTGCTGTGCGTGTGGTGGTGTGTGTGTTGTGTGTGTGTGTATAATATTATATAGGTCATATTCTACTATAAATATATTATAGTATATATCTATATTATCGTGTATATATATATGTATATAGTAGTATATTAACAGTATATATGGTAATATCATAGTAAAAGTAGTATATATAATAGTATATATTATATATATATATGGTATTATATTATATTATAGTATATATATAGGATGACGCTGATATATTATTATATCTCATTATATTAGTATATAATATACATCTATATAATACTATATACGTATATAGTTTAGGAGAATGATAATAGTAATTAGAGTAGACATATATATAGTAGTAGTTGGCACCTATATATGTTGTGATATGTGAGTAGTATATTAATATTAGTTATATATATATAGGTAGTACTAGTATATATTATATATACTATATTATATCGTTTGTATTATGCTATAGGATATATTATAGTTAAGTATATATATATAATATATGAGTATTTATATATATATTTTATCTTACATATCAGTATGTATAGGTCAATAATGGTTATAATAGTACTATATATAGTATAGACATATATGTGATATATAGTTAGTAATACGTAGTATATATATAATATATTAACGATACGCTCGTAATCAGATTGAGAGATATATAATATTATTAGCTAATATAGTAGATATATATATATAGTACTAATGATAGTATATAGCATAGTAGTAAATACTATGTTATAGTATATAGATTTTTATTATATTTATGATTATTATTATGTATATATTATATTATATATATATATAATATATACTAGATATAGTTATAATAGGTACATATATATCTAGTAATATAGTGATATAGTTATTATCCTTATATTATTTATTGTGTATTTATTATTTATTTATATACTTATTAGTATATTATCTTTTCTTATATTTATTATTTCTATTATTTATTTGTTTTTTTATTATTTGTATGATATTTTTTTTTTTTTTATTTTTTTTTAGTATTTATTTTTTTATATTATTTTGTATGTATTATATGTTTTTTTATTTGTTTTATATATAGTTATTTGATATTTTTGTATGTGTGTGTGTGGTGTTGTGGTGTTGTGTGTGTTTTGTGTTCGTGTGTTGTTGTTTATTTTTTGATTTATATATTTTGATTTTATTTATCATTACGTATATTTAATCTTATTTATTGTGTTTTATATTATTCCATATTTTATTTTTTTTTTTTTATATTTATTATGTTATTATTTTTTTTTTTCTATTATTATTTTTATTATATATATTATTTATACTATTATATTTATTAATATATATTATGATTTATATATATTAAGTATTATAATATTTGTCATTTTATTTTGATAATTATGATTGTTTTATTGTTATTTTTTTAGTTTTTGAGTTATTTATTTATTTTTTATCATTAATTATTATTCTATTTTATATTTTTTTTTTTTATTGGTAGGTTGTTATTGTCTTTGTTATATTGTATATTTATTTTTATATTTCTCACTATATCTATTTAACGTCATGTCTGATTGTGTGTGTGTATGTGTGTGTGCTAATGTTCGTAATCTTTCGTATTATATTTGTTTTATATGTTAGTGTGTGTGTGTGTGTGTGTTGTGTGTGTTGTGTGTGTGTGTGTGTTGTGGTGTGTGTGTTGTGTGTGTGTGTGTTGTGTGTGTGTGTGTGTTGCTGGAAATTGGGAATTTTGGTGTTTTGGTTATCTAATTTATCTTTTGTTGATT
>NW_020871099.1:20000-30000 GCF_003789085.1 Penaeus vannamei
GACAGCGTAGTTGAAGTCGTACTTGCCGGGTGATGAGCCATCAAGGTCTCTAGGGGGGGAGCGGGACGGCCATGGCCATGAAAGCAAAAGACGAACTGAAAAAATATGAAACATATGCAGTAGTAGTATTATGCATCACGTTACTCGGATTCATCGAGTGTTAAAAAAAATATTTTGTATTTTTATATATTATCAACCTCATCGTTATCTTCATTATCACAATCATAATGAAGATGATATAGTAATACTTCATTAGAAACCATATTATGGTTAACCATTCAAGCTTTATACCGACCTACACAAAATTTTAACACCTCACAGACAAACTAATTTCCGTTAAGCGTTTAGATTCTCGTTAATATGTACGTTTACCGTTCTACTTGGGGTAAAACCAAATATGATTAATAGACAAGAAAAATGGGTTAACATAGCCCCCCCCCCCGCGCCCTTTAAACATAAGGGGAACTGAAACATGGAAGTGTTATTCACATTAATAGATACTTGATATCGAACAAGCATGTCAATATTTTTGTCAATCATATTTTTGCAATCAGGAACCTGTCATACACATTAATTTGAGCATCATCAATCAAAATAACGGGTTTCACGATATGTCTTTCAATACTTTACCAAAATATGGGTCAGTGAAGATAATGATCATGATAATGATAAGGATAATTACAATATATAAATAAATGATAAGGACAATAAAACGTGATAAAAGCGTTAGTAAAAGAGCGTATATATTATTTAAACGAACAGATAACACTGTTCATAATGAGAGGTTAATAAGAAAAGGAGGTTATGAGCATTGCAGATATTTTTAAATATACTTATTTACAAACGTTATACAAGTAATAAATAATACTGCGGTCTGTCGTGCATTTCGTAAGGAGAGGGCTTGTTGGACGATTCCCTGCCGAAGAAATCGTTTAAGCGTATGAAGGGGTCGGCTTGTAGGAAGGCTGTGGAGCCGCGTAATGGGCCTCTCCCTCGTAGCTGACCTCGGCCACGAAGCCAGAGTCGCCGTTGACGGAGTAGGTGACCTTCTGCAGACGACCGTCGGGAAGGAGGACGTAGTAGGAACCCTGGGCACCATAGCCATTGCGATCCTCCTGGTGACCGTAGTTGTTGTTAGAGTAGTCGTCCTTGACAGCGTAGTTGAAGTCGTACTTGCCGGGTGAGGAAGGCGCTGAATAATCATAGCCTGGGGTCTCCTCAGGGGGGGAGAGCCATGGCCACGAAGGCGAAAGCAAAGATGAACTGAAAAACACGAAATATAAACAGATCACAATACACATATTGTAGAATCCAGTACACGCATGAAAAAAAAAAAAATATCTTATACGAGCAAAAGAAATGTAAGTCTTTGCATAATCCCTTCAAGTTTTTGTGCAATGAGAGAAGATATGACTACCTTAGCAAACATGTTGAGGAAGATGCAGAAGTGATGTAGTCTGTGAGGGCGACCTGCTATATATACTGCAAAGAAGTCGTAAAACTGGGGTTTGAAGGACGCGCTTGAATGTAGTCAATGTTAATCTATTTATATTCTTGTCTTGCCTTTTAGTAGCAGATTACCAGATGTTGTCTAAAACGGTTGTCATCTAAAAAAAAAAAGTTTTCAAATTTATTCTTCTGAAATCATAAATATTTCATAGTTGCTTCCATTTTAATCTTTATATTATATCACATTTTTTTTTAATGTGAGAAAATCAATTGCATTACAATCTAAAGTAAAGTTACAAAGTTGAGTTTTAAGTAAAAAGGATGGGTCATTACAATTTCCATATATCCAACTACATTATGTCTATTTACTCATAGTTAGATCTTAACACACCTACGCATACACCCATATACACGTGTACACACAACACACAACACACACACACACACACACAACCACGCACAACACACACAACACCAAACACAAACCACACACACCACACACCACACCACACCACCACCACACCAACACCACCACCATTANACTTGATATCGAACAAACATGTCAATATTTTTGTCAATCATTTTTGCAATCAGGAACCTGTCATACACATTAATTTGAGCATCATCAATCAAAATAACGGGTTTCACGATATGTCTTTCAATACTTTACCAAAATCTGGGTCATGAAGATAATGATAATGATAATTACAATATGTAAATAAATTATAAAACAAATAAAAAAATAAATAAAAAAACACAATAAAACGTGATAAAACCGTTAGTACAAGAGCGAGTATATAGATTGTTTAAACGAACATATAACACTGTTCATAATGAGAGGTTAATAAGAAAGGTTATGAGCATTACATATATTTTTAAATATACTTATTTACAAAAGTTATACAAGCAATAAATAATACTGCGGTCTGTCGTGCATTTCGTAAGGAGAGGGCTTGTTGGACGATTCCCTGCCGAAGAAATCGTTTAAGCGTATGAAGGGGTCGGCTTGTAGGAAGGCTGTGGAGCCGCGTAATGGGCCTCTCCCTCGTAGCTGACCTCGGCCACGAAGCCAGAGTCGCCGTTGACGGAGTAGGTGACCTTCTGCAGACGACCGTCGGGAAGGAGGACGTAGTAGGAACCCTGGGCACCATAGCCATTGCGATCCTCCTGGTGACCGTAGTTGTTGTTAGAGTAGTCGTCCTTGACAGCGTAGTTGAAGTCGTACTTGCCGGGTGAGGAAGGCGCTGAATAATCATAGCCTGGGTCTCCTCAGGGCGGGCGAGAGCCATGGCCACGAAGGCGAAAGCAAAGATGAACTGAAAAACACGAAATATAAACAGATCACAATACACCTATTGTAGAATCCAATACACGCATGAAAACGAATAAAAATATCTCTTGTATGAGCAAAAGAAATAGAAGTCTTTGCATAATCCCTTCAAGTTTTTGTGCAATGAGAGAAGATATGACTACCTTAGCAAACATGTTGAGGAAGATGCAGAAGTGATGTAGTCTGTGAGGGCGACCTGCTATATATACTGCAAAGAAGTCGTAAAACTGGGGTTGAAGGACGCGCTTGAATGTAGTCAATGTTAATCTATTTATATCTTGTTCTGTCTTGCCTTTTAGTAGCAGATTACCAATGATTGTCTAAACGGCGTCCCATCTAAAAAACCGCCTTTCAAATTTTAGTCTTTATAGAGCGCCTGAGGAGGGCCGGATTTCCGAAAAGAAAAGAAAAAAATGTCCGTATGTATATATAGATACATGTTGGAACAAGAAGTTTATTTAACTCTTCATTCTGTGAAATCGTGATTTCTCCTGTTCTTATTTCTAACCAAATTAGGCTCTAAACCTATTACCATTCGGATACATAGAAAGTATACACAGAATAAAAGCCTTTCAATATACCCGAATATAATTACATTTTAGTGAAAAGATGGCTAGAAAAAAAAAAAATAAAAAGTTTACTGAAATGAGAAACGGCAAAGCCAATGTCAGTGTTGTGGATAAGCGGTTGTTGAAAGGAGTTTAGTATTGACTTTTCAGCCACAAACATTGCATTATTATCACAAATATTACAACTGACGACAGTAAGGAAATGATAACAAATATATTGATTTAGTGATAATGAAAAGGAGTAATAATTACTGTTACCATAGTCATTACTATTGCCAGTGCTAGTACTATCATTATTAATCAGTGTTGCATTGATTATGAGTATGATTACTAGTAAAACTGTTATCGTTATTATTATTATGATTATCATTATTACTACAGGTATCATCTGTAGTAATGACATAGGTAATAATATTATTAATACTATTAAAATTATGGTGATGATGATGGTAAACATAACTATAATACTGATTGCCTGTGTCAAAGCAGAAACAAGAATTGTTTTGATGATACAAAAATAAATATGGTAACGGTGATAATGGATGTTCAAATTTTATCCTACATACGTGATTTCAGAAACTTTACTCTTGCAAGCATAGATGATGATTCAAATCTACAATTTGAACTTGCAATATCATTTACACATCTTGTATTGGAGTCTTTTAAAATGCAAATATATTAAAGAAATGAACAGGTCTATATCACCAGAACACTCGGCTTCAGTATCAACAATAGTCTAATGTATGAGAGCAAGCGTGATGGCAGATCCATACACTAATGGCGGTAAAATCAGACGAGAACTTAGGGTTTACCGGTTTGCATTGCCGGATTGGAGGGGTCAAGTTGAGACAGTGTTCCTTTATCCTTTGCTCAGTCAAATAAAGGGTTTTATGCAAGTCATGGTTCAAAGCATTGTTTTTTTATGCAATAACCATCTAATGAGCTATGAGGGATTTGCTTCAACTGCATAACCTGCAATGGAGATGGTGATGGTGATAATGACGATGATTATAATGATTATGATTAGGAGTATTATTATTGTTATTATATTATTACTATTTTTTATTCTCAACCTCATCGTTATCTTCATTATCATCGCAATCCAGAATACAATGGGAATCAATAGAGCCATAAAAAAAAAATCACAACCATAATGAAGATGATATAGTAATACTTCATTAGAAACCATATTATGGTTAACATTGAAACTTTATACCGAGCTAAAAAAAAAATCAACACTTCTCTCAGAAAACTAATTTCCGTTGAGCGTTTAAATCCTCGTTATGTAAGCGTTTTTTGCGCTCTCACGTTACCGTTCTACTTGGGGTAAAACCAAAATGATGAATAGACAAGAAAATGGCTAACATAGCCCCCCCCCCCCCCCCCCCCCGCGCCCTTTAAACATAAGGGAAACAGCAACACGGAAGTGTTATTCACATTAATAGATACTTGATATCGAACAAACATGTCACTATTTTTGCAATCAGGAACCTGTCATACACATCATCAATCAATAGAACGGGTTTCACGATTTGTCTTTTAGTACTTTGCGAAAATCTGGTTCAGTGAAGATAATGATCATGATAATGATAATGACAATTGCAAAAAATAGAGGACAATAAAATTGGTGATATCAACATTCCTAAAAAAGCGAGTATATATTATTTAAACGACAGATACCACTGTTCATAATGAGAGGTTAATAAGAAAAGGAGGTTATGAGCATTGCAGATATTTTTAAATATACTTATTTACAAAAGTTATACAAGCAATAAATAATAATGCGGTCTGTCGTGCATTTCGTAAGGAGAGGGCTTGTTGGACGATTCCCTGCCGAAGAAATCGTTTAAGCGTATGAAGGGGTCGGCTTGTAGGAAGGCTGTGGAGCCGCGCGTAATGGGCCTCTCCCTCGTAGCTGACCTCGGCCACGAAGCCAGAGTCGCCGTTGACGGAGTAGTGACCTTCTGCAGACGACCGTCGGGAAGGAGGACGTAGTAGGAACCCTGGGCACCGTAGCCATTGCGATCCTCCTGGTGACCGTAGTTGTTAGAGTAGTCGTCCTTGACAGCGTAGTTGAAGTCGTACTTGCCGGGTGAGGAAGGCGCTGAATAATCATAGCCTGGGGTCTCCTCAGGGCGGGCGAGAGCCATGGCCACGAAGGCGAAAGCAAAGATGAACTGAAAACACGAAATAAACAGATCACAATACACATATTGTAGAATCCAATACCGCATGAAAACGAATAAAATGTCTTATACGAGCAAAAGAAATGTAAGTCTTTGCATAATCCCTTCAAGTTTTTGTGCAATGAGAGAAGATATGACTACCTTAGCAAACATGTTGAGGAAGATGCAGAAATGGTGATGTAGTCTGTGAGGGCGACCTGCTATATATACTGCAAAGAAGTCGTAAAACTGGGTTTGAAGGACGCGCTTGAATGTAGTCAATGTTAATCTATTTATATCGCGTTCTTGTCTTGCCTTTTAGTAGCAGATTACCAATGTTTGTCTAAACGGCGTGTCATGAAAAAAAAAAAAAGTTTTCAAATTTTAGTCTTTATAGAGCACTTAAAATTATTAAATATTTCATAGTTGCTTCCATTTTAATCTTTAGGTTATCACACATCTTTTTCTTTCTTTAATATGGAGAAAATCAATTGCTTACAATCTAAAGTAAAGTTACAAAGTTCGAGTTTTGAGTAAAAGTGATGGTCATTACACATACCATGCATCCAACTACATTATGTCTATTTACTCATAGTTAGATATATCTATCTTAACACACATGCGCATACACTCATATACACGTATATATATATATATATATATATATATATATATATATATATATATATATATATATATATATATATATATATATTTATATTCATATATATATAATGTACATATATATGTTTGTGTGTGCGTGTGTGAATTTATACACATACACACACACGCAAACACACACACACACATATGTTATACATACATCTTTGGATATACATATATATATATATATATATATATATATATATATATATATATATATATATATATATGTATTATAGATAGATAGATAGATAGATAGATATAGATATAGATATAGATATATACATATATGCATTTATGTATATATACACATATCGATGTTTGTGTGTATTTATATGTACTAAACTGGTTGACATTCAAAAGTCCGCCAACCTATGCACCTGAGGAGGGCCGGATTTTCGAAAAGAAAAGAAAAATATATCCATATGTATCTATAGATACATGATGGAACAGGAAGTTTATTTAACTCTTCATTCTGTGAAATCGTGATTTCTCCCGTTTTTATTCTAACCAAATTAGGCTCTAAACCTATTACCATTCGGATATATAGAAAGTATACACAGAATATAAGCCTTTCAATATACCCGAATATAATTACATTTTAGTGAAAAGATGGCTATAAAAAAAAAAAAAAAAAAAAAGTTTACTGAAATGACAAATGACAAAGCCAATGTTCAGTGTTGTGGAAAAGCGGTTGTTCAAAGGAGTTTAGTATTGACTTTTCAGCCACAAACATTGCATTATTATCACAAATATTACAACTGACGACAGGAAGGAAATGATAACAAATATATTGATTTAGTGATAATGAAAAGGAGTAATAATTACTGTTACCATAGTCATTACTATTGCCAGTAGTACTATCATTATCAATCTGTGTTGTATTGATTATGAATGTGATTGTAAAAACTGTTATCGTATTATTATTATTATGATTATCATTATTACTACAGGTATCATCTGTAGTAATGGCATAAGTAATAATATTATAATACCATTAAAATTATGGTGATCATGGAAAAAATAACTATAATACTGATTGCCTGTGTCAAAAGCAGAAACAAGAATGTTTTGATGATAACAAAAATAATATTGGTAACAATATTGGTAACGGTGATAATGGATGTTCAAATTTTATCCTACATACGTGATTTCAGTAACTTTACCCTTTGTAAGCATAGATGATGATTTAAGTCTACAATTTGAACTTGCAATATCATTTACACATCTTGTATTAGAGTCTTAAAATGCAAATATATTAAAGAAATGAACAGGTCTATATCACCAGAACACTAGACTTCAGTATCAACAATATTCTAATGTATGAGAGCAAGCGTGATGGCAGATCCATACACTAATGGCGGTAAAATCAGACGAGAACTTAGGGTTTACCGGTTTGCATTGCCGGATTGGAGGGGTCAAGTTGAGACAAAGTTCCTTTATCGACTTTGCTCAGTCAAATAAAGGGTTTTATGCAAGTCATGGTTCAAAGCATTGTTTTTTTTATGCAATAACCATCTAATTATGAGATATGAGGGATTTGCTTCAACTGTATAACCTGTAATGGAGATGGTGATGGTGATAATGATGGTTATGATGATTATGATTATGAGTATTATTATTATATCATATTATTATTATTTTTATTATCAACCTCATCGTTATCTTCATTATCATCGCAATCCAGAATACAATGGGAATCAATAGAGCCATAAAATAATCACAATCATAATGAAGATGATAGTAATACTTCATTTGAAACCATATTATGGTTAATCATTGAAACTTTATACCGAGCTACAAAAAAATTCAACACTTCTCTCAAACTAATTTCCGTTGAGCGTTTAAATCCTCGTTAATATGTAAGCGTTTTTGCGCTCTCACGTTACCGTTCTACTTGGGGTAAAACCAAATATGATGAATAGACAAGAAAAATGGGTTAACATCCCCCCCCCCCCCCCCGCGCCCTTTAAACATAAGGGGAACAGAAACATGGAAGTGTTATCGCATTAATAGATACTTGATATCGAACAAACATGTCAATATTTTTTGTCAATCATATTTTTGCAATCAGGAACCTGTCATATACATTAATTCCATCATCAATTGAACGGGTTTCACGATATGTCTTTCAATACTTTATCAAAATCTGGGTCAGTGAAGATAATGATCATGATAATGATAATGATAATTGCAATAATAAAAAAATATAAAAAATAAAATAAATAAAAAAAGACAATAAAACGTGATAGCGTTAGTACAAAAGCGAGTATATAGATTGTTTAAACGAACAGATAACACTGTTCATAATGAGAGGTTAATAAGAATAGGAGGTTATGAGCATTACAGATATTTTTAAATATACTATTTACAAAAGTTATACAAGCAATAAATAATACTGCGGTCTGTCGTGCATTTCGTAAGGAGAGGGCTTGTTGGACGATTCCCTGCCGAAGAAATCGTTTAAGCGTATGAAGGGGTCGGCTTGTAGGAAGGCTGTGGAGCCGCGTAATGGGCCTCTCCCTCGTAGCTGACCTCGGCCACGAAGCCAGAGTCGCCGTTGACGGAGTAGGTGACCTTCTGCAGACGACCGTCGGGAAGGAGGACGTAGTAGGAACCCTGGGCACCGTAGCCATTGCGATCCTCCTGGTGACCGTAGTTGTTGTTAGAGTAGTCGTCCTTGACAGCGTAGTTGAAGTCGTACTTGCCGGGTGAGGAAGGCGCTGAATAATCATAGCCTGGGGTCTCCTCAGGGCGGGCGAGAGCCATGGCCACGAAGGCGAAAGCAAAGATGAACTGAAAAACACGAAATATAAACAGATCACAATACACCTATTGTAGAATCCAATACACGCATGAAAACGAATAAAAATATCTTGTATGAGCAAAAGAAATGTAAGTCTTTGCATAATCCCTTCAAGTTTTTGTGCAATGAGAGAAGATATGACTACCTTAGCAAACATGTTGAGGAAGATGCAGAAGTGATGTAGTCTGTGAGGGCGACCTGCTATATATACTGCAAAGAAGTCGTAAAACTGGGGTTTGAAGGACGCGCTTGAATGTAGTCAATGTTAATCTATTTATATCGTGTTCTTGTCTTGCCTTTTAGTAGCAGATTACCAGATGATTGTCTAAACGCCGTGCCATTAAAAAAAAAAAAAAAAAAAAAAAAAAAAAGCCATTCAAATTTATTCTTTATAGAGCACTTGAAATCATTAAATATTTCATAGTTGCTTCCGTTTTAATCTTTAGATATTATCACATCATTTTTAATATGGAGAAAATCAATTGCATTACAATCTAAAGTAAAGTTACAAAGTTCGAGTTTTGAGTAAAAGTGATGGGTCATTACACATACCATGCATCCAACTACATTATGTCTATTTACTCATAGTTAGATATATCTATCTTAACACACATGCACATACACTCATATACACGTATATACATATATATAATATATATATATATATATATATATATATATATATATATATTATATATATATAATGTACATATATGTTTGTGTGTGCGTGTGTGAATTTATACACATACACACACGCAAACACACACACACATATGTTTATACATACATCTTTGGATATATATATATATATATATATATATATATATATATATATATATATATATATATATATATATATTATATACATATACATATATACATAATATATATATATATATATATATTATATATATATATATATATATATATATATATAATATATATACATATATGCATTTATGTATATATACACATATCGATGTTTGTGTGTATTTTATGTACTAAACTGGTTGACATT
>NW_020871099.1:50000-52500 GCF_003789085.1 Penaeus vannamei
ATATCGAAGCTATGACTAATAGCAGATCATGGACATACAGTGCCATAGGATCTTTACTGTGGTACATAGATATTATATGCAGCTTCGTTATGAGAACACAATATTGTACACCTCATGAAGTCGCCAGTGCATAGAAGCTATTAACAATGTTCTTTCTATAAACTATAATTTTTGTAATTACCTTTAACTTAATCACATAAATATGAAAAATAAAAAGCTTTACTGAAACAGTAAACCGTGGGAAAACGGGCTCTTTTCCATCTATTCCTTCTTGGGCATTTATGGTCGAAATTCAAATATGTGGCTGATTAACTTCCATTTTAATAAATAGATTCAAAGATATAATCTCTAAGACTTCAGGAGTGATATGCAAATACTATGTTAAGAAAATAATTGTACCTTCTAGGAGTTCTGGTAAATAAGCACAACGAATCCCACTGAACAATACTTCTTGGATTTTGCTTTATACTATAGATATATGATATATATACCTATATGACTGTTTATATACATACATACATACATACATATATATATATATATATATATATATATATATGTATGTATATATATATAACTTATGCATGTATAAATATGGATTATACACATAAGTGTATTATGCTTAAAGAAACTATTCAATGTTTCTTATCATTTATAGGAATCTCAAAATTATCTAGTTTCTTTTGTTAAGTATTTATTTAAAATAAGTAAGTAAGTTAAGTATTATTTAAAAATAAGTAAGAGTTATAAATACAATCACAGACAAATTAGACTTTGCATCTAAGCATATGAAGGGGCGGGCTTGTAGGCAGGCTGTTCGGCAGGGTATTGGGCCTCGCCCTCGTAGCTGACCTCAGCCACGAAGCCAGAGTCGCCGTTGACGGTGTAGGCGACCTTCTGCAGACGACCGTCGGGAAGGAGGACGTAGTAGGAACCCTGGGTGTCATAGCCGTCACGAGCCTCCTGGTGGCCGAAGTCGTTTCCAGAATATTCGTCCTTGACGGCATAGTTGAAGTCGTACTTGGCAGGTGCAGGAGCAGGTGTAGGGGCGGCATAGCCATAGGCTGGGGCTTGATCAGGGCGGGCAAGAGCCACGGCCACAAGAGCAGTAAAGATAATGAACTGAAAAATATTTTGAAGTTACCATTAAGAATAGTACACTACAGGTACAATGACAATAACATTCACGATCAACTTAGTTCGTTTGTAACCTACCTTGGGAGACATGCTGAGGAACTATAACTAGATCGAAGAACACTTCACATTATATACACGAAGCTCCACCCTTGGGAATGACGTCACGACCTTCACGGGGAAAGAAGCCTATTGCCACCCAGACCTCAGGGATGTGCACGATGAAAGCGATCACTCTTCACCCACATGATCTCTTTCTGAACGTTCCAGGGGTGTGGCTTGATTCTTATTTTGACTGATTTTATCTAACAAACATTTTATCTTCGAAACTATCATGTCGATTTAATTTTATTGACAACCAGCTGATATTATGGAATCTGATTGACTACGATATAAATGGTATAAACAAATGTACTTATGCATATGCATTTGTGTAGATGTACATGCGCAAATGTGTTTGTGTATGTGAGGTCAGATGTGTGCATGTATACGTATGAATACATGAACACATACACTGCTTATATGTGTATATGCTTTTTTTAATTTCCGCGGAGCAAAAATCGAATACGTGCGAGGTGGATTTAGTCTGCAGTTGTAATACTTGTAGCTACTTTATCCCCTGAATTAAGTTTGTACTTGCCTCTTTTTTAATCTTTAGACTTTTTATATTCCCTAGTGCTTACATATAAAATCAGCGACTAATGAATTTCTTGCCTTCCATAAGGTGGTCACTAGCTCAGAACACGAATAGGTACAATGCGTCAGTAAGGAAAGTTTGCTCTCTTCATTAAAACAGATGTAAATAGAGTTACAAGTTCATCTTGCTGTTTCCTCTGAGAGGTTTATGGTTGATCAACTGACCAATACCGATAAAACTATCAGTCAAGGTCAGAGAAAAAAACGTATCTATTTGAATTCTTTTATATACAAATTGCATTTCTTCTGGCATTATTTATATCTCTACACTGCCCTTGCTTTAACTTGTTTTTTTTTTTTTTTTTTTTTTTTTTTTTTTTTTTTGCACTTTTTTATATACAAATTGCATTTCTTCTGGCATTATTTATATCTCTACACTGCCCTTGCTTTAACTTCAGCTTTTTTCGCACGGTGCGGTTTGCCGAGGCCCAAAACGCTCAGGTGTAGTGTACCTGTTAACGTTAAGAAATTATCCCTGCTTGGTGGAGACACTATTAAGAATGGCCGAGAGCGAGATGGTCTACTTATTTAGCTGATCGGGAATGTAATAATATATATATATATATATATATATATATTATATATATATATATATATATTATATATATACCACATATTAATAGAAGGTAAAATAAAATTTCCGTTGCAGTCCAGATACATTTAATTCTTT
>NW_020871099.1:65000-67500 GCF_003789085.1 Penaeus vannamei
GCAATGACGTCACGGCCTTCAGAGGATGTCTAACACAACCCCAGGGAAGCTTAACGTGCGCCCGTTCACTCATCAGATGTTATTATTATATTCATCAATTCTGAATTGATTAATGAATATATTTTTCCCCTATTTTCATTATTAATTCTAGTAACTGAAGCTGCAGTCCTAATTATACTGCAAGAGTATATTAAATTAGGAGTACATTCCACTCTACCCGCTTATTGTTACGTATTTTCGTATGTGTCACGATTTTATTTTCCCGTATCAATGTCTTGAAGAGAACTATTCGTGTATCCGTTTGTATGTGTTTATTTACGTACAAACATATACATGCACGCACACTCGCATATATATTATGCTTATATATATATATATATATATATATATATATATATATATATATGTGTGTATGTATGTATGTATGAACAAAATAGAAAAGTAGCGTAGCTATTTCATAACTATCGTGCTATGCATATATATCTATACACATATGTGCATGTATTTATATATGAATATATTATTTCCTAAAACGCGCTAAAATATACATTGTTTATGGAAGTGCAGACATTTTACACGTACAGTAATGCAGTAAAATACATACAGTGCTAACGTTCATGCATGAACATATACATCTGATATGTAAGTTTACATTTATGTATATATAATTGTGCATACAGATATGTTTATATAAGCATCCATATAAATATTTGCTTTTGTATACGTATGCACATATACTCATACATACTAAGTCGTATCAACAAAGTCAAAGGAACTTTTATACACACATACATGCATACGCACATCACAAAGCACATGCGCATTATGGGTGCATGCAGCACTTTAGAAAGAGGGCATCTGTGATGGAAAATGAATTGCGAATCCAGGATGTTTAGAGAGAAAGGATTTATGACGCTTCTTCCAGTCGCCTCACATAACGGAATAGTTTAAATGTACAGGGTGGTATGATGTGATACGCACTTATATAGATATGAGACCTCTTCCCAGCCTAGTATTCAAACCCACTCGCTCTACACAAAACTGTTTCAGTTTATCATCTATTTGGATGTTCGCAAAATTCCGCCTTCTAGGTACGCCAATGAGTCATATCCTCAGTGATTGTATTCATGGTATAGACATATTCCATTTTCGATATTATTAGCATAACTATCTTTAGTTTCATCATTATCATTTCATCATTATAACTATTAATATGTAGAGACCCCTACTAGTGAAAGTGGGAGGAATTGCAGCGATTAGACTCAAAGCTCTGGTTGGACAAATCCTCCGAGTGTTGACAAACAACATACGGTTATGTGATCCTTATAGTCCCACCGTTAGGCTTTCTCTGCCTTTCTTGTCGATTATTCTGCTCAGTTGCCTTCATTTTGTAATTTTTAGTTTCCCGGTATAATATAACAGTGAAGTTGAATTAAAGCAAATCCATCCATTAATAAAAAGTATTTATTCTACGAAATCAAAGCGTTGTCGTATCGCTTGCCAAACTTCCTGCTTTTGATCACACGTAATCCTCCTTTCTAAATTTCGTGTTCGTTGCCTCATTTCAAAACATGTCTAGATCAGTGTATGTGTTTATACATACATACATATGTATATATAAATATATCACATGTATGTATACGTTCAATATGTGTACATGTCTTTGTATTCATTATATATATGGGTGTGCGTGCATGTGTCGGTTTTCTTATATATGTATGTAGGTGTGCATGCATATGTAAGTATATGCAAGTTTAATATATCTGAGTATGTGTATGCATATTTGTATATATGTGTGTGCGCTGGCACATACATTCATATACATTTATTAAACGAACACAACTGTTTTTCATGATTTATTTACAAATATACATTGTAGATTGTCTCCTTAATAAATATTATCACAGCCGAACTCGATTTTCGATCTAAGCATATGAAGGGGCGGGCTTGTAAGCAGGCTGTTCGGCAGGGTACTGGGCCTCGCCCTCGTAGCTGACCTCGGCCACGAAGCCAGAGTCGCCGTTGACGGTGTAGGTGACCTTCTGCAGACGACCGTCGGGAAGCTGAACGTAGTACGATCCCTGGGTGTCATAGCCGTCACGAGCCTCCTGGTGGCCGAAGTCGTTTCCAGAATATTCGTCCTTGACGGCGTAGTTGAAGTCGTACTTGGCAGGTGCAGGAGCAGGTGTAGGGGCGGCATAGCCATAGGCTGGGGGCTGATCAGGGCGGGCGATGGCCACGGCCACAAGGGCGGCAATGATGATGAACTGGAACAGATTTCAAAATTACATTTGATATATATATATATATATATATATATATAGATATATAACTGCTGTTATTGGGATATGAAACCTTGTTTCCATTCTGTTTCTGATGAGTTGCAAGTCACCCTGACTTACCTTGGGAGACATGTTGAGGATGAGCTGCTAACTGATGGAGATCGGAGACGCGTTCACTTTATATACTCTAAGCCCCACCCTACGCAATGACGTCACGG
>NW_020871099.1:77500-80000 GCF_003789085.1 Penaeus vannamei
TCATTGTCATTATTATAATAATCATTATCCTTAATGTTATTATTATTATCATATCACCTTCATCATCATCAGTATCATTACCGCTAAAGTAATAATAATACTGATAAAAAGCTATTGTTATTACTGTTAATGTTTTGTTTTTGATGTTATATCCGTGTCACTGAAGAATAGCCTTGTCAGTATCACTTCCATAATTATCATTACTGTTGTCATTATTACCATCATATTGCTACTCTAATTATGTTTTTTTTTTTTTTTTTTTTTTTTTTTTTTTTTTTTTTTTTTTTTTTTTTTTTTTTTTTCAGCGCTCAAATTATTCAGCCGGTTTGTTAAAATTGTGCTAGGCCCGACCCAATGAATTTTCATACATACAGATGCAGAAATAAAGGCATATCTGTCTATATATCTGATAGATGTACATTTAACCAACTATTTTCCATGTTGATATGCATGTCTAGACTGATAGATATGGATTTATTTCTTTATTTATGCATGTCAGGTATACGAATATTCTTGGGGTCGGGCCTCGCACAATTCTAACAAACCGGCTGATTGAATTGATTTTTTTTTCCAAAGTCAATAACTGACGATTGTCTCTGACTTCTCACTTCCATTCTCCTTTCACTAGCTCTCAATTTCTCCTCACGGGATATGCTCCTCCTCACTCCCCATTTCTTGTTAAGAGATCTTCCCCCCTCTCCTACTCCTTCACCCCCCCCCTCTCCTACTCCTTCACCCAACCCCCTCCCCGCGGCCGCCTACGATTTTGCTGCTCCCCGTCCTCCTCCCCCCCTCCCCTCCTTTCCTTTCCTTTTGCCTTTATTACCTTCCTTTAATGTCATCTCCTCTCCCCTTCCTGATCTCAATACCCCCATGTTTATCCATTTGTCTTATCGCTTTTCTTGTCTCCCCTTTTCTCTTCTCCTAAATCCCCCTCAGTAATATTCTCTTCCACTTCTCCCCTACTCCCTACATCACTTGGTTTTCTTTCCCTTCTCTTCCCCTCGCTGTCCTCCTCATTTTTTTTCACCCTCTCCCCCTTTCCAATCAGCGCCCTTCCCTTCCCCTTTCTTCCCTTTCCCTTTCTCTCTCTCTCTCTCTCTCGCTTCTCCGCCCCACCCCACCCTCCTCACCATCCCGTCCCCTTCTCTTTCTCCGGCCACCTCATTCTGTCATCCTCCCGCGTCCCTTTCCTCTCTCTCCCTTCCCCGTTTCTTCTTACCCTTCTCCATCCACCCCATTCTTTCCCCTTTCCCCCCTTCCCTTCTCCCCCTCTCTCCCCCTTCCCCTTTCCTCCCTCTCCATAAACCCTCTTTCCCCCCCTTCCCCCCCTTCTCTCTTCCTTCCTTTCCCCTCTCCGTCCACCCATTCTTTCCCCCTTCCCCTTCCCTTTCTCCCCCTCTCTTCTTCCCCTTTCTCCCTCTCCATCCACCCCCATTCTTCCCCCCTTCCTCCCCTCTCTCTCTTTTTCCCTTTTCCCCTCTCCGTCACCCGAATCTTTAGCCTTCCTCCCAGCCCCCCCTACCATAGCGTCACAGATTCTATTTGCATGACACCCCATGACGGGCAACATGGCTCCCCCGCTGTGCATGTATTTGATTCTCACTCACCCATGGTCGCCAGTGACAACCTCACAGCATGCGTCTACCTTTCTTACTCATTTACGGTTTCATAGTGTTATTCATTTTCCTCATCGGCTGCTAATGACTTTTTGCATTTGTTTCTCAAGACGAGGCACGCTGAAATAATATTTGGGTGTGTTTTTGCGTACGTGCATGAATGTGTGTGTGTGTGTGTGTGTGTGTGTGTGTGTGTGTGTGTGTGTGTGTGTGTTGTGTGCGTGTGTGTGTGTGTGTGTGTGTGAGTGCGCATGTATGTGTGTGTATGTTTCTGTATATTTATATATACGCGTGTGTGTGGGTATGCGCTCAATGAATGACTGATTGTATCTTCGTCTATGACACTTGCAGAATGTAACATTATTAATTGATGGTAATTAATACCACACCTACAATATATTTCAATAACGTTAAATACAATTATCTTTGGGACATCGATGAGTGTAGAGCAAGATTAAGAAAAATACTAAATATTGTTTAAGAAATAGAGCAACATCGATATTGATGACCATAATATGATGATGGTAGTTGTGTATTAATGATGGTAATTATCCTTATCATCAGAATTACTAATTATTACAAGTTCTGTTTTTATTACTGCTGGAGTTGGTTGCAATTATTATTATCATTAATATTATTGCTGTCATTATTATCATTATCATTACAATCATTATGATTACCATTATCATCATTTTCATCATTATCATTACTATTACTGCTATCATCATTTTTGTCACTATTATCATTAAATCAATTATCATTATCATGAGTACTACTATTATTATCAAGGTTATCATTATTACTGCTATTATTGATATCCTTTTTACTACTATTATCATTATCAGCGATATTATAATAATTATTATTACTATTATCATTAT
>NW_020871099.1:105000-107500 GCF_003789085.1 Penaeus vannamei
ATGGTCGTCGCTGTGGCTACTTAATTACGACATGGCGGCCTATTTTCGCCCTTAGCACTCTGTGGAAACCTATCTTTGGAAATCGGTAGATATACACACGTATCGCACATATGTACATACATGCATATATATAGATATATATGCATATCTGTCCTCTGCCTCTCTCTCTCTCTCTCTCTCTCTCTCTCTCTTCTCTTCTCTCTATATATATATATATATATATATATATATATATATATACTTATTATATATATGCTATATATAGTATATGTATATAGTACTCACATATATCATATAAAGTATATATATATATATATATATATATATATATATATATTATATATATATATATATATATATATATATATATATATATATATAATATATAATATATATATATATATATATATATATATATATATATATATATATATATAATATATATATATATATAATATATATATATATATATATATATATATATATATATATATATATATATATACGACACAGGTAATTCATTTGAAATCCGCGTCTTCGCTAATTACACCTGTTCCCGCGGTGACCTTGGATGACCCCGAGCTCCTCGATTCGCTCGTCATGTTCCCCTCCGTCACGATGTCCGTTGTTATTCACTCTTGCTCACGCTACGTCAGTCATGGGTCCCTTTGCGGCTCTTCCGGTTTGGCAGGAGGTGAGTTTCGTCTACGTGCAATACCGTAGCGTTGGGTGTTCTGTGATGAGAGACGTGAGTTCGATGTCCGATGATCCCCGTTCAGAAACTCGTGTTGAGGTTCAGCACAATAACGTTTGTTTGTTGTTTGGTATTCAGTATACAGCAGGATTGTTTACGGGGTTTTTTTTTTTATTATTATTTCTTATTACATTTTCGATATTTGTGCCGAACGTATTGCCGATAATTATGGTGTTGGTATAACGCCTGGCGAACGTCTTGGAGAGGTGACAGTCCAGTATTGGGAAATTTTAAGGAAAGTTTGCTCTGGCTCTGCTTTTGTTATGATTCTATCGCTTTCTGTTTATGATTCGTTCAGTCACAAAAAAAAAGAAAGAAAGAAAGAAAAAGTAAACATCATGCCCATGGGAGATTTTACTTTTTTCTTTCTTTCTTTCTTCTTTCTTTCTTTCTTTCTTTCTTTCTTTTGACTGAATGAACTTTATAATCAATATCATACTCAAAGAATTTACGACTACAAATCTTCAACCTCTAATGGAGATTTGCATAGGATAATGGCTACCGATTCAGTTTCATTGCGGTGTTCGGAAGATGGATTGTCATATAGTTCGAATATCGGCGGGATGTCTGCTATCTTTAAATGAATACCCTTATTACCATTCATTGGGAAACCAAGACACAATGATTTTCTTATATAACTATGTATGCAATAACTCTCTTGATCTATAAACATTTGATTACTATTTTATCACTACACACACACACATATATATACATACATATGTTCGTATGTGTGTGTGTGCATATATATATATATATAATATATATATATATATATATATATATATATATATATTATATATATATATATATATATATATATATATATAACACACACATATATAAACACACACTCACACATATATATACACAGACACACATACACACACACACACGCACATATATATGTATATATATGCATATATATATATATATATATATATATATATATATATATATAATATATATATAATATATATATATATATATATATATATATATATATATATATATATATACCATTATGATTTGCTAAGGTTTTGGGATTCATACCCACTATAGTTACCAGTATTTTCCAGAAACTTATAACATATTGAAAATAATTACGCCTGTGCACTATATAATTTCATCTTCTCGCATATATTCCATTTCAAGGGTAAGACGTGTACAATTATCTTTCCCTGTCGCTCCATAGAACGTTCCACTCACCCAGCTTCGACTGCAGGTATAAAAAGTACCGTCACAGAGGCTGCTTTACCATATGCTTTGAATTCTCAAGATGTTCGCAAAGGTGAGTTGCTGAGAACTTTTTACTGGAAGATGAACGAAATCCTATTTGATGTAAATCTCATTGAGGATTGTAGATATACTTTGATATTAAGGATTACGATCATTACTTTGTAGATCGTCATCGTGTTCCTTCTCGTGGCTCTCGCTGCAGCTTCTCCGTCTGAACCTGTTTACGGTTATACCCACGAGCTCACATACGAGGTTAGATTTAAGATCCATTTTTTGTATAATGATAATATTTTCCCGTATATTACTGGTATACTCTTTGACATATTTTCCAGTGATAAAAATAAAATTCACCATTTTCAACAGGAACCTGCCAGATACGACTTCAACTATGCAGTAAAAGACGACTACTCCGGCAACGATTTCGGCCACCAGGAAGCTCGCGACGACTACATCACCCAGGGTTCCTATTTCGTCCTGCTTCCCGACGGTCGTCTGCAGAGGGTCACC
>NW_020871099.1:120000-122500 GCF_003789085.1 Penaeus vannamei
AGCTAGGCTGTGTTACATACAGGTTCACAACTTTGTCCTGTGTGTTTGGACTATGGAACGGAATAATGCTTAGTTTGGTGGGTAAGGGAGGCCTTGCAGGTAGTGTTAATGTAAATCGAAATGACGTGGTAGGGGATTTTTATTATTAGCCCGCATTATTGTCATTATCATTATTATCCATTATTAATTGTTATCGGCCAATCATTATCACTAATTGCTATCATTACTATTATTGTGAATATCATTAATTATCAATTGTCATTATTGTTATTATCATTATAATTACTATCATTATTATCATCATTATCATTATATTATTATTATTATTCATTGTTTTTTTATCATTTTATTATTATCATTGTTACTATTATATTATCATTATTGTTATCATTATTATTGATATTATTATTATCATTATTCATTTGTATGTTATATATATACATGTATATATATATATATATATATATATATATATATATATATATATATATATATATATATATATATATATATATATATATATATATACATACACATACAAATGAATATAATAACAATAAATATTGATCATAGTAATAGTAACGATAATGATGATACTATAATATATATATATATATATATATATATATATATATATATATATATATATATATATATATATATATAATATATATATATATATATATATATATATATACTATATATATATATTATATATATATTTATATATATATATATATATATATTTAGAAAGTATTTTCTTATAGAAAGTACTTACAAAGAATAGAAAACATATAATGCAAAAACATTTTTAAAAACTAGGTACACAACAATAGTAAATACAAAAAGGATAATTAAGGCAACTAAACGCATTCGACAGTATTTGATGGTTATTACATGGTGAACAGGGTGGTTGCAGTGGCTGTGCTATTTTCTGGTTTCATGGTAATGATGTGGAGAGATTCAGCTGTGATCAGGTCAAATCTGTTAGGGTGGGAGGTCAAGATTTTGAAATCAGTAGTGTTAAACGGGTGGCTGTGAAGGTGAGAGCGCTCTCTGATTGCTGAGTAAGATGGTTTTGATTTTGATTTTGATTTTGATGCTCTCTGATTGCTGAGTAAGTGGTAGGCCAGTCCTGATAGACTTGCCTTTATGTTCGAGAATGCGGTGTTGCAGGCCATCGTGAGGTTGAACCCACGTACCTTAGCCTGACACTAGGACAAGTAAAAAGGCAGACCACATTTGAACATAATTCAGAGTTGCACTGTTTCTTTCGCTTAAAAAAAAATGCTAATTGAATTGCTATTATAAAAAAACAAACCGGAAACTGACTTGAGGATAGCACTGTTTGAAGATCCTGTTTAACGAATTTCTGAATTTAAACGAATTAGCTGTGATACTGCTAGTTATCTTTTAAAGCTAGAAGAGAAACTGAATATGTTGTTAGTATAAACATCTATTGTGGAAGCCACTTATATATATATATATATTATATATATATATATATATATATATATATATATATATATATATATATATATATATATATATATATATATATATATATATATATATTATATATATATATATATATATATATATATATATATATATATATATATATATATATATATATTATATATATATATATATATATATATACATATATATATATATATATATATATATATATATATATATATATATATATATATATATATATATATATATATATATATATATAATATACCCACTCACATACACACATAAATGCAAACATCCGCCCCCCCCCCCAGGACTCTCGCACAGCCCGAACGCGAGAGTCAGCCCGAATATAACCATCGGTCGCCAGAGAAAAAGAGAGAACGAACGATTCGCGAACGGACGGGGATAAACAGAAGGGAACAGAAAAGAAGAATAAATCTGTGTAATGAGATATGGAGCGATAAGATTCCGTTTGATGCGAAGGCCATAAAGCAGAGTAATAAGGGAAGTTGCCAGGAAATGAGTTTGAATCATCTGAAAGAAGTTTAAAGGGGATGAATTATGTGTGTATGTGCGTTCTGTATTCATGTTCGTGTATGGAATTACGCTCATGTATTCTCCACTATGTACACATGCACGTATGTAGATGGTATTATATAGACGTGTCATTCACTCACACACACAGAAAGGAAAGAGAGAGAGAGAGAGAGAGAAGATAGATAGATAGATAGATAGATAGATAGATAGATAGAGAGAGAGAGAGAGAGAGAGAGAGAGAGGAGAGAGAGAGAGAGAGAGAGAGAGAGAGAGAGAGAGACAGAGAGATAGAGAGAAGAAAGAGAGAGAGAGAGAGAGAGAGAGAGAGAGAGAGATAGTGAGAGAGAGTGAGTGAGAGAGAGAGAGAGAGAGAGAGAGAGAGAGAAGAGAGAGAGAGAAGAGAGAGAGAGAGAGAGAGAGAGAGAGAGAGAGAGAGAGAGAGAGAGAGAGAGAGAGAGAGAGAGAGAGCATCACATAC
>NW_020871099.1:130000-150281 GCF_003789085.1 Penaeus vannamei
CTCTCTCTCGCTCTCTCCTCTCTCTCTCGTCTCTTGCACGCTCGCTCGCTTCTTGGGTCTTCATTTCTTCTGCTTTGTTTCTCTTATTTCTTTCTTTCTCATTTCTTTTCTCTCCATACTTTCTCTCTTTCCTCTTCTTTGCTTTTTCTCTCTTTATTGTCGTCTCCGCTTTCTTTGTCTCCGGCCCCCTCCTTCTCCTCTCTTCCATCCTCTCCTCCTCTCTCTTGTCTGTCGCGTCTGTTCTCTCATCTCTCCTCTCTCTCCTCCCTCTTCCTCGCTTCTCTCTTCTCTCTCTCTCTCTCTCTCTTCTCTTCTCTCTCTCTCTCCTCCTCTCTCTCTCTCTCTCTCTCTCTCTCTCTTCTTCTCTCCCGCTATTACGTACGTATATCATATGTATATATATATATATATAATAATGATAATAATATAGACTAATATATATTATATACATACATACATATATATAAATATATATATATATATATATATATATACTTATATTATATTATAAATATATATATATATATATATGCGTATGTGTTCATCGTCGTGTCTGTCTGTCTTCTGTCAGTCTCTCTTTCTCTCTTCTTCGATTCTTCATTGTTTCTATCTTCTCTTATTTACCTACTCCCTCCCTTCCCCTCCCGCCCCCCACACAAACTAAATCTTTCCGTACATTCCCCCATCACCCCCCCATATTCCCTCACCACTGCAATTTAGCTTCCCCTTATTCCACTCCTCCCTCATCTTTTTTCCTTCTTCCCTTCTCTTTTCTTCCTTTCTGTGCTTCTCTCATCTCTTCTTCTTTTTATCTTTATTTTTTTCTTTTCTCTTCCTCCTCATTTTCTCAATTCTTCATCACTTTTCTCTCTCTTCCTTCGTTCTCTTTTTCACATTCTCTCAACGTTCCTCTCTTCTGCTTATCTCCTTTTCTTGTACTTTTCACTCCTTTCTTTCTCTCTTCTAATCTCTTCCCTCTATCCATCTTTTCCTTCCTTCTTCCACTCTTCTTCTTCTCTTACCCTACCTCCTATCTCCTTTTCTTCCTTCCCTTCCCCTTTCATCTCCTTTCATGACCTTTCCTTTACTTCCCCCTCCCACACACCCCCAATTACCTCCCCCTCTTCTCTTCTCCCCTCATCTTCCCCCTCCCTTCCTATCCTCTCCCCCCCTTCCCCCCCCCCCACTTTTCTCCCCCCCCCCCCCCACCCCCCCTCCCCCCCTTTTTCCCCCCCCCCTCCCCCCCTCCCCTTCCCCTCGCTAAACAAAGATCTTTAATAACTCCCCTATAAAAACTCCTCACCCTCCCCTCGCCCTTCTCCCCCCCCTCCCTTCGACCCTCCCAACCTCCCCCCTCCCCTACCCCCCCCCCAACACCCCCTCTATGGCCCATCTGTCAAACATGACAACGACATTCCGACGACATTGCTGCTGTCAGTCATTCAGCTCACTCAAAATCAACTGTCAAATTGGCTTTTCATATTTTTTTTTTTCGCTTTCTTGTCTTTTTCTTCTCTGATTCCTCTTTTTTTTTAATTTCTCTAATTTCCCTTCTTTGTTTGTGTTGTGTTTCTTTTCTGGTCTCCTTCTCTCTTTTCTGCTTCTCTGGGTCTCTGACTTTGTTTCTCTGGTCTCTCTGTCTCTCTCTATATATCTATATTAAATATTTCTTTCTCCTCTCTTCCCTCCCTCCTTGTTCCCTCCTTCTTCCCTTCCTCCCTCCTCCCACTACCCTCCCCCCCCCACCCCCCCCTCTTTTCCTCTCTCTCTCCTCTCTCTCTCTCTCTCTGCTCTCTCTCTCTCTCTCTCTTCTTCTTCTCTCTCCTCTTCACTCTCTCTTCTCTCTCTTCTGCTCTCTCTCTTCTCTCTCTCTCTCTTCTCTCTCTCTCTCTCTCTTCTCTCTCTCTCTCTCTCTTCTCTTCTCTCTTCTTCTCATCCAGCCATACTTTAATAATAAGAATTTAATATGCGCAGAGTATTTTAACGCCAAAAAATATGCTGTATAATTTGATTTACGAATGAAAAGATAACATCTCTGTTTATTATCGTTATGCTGATGATAAAGATGGTGACAGTAATAATGAAATAATGATGATGATAATGACTCTACTAGCACTACTACCACTTAGATGCTCCTGCTATTACTACTACAATACTACTACTACTTATACTACTGTTCGTACCACGGATGATAATGATAATGATAATACTCATACTAATACTATTATTAATGATGATAATACAAAGATCAACAATGGTTATGATGATAATGGTTATGATGGGATAAGCAATGATGACGGTGATAGTCATGGTAGTACTAATTATGATGGTGATTACATAGTTATTGAATCACGTGTCATGAAGGGATTAAACGATTATATACAAATTATGTGGGAATGTTCCATGGATTTACCAAAACTATTTTCTGTTACACTTTTGAATAATCTCTCTCTGTCTCTGTTTCCCCTTCTGTCTGTGCTCTGTCTGTCTGTCTTCTCTCTCTCTCTCTCTCTCTCTTTCTTTCTTCTTCCCTCCACCTCCCTTTCTCTCCCTTTCTCTTCCTCTTTCCCCTCTCTCTCCCTCCCCTCTCTCCCTCTCTCTCCTCCCTCCCCCCTTCCCCTCTCTATCTCTCCTTCCTCCCCCCTCTTTCCCTTTATCTCTCTCCTTCCCCCTCCTTCCCCTCTCTCCCTCCCCTCCTTCTCTCTTTACTATAAGATTAAAGTGTAGTTGTCATTTCTCTCTCTCCGCTGAAAGGCTTGTTTTAAACACCCTCTCCGTTTACTTAAAGCTTTATTAAGTAAGTCTTAACAAGGGTGGGATTTCCCTATTTTTTTGATGTTTTTTTTTGCTTGTTTGTTGGTTTTTCTTCTTATTTGTTTTTTTTTCGATTTTTTTTATTTTTTTTTATTTCTTTTTTTTCATTTCCTCGGCCATCTCCCCTTTTCTCTCTAATCTCTAATCTGTTTCCTCCCCTCTCTCTTCCTTCCTTTATCTCATTTTCTCTCGCTTTCCTCAATCCTCGCCTATCTCTCTCTCTCTCTCTCTGTCCCCACTCTCTCTATATTTTTTTCTCTCTCTTTTTCTCCTCCCTCCCTACCTCTCTCTCTCTTTTTCTCTCTCGTCTTCGTTTTCTCACATTCTGTAGTTTCTTCTATTTCGTTCTCTATTTCGGGTTTCCACTAATTTCTTTGTTTTCCCTTTATTCTCTCTCGTTCCCTCTATTCCCCTTTGCACACCACTCACCTTGCAGCTTTCTATTATAACCCTCTTTTCAAACCGCGCTTTTTCCCCTCTTCGTCTTCCCCTCTTCCCCCTTTCGCTCCGTTGTAATACTCTCCGAATTACCAGCAATTTACTTCCCTCTCTCCTATTCCCTTTCGGTTTCCTTCTCTCTCTCCCTCTCTCCCTCCTCTCTCTTGCTCTTCTGTTTCTCTCTCTGTTTATTCTCTCTCTTATCTCTCTCTCTCTCTCTCTCTCTCTCTCTCTCTCTTTCTCTCTCTTCTCTCTCCCCTCGTCTCTCTCTCTCTCTTTCTCTCCCTCTTTCTCACACTTCCTCTCTCCCCCCCCCTCTCTCTCTCCTGCCTCTCTCTATCCCTATAACCCCTCATTCTCTTCCTCTCACTCTCTCTCTCTTCTCTCCTTCCCCTCTTCTCTTCCCCTCTCCCTTGTTCGCATCGTTCGCCCTTCCCTGCTAAAGACTTAACTATCCCTCGTCGAGTTGGGTCTTTCTGGGCATCGCTCGCGAAAATATTGCCTCTCGACACCCTGCGCGCTCGATCCCGTTTTCTATGCGGCTGGAATGCTCAGGATAGACTTTTCTATTTTGATAATTTCTGTGGGTTTTTATTTGAATTTCTTTTTAAGTGTCATTACCTGGGCCGAAGAAGGAGATTGTGGAAGTGCTTGTTTACTTCGACAAGAGTGCACAAAAAGAAAGAAAGAAAGAAAAAAAGAAAAAAAGGAGAGAGAGAAAGAAAGAAAAGAAAGAAAAGAAAGAAAAAAAAAAAAAAACGATAGATGAGATTTTATGGATAGATTGTCCTTTTATCATTTTTTTTGTTTGAAGTCTTTGGTAAACATCTCGCATCTATTTCATTATTTTTACTAATTTCCTCTATTTTATCTTTATCTTTGTTACTTCATGTTTAACCTGTTCTCTCTTCTATCTTCGTTCTTCTCCTTATTTCTTACCATTTTTCCTTCCTCCTCCTCTTCTTGCTTCTAGTCTTCCTGCTTCATCCTCTTCTTTTTCTGTCTTATCCTCTTCGTCTCTTCTTCCTCCCTCCTCTCTCCCTCTTCCATCTCCCCACTCCTCCATTTCTCCTCCTCCCTCTCCCTTCTACCTTCCTCCTCCTCCTTTCCTCCTCTTACCTCCCCCGTACTCTTCTTTTTCCTCCTCCTCCTCCTCCCCTCCAACCTTCTTCCACTCCTATCCTACATCCCCCTCCTTCCCACTGCTCTCCCTCCTCCTCCTTCTCCTTCCCATTCCCTCCTCCTCCTCATTCTTTCCACTCCTCCCCTCCTTCCTCCCCTTCTCGACCTCCTCCATTCTTTCCATCCTCTCCCTTCCTCCTTCCGTTCTCCTCCTTCCCACCCCTCCCCCTCCTCCTCCTATCCTCCTTCCCCTCCTCCCCCTTCCCACTCCTCGCCCTCCTCCTCCTCCCACCTCCTTCCCACTCCTCCTCCACCCTCCCCCTCCTCCTCCTCCCTCCTCCTTCCCCTCCTCCTTTCCTCCCCTCCTCCTCCTCCTCCTCTTCCTTCTTCTCCAGAAAGGTGACGGCGCTATTACCGAGTGTCACGGCGGAGGTAAACATATTTGCATTCATTTACTTGATGAATCGAGTCAGACGAAGAGTTATGTTGCTGCGGAGAGAGAGAGAGGGAGGGAGAGAGGGAAGGGAGGGAGGGAGGGAGAGGGGAGAGGGAGAGGAGAGGGAATGGGAGAGGGAGGGGAGGAGGGAGAGAGGGAGGGGAGGGAGGGGAGGAGGGGGAGGGAGGGAAGGAGGAGGAGGGAAGGAAGGAGGGAAGGAGGAAGGAGGGAGAGGGGGAGGGAGAGGGAGAGGAGAGAGGGGGAGGAGAGGAGGGAGGGAGGGAGGGAGGGAGTGAGAGGGAGAGAGAGGAGAGGAGAGGAGAGGGAAGGAGGGAGGGAGAGAGAGGGAGGGAGGGAGGGAGAGAGAGAGGGAGGAGAGGGAGAGGGAGAGGAAGAGGAGGGAGGAGGGAGAGGGAGAGAGAGGGAAGAGGGAGAGAGATGGAGAGGGAGAAAGGGAGAGAAAGAGAGGAGAAGGATGGGAGGAGGAGAGGAGGAAGAAGAGGAGGTGGGTGGGAGAAGGGAAGAGGAGGCGTAGGAATAGGAAGAGGGAAGGAGGAAGAGAGAAGAGGAGGGAGGATGGAGGAGGAGGGAAGGAGAAGGAGGAGGGGAAGGAGGAAGAGAGAGAGGAAGAAGAGGTGAGAGGATGGAGGATGAAGAGAGGGAGGAGAGGAGGGGGAGGAGGAGGAGGAGAGAGGAGGAGGAGGAGGAGGAGGAATTGGGTTGAGGAAGAGAGGAGAGGAGGAGAAAGGGGAGGATAAGAGGGAGAAGGAAGGGGAGGATGGGTTAAGGAGAGGGAGAGGGGGAGGAGGAGAGGAGGAAGGAGAAGGGAGGGAGGATGGGTTGAGGAAGGGGAAAAGGAGGAGGAGGAGGAGGGAGGTAGAATAGGGGAATGAGGGAGATAATGATGGAGTTGGGAAGGGAAGAGGAAGAGGCATGAGAAGAGGAGAGGAGTGAGGGATGAGAGGGTTGGGAAGATAGATAGAGAGAGAGAGAGAGAGGTTGGGAGATAAGTAGAAAGGTATATATATATATATATATATATATATATATATATATATATATATATATATATATATATATATATATATATATATATATATATATATAGAGAGAGAGAGAGAGAGAGAGAGAGAGAGAGAGAGAGAGAGAGAGAGAGAGAAAGACGAAAATTTTCCAAGATGGATGAGAAGAAAATTAAAAGTTATCATTCCCCTTCGCCTTAATCCCTGATCCCTTCCCTCCGTCCACACACTCGCTCCCAGATGGCAGCACTATACCACCATTCCCACCATATGCCATATCGCCTCTTCTCCGCCAACACCATAATAAGCACCATAACCAATAAAAGACACCATAGTCAATGCTATAAACAACACCATATAAATACCATAACTCACACCATTATTCACTATGATGAACAATATACTCACATCATTATTCACCATAATCAACACCATAAGGTCGACCATTATCCACTAGAATTAACATTATAACACACCATTATCCACCATAAGTAACACCATAACTCACACTATTATCAACTATACTTAGCACCATAACAGGCACCATAATCAGTACCTTATGCAACATCATAACAAACACCATCAAATCACAATAAAACAAATCACAATATAATCATAATTAGCAACCATTTCATAACAAAACTATTTCATAAGGCAATTAATAATCTACACCAAAACTCTACATTTTTTTCAAATAATTTTCCAAGCGTTAAAGAACAAAGAATTCAGCTTTAACGAAATTATGATTTAATTCGTATTTGCGTAAGAATTTCGCTGTGTTTATTATTCATGTATTTTCTTTCTGGGAATATGTGTGAAATGGAAAAAAAAAAAGAAGGAAAAAAAAGGAAACAGGAAACGTGAAAAGATACAGAGAGAAATAACCTTTCAATTAGAATTTACATAATTTGATATCTTATATACATACATGCAAAGTACACACGTACACAAACGCACACATACAGACACACATAAACCAAATCGCCTATACACACACGCACAGACACACACAAATAGAGATTCAAAACCACAACACTAGATAAACACGCCAAATCCCCTACACACACACGCACAGACACACACAAATGGATAATCAAAACCACAACACTAGATATACAGATACACCTCTCTCTTCTTTCTCTACTTCCCTTTTCTCCCTCTCTCTCATATCTCTTTCTCTCCTCTCTCTCCCTCATATCTTTCTTTCCTCTCCCTCTCCCTCATATCTCTTTCCCTCCTCTCCCTCTCCCTCATATCTCTTTCTATCCTTCCTTCTCCCCTTCTCCTCTCTCTTCTTCCCTTCTCCATCTATCTCCTCCTTTTCATTCCTCCTTCTATCCACTCCCTCTCATTCTCTCCTGTCTCTCATTTCCCCCTTTCTCTCCTTCCCTTCATCCCTTTCCGTCCTCCCCCCTCCCCTTTTCTCTCCTCTCCTCTCTTTCTCCTTCTCCCCTTTCTCTCCACCCTTTCTCTTACCCCCCCTCCCATTACACACAGAGCAAAATTCTGCCTCTTTATCCCGGCTAAGCATCTACCTCCTCGAACGACCTCCCTCCTCCTCGAACGACCTCCCTCCTCCTCGAACGACCTCCCTCCTCCTCGAACGACCTCCCTCCTCCTCGACGACCTCCCTCCTCCTCGAACGACCTCCCTTCCTCCTCGAACGAAACCTCCCTCCTCCTCGAACGAACCTCCCTCCTCCTCGAACGACTCCCTCCTCCTCGAACGACCTCCCTCCTCCTCGAACGACCCAACCACCCTCGAACGACCTCCCCCTCCTCGAACGACCTCCCCTCCTCCTCGAACGACCTCCCTCCTCCTCGAACGACCTCCCTCGAACGACCTCCAACCTCGAACGACCTCCCTCCTTCCTCTCTTAACGACCTCCCTCCTCCTCGAACGACCTCCCTCCTCCTCGAACGACCTCCACCTCCTCCTCGACGACCAACCACCTCTCGAACGACCAACCACCTCGAAAAACGACCTCCCTCCTCCTCCTCGAACGACCTCCCTCCTCGAACGACCTCCCTTCCTCCCTCCTCCGTTCGAACGACCTCCCTCCTCCTCGGAACGACCTCCCTCCTCGATACGACCTCCCTCCTCCTCGAACGACCTCCCTCCTCGAACGACCTCCCTCCTCCTCGAACGACCTCCCTCCTCGAACGACCTCCCTCCTCTTTCGAGCGACCTCCCTCCTCCATCGAACGACCTCCCTCCTCCTCGAACGACCTCCCTCCTCTCGAAAACGACCTCCCTCCTTCGGAACGGACCTCCCTCCTCCTTCGAACGACCTCCCTCCTCGAAACGACCTCCTCCTCCCCTCGAACGACCTCCCTCCTTCCCTTCGAAACGAAACCTCCCTCCTCGGAACGACCTCCCTCCTCCTCGAACGCAACCTCCCCCTCCCTTTCGAACGAACCTCCCCTCCTCCTCGAAACGACCTCCCTGCCTTCCGGGTCGAACGACCTCCCTCCTCCTCGATACGGACCTCCGACCTCCCTCCTCCTCGAAACGACCTCCCTGTTCCTCCTCGAACGGACCTCCCTCCTCCTCGAAACGATACCCCAACCACCTCGAAACGGACCCCCCTCCTCCTCGAACGACCTCCCTTCCTTCCTCGACGACCTCCCTCCTCCTTCAAACCGACCTCCCTTCCAATCCTCGAAACGGACCAACCCACCTCGAACGACCGCACCCCCCTCCTCCTCGAACGGACCTTCCCTCCTCCTTCGGAACGGGACCTCCCTCCCCGAACGACCTCCCTCCTCCTCGAAACGACCTCCCCTCCTCGAACGGGACCAACCACCTTCCTCGAACGACCAACCAACTCGAAACCGACCTCCCTCCTCCTCGAACGACCTCCCTCCTCCTCGAACGACCTTCCCTCCCTCCTCGAACGATCCTCCCTCCTCGAACGATCTCCCTCCTCCCGTCGGAACGACCTCCTCCTCCTTCGAAACGACCTTCCCCTCCTCCTCGAACGACCTCCCTCCCCGAACGAACCTCCCTGCCTCCTCGAACGACCTCCCTCCTCCTCGAACGACCCACCTCCGAACGACCCCCTCCTCCTCGAACGACCTCCCTCCTCCCTAACGACCTCCCTCCTCCTTCGAACGACCCTCCCTCCTCCTCGAACGACCCTCCCTCCTCCTCGAACGACCTCCCTCCCCTCGAACGAACGGGACCTCCCTTTCCCTCCTCGAACGTAACCTCCCTCCTCTTATTCGAACGACCTCCCTCCTCCTCGAAACGGCACCTCCCTCCTCCTCGAACGACCTCCCCTCCTCCTCGAACGACCTTTCCCTCCTCCTTCGAACGAACCTCCCTCCTCCTCGAACGACCTCCCTCCTCCTTCGAACGACTCCCTCCTCTCGAACGACCTCCCTCCTCCGCGAACGACCTCCCTCCCTTCCTTCCTCCTCGAACGACCTCCCTCCTCCTCGAACGACCTCCCTCCTCCTCGAACGACCTCCCTCCTCGAACGACCTCCTCCTCCTCCTCCTCCTCGAACGACCCTCCCTCCTCCTCGAACGACCTCCCTCCTCGAAACGACCTCCCTCCTCCTCGAACGAACCTTCCCTCCTTCCTCGAACGACCTCCCTCCTCGAACGACCTCCCTCCTCCTCGAAACGACCCTCCCTCCTCCACTCGACACGAAGCCTCCCCTCCTCGAACGACCTTCCCTCTCCTTTCGAACGACCTCCCCCTCCTCGAACGACCTCCCTCCTCGAAACGACCTCCCTCTTCCTTCCACGACCTCGAACGACCTCCCTCCTCGAACGACCTCCGCTCCTCCTCGACGACCTCCCTTCCTCCTCGAACGAACCTCCCTCCCTTCCTCGAAACGGAACCTCCCTTTCCTCCTCGAACGACCTCCCTCCATCGAACGACTCCCTCCATCCTTTTCGAAACGACCTTCCCTCCTCCTCGAACGACCTCCTCCTCCTCGAACGACCTCCCTACCTCCGTTCGAACGACCTCCTCCTCGAAACGGACCTCCCTCCTCCTCGAACGACCTTCCCTCCTCCCTCGAAACGACCTCCCTCCTCCTCGAACGACCCTCCCCTCCTCCGACGACCAACCACCACCTCGAAAACGACCTCCTCCTCTCGAAACGACCTCCCTCCTCCTCGAACGGACCTCCCTCCTCCTCGAAACGACCTCCCTCCTCCCTCCCTCGAACGAATCCTTCCCTCCTCCTTCGAACGACCTCCCCTTCTCCTCGAACGGACCTCCCCTCTTCCTCAAAACGACCCAACCACCTCGAACCGACCTCCTTCCTCCTCGAACGACTCCCTCCTCCTCGAACGACCTTCCCTTCCTCCTCGAACACCTCCCTCCTCCTCGAAACGACCTCCCTCCTCAACTACCTCCCTCCTCCTCGAACGACCTTCCTCCTCCTCGAACGACCTCCCTCCTCGAACGGACCTCCCTCCTCCTTCGAACGACCTCCCTTCCTCCTCCTCGAACGGACCTCCCTTCCTCTTCGAAACGGACCTCCCTCCTCCTCGAACGACTTCCCTCCTCCTCGAACGACCTCCCTCCTCCTCGAACGACCGGCAAAACAAGCCACCAACAGACAACCGACGTGCGGAGCGAGGCTGACAAAATTGCCCCGGGGCGCTTGTCTTGTCTGTTCGGGCGACGTCGTCATGTAACGGCAGGCGGAAAAGCGACGCTAGCTGTTGTTCGTGGCGGAATATTTGTTGATTTTTTTTTTTTTTTTTTTTGTTTTTTTTTTTTTTTTTTTTTGTAAAGGGTATGGTAGACTTTGTGTGTCTTGTTCGTTTTCTCTCTCTCTCTTCTCCTTTTCTCTCCTCGAAACGACCTCCCTCCTCCTCGAAACGGAACTCCCTCACTCCTCGAACGACCCCCCTCCTTCCCTCGAAACGGACCGGCAAAAACAAGCAAACCAGACAAAACGACGTGCGGAGCGAGGCTGACAAATGGCCCGGGGCGCTTGTCTGTCTGTTCGGGCGACGTCGTCATGTAACGGAGGCGGAAAAGCGACGCTATGTGTCGTGGCGGAATATTTGTTGATTTTTTTTTTTTCTTTTTTTTTTTTTTTTTTTTTTTGTCAAGGGTATGGGTAGCGACTTTGTTGTCTGTTCGTCTCTTCTCTCTTCTCCTTTCCTCCTCGAACGACCTCCCTCCTCCCCGAACGACCTCCTCCTCCTCGAAACGGACAACCACCTCCTCGAACGACCTCCCTCCTCCTCGAACACGACCTCCCTCCTTCCTTCGAACGACCTCCCTCCTCCTCGAACGACCTCCCTTCACTTCCTCCTCGAACGACCTCCCTCCCTCCTCGAACGACCTCCCTCCTCCTCGAACGACCTCCCTCCCTCCTCGAACGACCCGACCACTCGAACGACCTCCCTCCTCCTCGAACGACCTCCCTCCTCCTCGAACGACCTCCCTCCTCGAACGACCAACCACCTCGAACGACCAACCACTCCTTCGAACGACCAACCACCTCCTCGAACGACCTCCCTCCTCCTCGAACGACCTCCCTCCTCCTCGAACGACCTCACCTCTCCTTCGAACGACCTCCCTCCTCCTTGAATACACCAAAACCACCTCGAAACGACCAACCACCTTCTCGAACGACCTCCCTCCTCCATCGAACGACCTTCCCCTCCTCCCGAACGACCTCCCTCCTCCTCGAACGACCAAACCACCTCGAACGACCTCCCTCCTCCTCGAACGACCTCCCTCCTCCTCGAACGACCAACCACCTCGAAACGACCGGCAAAACAAGCACAACAGACAACGACGTACGGAGCGAGGCTGACAAATGGCCCGGGGCGCTTGTCTGTCTGTTCGGGCGACGTCGTCATGTAACGGAGGCGGAAAAGCGACCGCATGTGTCGTGGCGGAATATTTGTTGATTTTTTTTTTTTTTTTTGTAAGGGTATGGGTAGGACTTGTTGGTCTGTTCGTTTCTCTCTTCCTCTCTCTCCTCCTTCGATCCCTTCCTCCCCGAACGACCTCCCTCCTCACTCGAAACGGACCTCCCTTCCTCCTTCGAACGGACACCCTCCCTCCTTCCCGAACCGACCCTCCCTCCTTCCTCGAACGACCTCCCTCCTCCTTCGAACGACCTCCCTCCTCCTCGAACGATCCTCCCTCCTTCCTCGAAACGACCTCCCTCCTCCTCGAACGACCTCCCTCCTCCTCGAACGACCTCCCTCCTCCTCGAACGACCTCCCTTCCTCTCGAAACGGACCGACCACCTCGAACGACCGGCAAAACAAGCACAACAGACAACGACGTACGGAGCGAGGCTGACAAATGGCCCGGGGCGCTTGTCTGTCTGTTCGGGCGACGTCGTCATGTAACGGAGGCGGAAAAGCGACGCTATGTGTCGTGGCGGAATATTTGTTGATTTTTTTTTTTTTTTTTTTTTTTTTGTAAGGGTATGGGTAGGACTTTGTTGTCTGTTCGTTTCTCTCTCTCTCTTTTTTCTCTCTCTCTGGATCTATTCCTCTCTCTCTCTGGATCTATTCCTCTCTCTCCTTCTCTGGGATCTATTCCTCTCTCTTCTGGATCTTTTCTCTCTCTCTCTCTCCTCTCTGGATTCTATTCCTTCTCTCTCTCTTCTGGATCTATTCTCTCTCTTCTCTCTCTGCTCTCTCTATCTCTCTCTGGATCTTTTACCTCTTCTTCTTCCTTCCCTCTGATTCTTTCTTCTGCGTTCTTCCTCTTCCCTCTTCCTTCTTCTCATTTCCTCGCAACTCTCTATTTTCTCTACCTTCTATTTCCCTTCTTACCTTCCCCTCTCTCTTCTCTCCTCTTTCACCCTTCCCTCTCCCTTCTCTCTCCTTGCTCTTCCTCTTCTTTTCCCTCTCCTCTTTCCCTCTTCTCCCTACTCCCTCCTTTCATCTCCTCTCCCCCTTCCCTCTCCTCCTACCCCTTTCCCTCTCCTCTCACCCTTTTCCCTCTCACCTACCCCCCCCCCCCTCTCAGTAAGAAAATAAAAAGAAAAAATAAAGAGAGAAAAAAATATTGGACATACCCATGTTTCTGACAAAACTTCTCCCACAAAAAAAAAAAAAAAGAAAAGGGAGAGGAAGAAAAAAAGAAGAAGAAAAAAAATCTTGAAACACGCATTCTCTGTCATATCCTTCCTTCCCCCTTTCGCTTCTCCTTCTCTATTAGTCTTCTTTCTTCATTCCCTTTTCCCCCACTGTCTTCCCTCCTCCTTCTCCTCCCCTTCTCTTCTTTCTCTCTTCATATTCTCTGCTCTTTTTCTCTTATTCTCTCTTCTCTTTCTCTCCTTCTTCCCCATCTTCTCTCTTACCTTCTCTACCACGAAGAAGGGAAAGGAGATAGGAGACAACTGCAAAGGGATTAGGGAAGGAGGAGATAAAGATGGGGATGGGAGAAGGGGATAAAAGGGGATGTGAAAGGAATAAGAGAGGAGAAAGAGGGTGGGGAGAAAGGGAAAAGAAAATAAGACGATTGTGGGGAGAATAAGGCGGACGAGGAAAAGTGGAAAGAAGGAAACGACGATGATGAGAGAGAGAAAGAGAGAAAAAAATAGAGAGGGAGGAAGGAGAAAGGCAGAGGAGAGAGGAAGAGACGATCATAGGAGGAATCAAGAGAAGAAAAGGCAGAAGGATGATAAGAGAGAAAGAGAGGAGTGAAGAGACCACGATGAAAAGAATCATGGAGTGGGATGAACGGAGGAAAAGAGGAGGGAAGGAGGAGGAAGGGGAAGAGAAGGAAATGAAGGAAAAGGAAGAGAAAGGAGGAGAAAATTGAGGAGGAGGAGGAGGAGGAGGAAGAGGAGGAGAGGAGGAAGAGGAGGAGGAGAAGAGGAGGAGAGAGGAGGAGAGGAGAGGAGGAGGAGGAAGAGGAAAGGAGGAGAGGAGAAGAGAGGAGGAGGAGAGGAGGAGAGGAGGAGGAGGAGGAGGAGGAGGAAGAGGAGGAAGAGGAGGAATGATAATAATAATAATAATAAGAGGGTAGGAAAGAGCGGGAAGGAGGAAGGGAGGAAGGAGGAGGAGGAGGGCGAGAGAGGGGAGGAAGAGACCTCAGGACACATCGCGAGGTTAAACAAAGCATAACTAAAAAGGAGTGAGAGAGTATAAATGATGAGGGAGATAATCCGGAATTTATTGTCCTGTCGTCCTTTTCTTCCCGTATTTATGACGATTTCCTTGACGTGTGCGAACCAGCGGACAGACGCACATGGAGAGACACGCACAGGTGCACATGGAGAGTAATTACGTACGGAGATATATACAGAGGCGTTCTCGCACACGTACACGCGGATACAGACACGGGTACAAACACATACACACAAACATACGTACACACACACACACACGTGCACATACACACACACACACACACACACACACACACATACCCATACCTACACGTCCATGATCTGAACCAGATTTATATGTCTCTTCTCTATAATTTATAACACACGCAATCATAACACGCACACGCACACACACACACACACACACACACATCTACATACATACATGACAACATAAATACATACATACATATGTGCTTACAGATTCTCTATCATAGTTACCAACGTGTTTGTCCAATCTATCTATCTACTGTATTTATTCATTATTCCAATATCTGCACATCTAACAAATTCGTAATTTAACATGTTAATGCTAAACGTAATAAAAGCAACGATCGGAATACTCACTGATACTGATACTCACTAATGATAAGTGATAATACTAATTCCTAATACTCATTGTTAATACTTATTCTTGATACTCACTTCTAATTCTCGTTACTGATACTTACTTCTGATACTCATCACTAATACTATCAAAACTCACTACTGATATTCACCACTAATATTCACTGCTAAGACTCACTTCTAATACTCACTGTTAATGCTCATTTTTAATACTCACTGCTAACACTCATTTCTAATACTCACTTCTAATACTCAGTGCTAATATTCATTTCTAATACTCACTTCTAATACTCACTGCAGTCATTTCTAATACTCCCTACTAATACTCACTTAAAAAATTCACTGCTAATACTCATTTCTAATTCTCTCTGCTAATACTCATGGCTAACTTCTAATACTCACTGCTAACATTCATTTCTAAACTCATTTCTGCTAATACTCATCTAATACTACTTCTTACTCACTGCTAATATTCATTCCTAATACTTTCTCTTTCTAATACTCACTGCTAACATACTCATTTTTTCTAATACTCACTGCTAACATGCTAATATTGCTTAACATTCATTTCTAAAACTCATTTCTAATACTCTCAGCTAATACTCATTTCTAATACTCATTTCTAGTACTCACTGCTAATATTCATTCCTAATACTGTTAATACTCAAATACTCACTGCTAACATTCATTTCTAAAACTCACTGCTAATACTCATTTCTAATACTCACTGCTAACATTCAATTCTAATACTCATTTCTAATACTCAGACTCATTCCTAATTCCTGGGTCTCTCTTGCCTTATATATTATGCAAAGATTCGTGAATTGTCGCTGAATAATTCCTCTCTCCTTATTACTCCTTCTTATTGCCTCTACTTCGCTCTTTCGGTTTATTTTCTCTTTTTTTCTCTCTATTTTCTTTCTTTTTAATGTCTTGTTCGCTCTCTTCCCTTCTCTCCTTCGTTTGTTCTCCTCCTCGGAGTTTTCCCCTTTTCTCCCTTTCTTTCTTCCTGTATCTCTTCTTTTCGTTTCCTCTTTTTGTTGCCTCTACTTCGCTCTTTCTGTTATCATTCCTTTTCTCTCTCTATTTCCTTCCTTTTAATGTCTTGTTCGCTCTCTTCCCCTTCTTTCGTTTGTTCTCCTCGGGTTTTCCCCTTTTCTCCCTTTCTTCCGTGTATTTCTCTCTTCTTTTTGTTTCCTCTTTCTCGCATTTTTTCTCCTCCTTGTCCCTCACTCTCCTCGCATTTCACCTTATCTCTCTTTCGTACCCTCTCACTTTCCTCCTTCTGTTCCTCTATTCCTCCCTTGTTCCTCTCTCTCTTTCTAGGGAGAGAGAGGGGAAGGGGGAGAGGGAAAGGTAGATAGATAAATAGATAGATAGGATGACAGAGAGAGAATAGAGAGAGGGTAAGAGGTATTAGGTAGATAGATAGATATTCAGATATGTAAATATCTGTTAATATATAAATATGTTAGAGAGATACAGAGATAATTAGGTGGATAGATAGATAGACAGATAGATATATAGATAGAGAGAGAGAGTGAGAGAGTGAGTGAGAGGTAGATAGATAAATAGATATTGAGATAGATAGATAGACAGACAGATAGATAGATTGATAGATAGATAGATAGATAGATAGATAGATAGATAGATAGATAGATAGATAGATAGATAGAGAAGAGCAGAGAAGAGAGAAGAGAGAGAGAGGAGAGAGAGAGAGAGAGAGAGACAGACAGACAGACAGACAGAGAGAGAAGAGAAGAGAGAGAGAGAGAGAGGAGAGAGAGAGACAGACAGACAGAACAGAGAGAGAGAGAGGAGAGAGAGAGAGAGAGAGAGAGAGAGAGAGAGAGAGAGAGAGAGAGAGAGAGTGAGTGAGTGAGTGAGTGAGAGAGGAGAGAGAGAGGAGAAGAGAGAGAGAGAGAGAGAGAGTGAGTGAGTGAGTGAGTGAGAGAGAGAGAAAGAGAGAGAGACAGAGAGAAAGAGGGAGAGAGAGGAGAAAAGAATTTCTGTGGCCAGCATAGATTTTGCACCATATACATAATGACCTCCAAATTCCCTCTCACAAGGACTTCCTCGCTTTTTCCCTTGACCTGCGCTATAAAGTTAGAGGCTGGAGAGGGGATAGCCTCGCATTTTTGCTTCCCCTCTCCCTCCCCCTCGCTCCGTCCTTCCCCTTCTCCCGCTCGTTCCTTGCCTCGTCTCTTCCCCTTCTCTCCTCGGCTCCTCCTTGCTTCCTCCCCTTTCTCCTCGCTCCGCTCCCCTCTCGCCCGCTTCTCCCGCTCCGGGTTCCCTTGCTTGCCTCGTCTCCCCCTTCTACTTGCTCCTTGCTCCCTCTCCCCTTCTCCTTAGCTTCCGTCTCCCCTCTCCCTTCTCGCCCTCGCCTCCTTGCCTCGTCTCCTTCTCCCTTGCTCCTTGCTTCCCTCTCCTTTCCTCCCTCGCTCCGTCTCCCCGTCTCCCTTCTCCCCTCGTTCCGCTTGCCTCGCCTCCCTTCTCTTAGCTTCCTCTCCCCTTCTCCGCTCGCTCCGTCTCCTCATCCCCTTTTCCCTCGCTCCTTGCTTCCTCTTCCCCCTCCTTCCTTGTCTTCCTCTCCCTCTCCTGCTCCCTCTCCTTCTCCCCCTCCCGTTTCCTTGCCTCGTCTCCCTGTTCTCCTCGCTCTTGCTTCCTCTCCCCTTCCCCTCGCTCCGTCTCTCCCTCGTCCGCTTCTCCTCCCGTTCTTGCTCCTCTCCCTTCCCTATCCTTGTTCCTCCTCTCCCCTATCTCCTTGCTGCCGTCTCCCCTCTCCCCTTTCTCCCCCCTGCGTTTCCTTTTGCCTCGTCTCCCCTTCTCCTCGCTCCCTTGCCTTCCTCCCCTTCTCCTGCTCCGTCTCCCCTCTCGCCCCTTCTCCCGATCGTTCCTGCCTCCTCTCCCCTTCTCCCTCGCTCCTGCTTCCCTCTCGCCCTTCCCTCTCCCCTTCCTTCCCTTGCCTCCTTCTCTCCCCTTCTCCCTCGCTCCGTCTCCCTCTCCCCTTCCCTTCGCTGCCTTCCCCTCGCTCCTCTCTCCTTCCTCTCTTCTTCTCCTCCCCTCTCCCCTTCCCTTCGCTCTTGGCCTCCTCTCCCCTTCTACTCTCTCCGTCTCCCCTCTCCCTCTCTCCTCGTTCCTTGCCTCATCTCCCTTCTCCTCGCTTCCTTGCTTCCTCTCCCCTTCTCCTCGCTCCGTCTCCCCTCTCCCCTTCCCTTCGCTCCGTCCCTCTCTCCTCTCTTCCCTTCCTCTCTCTCCCTCTCCCCTCTCCCCTTCCGTTCGCTCCTCCTCCTCTCCCTTCTTCTCTCCTTCCCTCGCTCCGACTTCTCCTCTCCCTTCCCTTCGCTCCTTGACGACCTCTCCCTCCCCTGCTCTCATTCTCCTCGCTTCTTGCCCTCGTCTCCCTTTCTCTCTTTCCTTCCCCTACTCCTTTTATTTCTCCTCTCTCCTTTTTTTCTTTTCTTATTTTTTCTGCTTCTTCCTCCTCCCCTTTTGTTCCTTCATCTCCCATCTTCTCTTTTTGCTTTTCCTCCGTTCTCCCTCCTTCATTCCCTATGTCTTCCCTTCTTTTCCTTTGCTCTCTTTTCACACCTCTCCCCCCCCTACCTCCCCATCCCATCCCGTCCTCTCTTCATCCTTCCTCCTCCTTCCCTACCTCTCTCTCCTTCTCCCTTCCACTCCTAATTCATCTCCCTCCCCCCTTCACTTTCTTCCTTCCCCTTCCCTTCCTCCTTCTCCTTCTCCTTTCCGTTTTCCCCCCTCCGCTTTCTTCCTCCCTGTCCCCTTCTCTCTGCTTCATCCCTTCTTCCTTTCCCCTTTCCCTCCTTTTCCTCTTCCTTCCTCCCGCTTCCCCTTCTTCTTTTCCCCCTTCTCCCCTTCCCTCCTCTACCTCCTCCTTTCTTCCTTCCCCTTCCACCCTCCCGCTTCCCCTTCTTCTTTTCCCCCCTTCTCCCCTTCCCTCCTCCACCTCCTCCTTCTTCCCTCCCCCTCCTCTCCTCCTCTTTCCTTCCTTCCCCTCCCTCTCTTTCCCCTTTCCGTCTTCCCCCTTCTCCTTCCCTCCTTCCTCCTCCTTCCCCCTTCCCCTCTCTTCCTTCACCCCTTCCCCTCCTCCCTCCTCCTCTCTCATCTTCCATGGCTGTCCATCACACGAAAGATTAAAAAAAAAAAAAAAAAAAAAAAGAAAATCAGATCTTAGAAAGACCTCTTTCTTCCATTTCAAATAAAATAATAATCCTTTCTTTCATATTTTTCCAAAGCCTGTTTTTTTTTTATCTCTCCTCTTTTTCTCTCTTCCTTGAACCTATTATTCTCATTTTTTTCCCTCTTCTCTTTCGTCGTGGATTTTAAAAGAAGAAGATTTATGTCTATCGCAAGCATAAAAGATTTTTTTTTTTTTTTTTTTTTTTTTTTTTTTGAGGGACACTAAGCATTGCGTGTGGCGGAATACAGTCAGGTAGAACTTCTTAAAAGATGTGTGTGTGTGTGTGGTGTGTTGTCCTTAGTGCTACATGTGTGCGTTGGCGTGTACGTGAGTGGTCTCCGATGTGTGTGCGGTGCGTGGTGTGCGTAGATGTGTGTGTGTGTTTTGTTGTGGTCCTTCTCTTGTGTGCGTTGAAACAGTTTGCTTTGTGTGGTCGCCATCATGGGGTCGGAGGGAAGAGGCGGTGGTGATGGTGAATGATGATGGGTGATGAGAGTGACGCTGATAGTTAGATGATATAGTGATGGTTGGTGAATGGTGATGATAGTGTAGTGATGATGGTAAGGAATGTGATGTTGATGATGGTGGTTGATAGCTGGATCGCTGATAGTGATGATATTAGTGATGTTGGTGATGGTGATGATAGTGATAGGGAAAGGTGTAGAGGATTGCATGTTGATGATGGTGATGATAGTGACGACAATAGTGATGATATTAGTGATGTTGGTGATGGTGATGATAGTGATGATGTAAGGATTATAATGATGAATCGTCAGTGAGGAAAAATGGGATGATAACTGGCGACATGATGGTATCTAATGGTGTGAATGGATGATAGTGAAGAATGGTATAATGGGAAGATGATAGGTGAATGAGGATTGTGAATATAAGCCAAAAGATGGTTTTGAGAAGGATGGTGGAGCGAATGGTGAAGAGGGGAGGAAAATGGTGGCGTTATTATGGCAATGGTGAAGAGAAATAGTGGAGAAAGATATGATGAGTAATAAGATGGCGGAATGTGAATATTTAAAAAAATGAAATTAAATGGTAATGGGAAGAAATAGTGAGAAAAAGATCGATGATGAAATAATGATGGAGGAATGTGAATATTTAATGAAATAAATGGTGATAATGATAATGTGCGCATGAGGATGATGATAAGGACATGGGATATCAATGAAGAAGCCGGAATTGTGAATATCTTAATGAAAATGTGGTTGATAATGATATGCGAATGATGATGATGAGGAAATACATGGAAATGAAGTAAGGAAAGAGAGAGGAAAAAGATGTGTAACGATGAAATGATAAGAATAATGATACCGATAAAATCCTAGATACATAGAGAAACCTCATATTCCTGTCAATATTCTCTCTCTCTCTCTCTCTCTCTCTCTCTAAGAATGCACTCTCTCCTCTCTCGTCCCTCCTCTCTCTCTCTCTTCTCATCTCGCTCTCTCCTCTCTCTCTCTCTCTCTTAATATACAACATACATATATAATGTATGGTATATATAATACAATATATATATATATATAATAATATATATATATATATATATATAA
>NW_020871100.1:0-17500 GCF_003789085.1 Penaeus vannamei
TATTCTTAATTTTAATTCTTTAAAAAAAAAACATAAAAAAATTAAAAAAAAGTAATATAGTTATAGACATTAATTTAATCTTTAAAAATTAAGATCTATAATAGATAAGTTTATAGACATATCTCTCTTTTTTTTTCTTTTTTGCTTTCTTTTTCTGTTTTTTTTTCCTTTTTTTTTTTTGACTTTTCCAGGCCGCTATTATAATATCTGTGCAGTACAATATTCTTAACTTTAATCTTTAAAAAAAAATAAAAAAAAATAAATATAGTTATAGGACATTTAACTTAAGCTTTAAAAAAAAAATAAAAAATATACAATATAGTTAATAGAATATTAATTCCTTTTCCTATTATTTCATATATCCCATTTTCTTTTTTTTTTTTTCTTTTTGACTTTCAGCGCAGACAATATTCTTAATTTAATCTTTTAAAAATAAAAACGTATAAATCATTATAGTATAGCGGAACATTAATTCTCCTTTTTTTCTTTTTCCTTTTTCTTTTTTTTTTTTTTATATTTTCCTCCTATTTGACTTCTTCCAGCGTTGTACCAATATTCTTTTAATTTTTACCATTCTTAACAAAAGATACAAAAAAATAAAGGCTCTATAGTTAGTAGATATTAAGTTCCCTTTCTTTTTTTCTCTTTTCTATTTCTTTTCTTTTTTCCTTTTTTGACTTGTCGCCGTGTTAACAAGATTCATAATTTCAATCTTCTTTTAAAATCTCAAATAATGTTCGCTTTTTTGCTCCGGTTTTCTTTTCTTTTTTTTTCTTTTTTCCTTTTTTTTTTTTTGACCTTCAGCGTGGGTCTTACGGCATGCCCTTTTAACTCCGACAGCGGGAGGAAGGCTACACAAGTTTTAACTGCACTATGAAATGGTAAGTCCCTTGCACCCAGGTTGCTTTATCGTATCTTATTCTTCAATCCTCTCACTATTCCTTGGTTTTTATCTCTCACTTGACTATTTCTTATCTTAGTGTTAACCTTCTCTCCATTTATGATCTTAACTTATTTCTCATAAGCCTTTCCTTTCATCCTATCAGCCGTATTCTGTAGGTTTCTTTCTATGTATGTTCTCCTTTCTCTATCTTTTATTTCTATTCGGTTTATTGTTTTATTCTCCTATTCTTAATGTCGGCATATTCCTATTTATTCTTATCTTATTCTTGTTCTGTCTCGTATCCTTACCCCGATTACTTCTCGCTATGTCTCTGTCAGTTGTTGTTGTGGCTATTCTCGTTATTACTTGAATCTTTATTCGCGCTCCTATCTTTTGACTCTCGCTATGTGCTTACTTCTCTACGGTTTGTTGTTCCTCCCATGTATCCCCACCAGCTATCCCTTTCCTATTCTTCTCTATTCCTGTGCTATCTTACTATTTTCGTCTATTCTACTCTATGGGTCTAATTCTCTCATTCTTATCTATTACTCCTCTGTTGCTTTATCCGTTCGTATCTCTCTAGTTCTTCTACTGTTTCATGTCTCACACATGATATCCCTTATCTTGTATCTTATTTTTATCTTCTATTCTTACGCTGTTAATTCTTTATGTTTTTTCTTATTCTTCATTCTTTGGATTTCTATTTTTTTCGCTTACTACTTTCTTTCTTTTTATCCTCTGAGCGCGGGTGCACCTATCTTATTCCTTCTCATGTCGGTTACCTTATTCTATCTGTTATTCTCTTATCTTCCTTATCTTTATCCTTATTCCCTCTATTCTTCTATGAGTCTTCCAGCGTCCTGACATCATCTCTCCTTATAGATCCTTCTCTCCCGATGCCCGTATTGCATCCGTATTTTACTAGCCTCTTCCTATTCTGTACTTCTTGTGATGCTGATGCGACTTCTCTTCTATTCTTCTACTTCTTATGCTTTTTATACATCTTATTTTTATCTTTAATTTCTATCGCACTTTCTCAGAGATATGGCTCTTCTTAATCTTCTGCATCTCTTCTACGTGTGCCCTATTCTGACCTAGTCTTTTATCCTCTGCTGGGATGTGCCTACTCTCGCTTGGACTTCCTTGCATCATCTACTATCATAGTCGATCAGACATATTATATAGTCGATTTCGTATTCTTATCACATTCACTCCCATTCCCTTACTTTCTTGTACATTCCACTAGATATTCTCTAACTCTTAATGTGGTATTTGCTGTATTCGTATCCTGCTTATTTATCCTGTTTTCCTATCTTTATCTATAGAGTCCGTTTATGTGGCCACCGCCCATATCCTATTCTTTCATCTTCCAGCTAGCCGCCAAATCGACCCGTCGCCGCTTTCTGCTCTATTCTTTATCTTTATTCCTCCTTCATTTTACCTTTTATTCTCTGATTTCTTATGTATTTCTTACCATTCTTTATCTTCCTATTCCTTCTCATTTTTATTCTTGTATTCTTACCTTGCCCCCTTTGTATTGTTCACTTTTCTCATTCCTCCTATCTTATCTACTTCTTCTTTTTATATCTTTCTATTCTTATTCTTCTATGTATTATTTCTTATTCTTATCTTCTTTATTCTTAGTTTCATCTTCTATTCTATTCTTTATGGATTATTACTCTTCATTCTATCTTTATTCTGTTTCTATCTTCTATTCTCTTTTCTTTATGTTTATTCTCATTCTTATCTTTAAATTTTTATTTTTATTTTTATCTCTTTACTTTATTCTTTTATTTTATTCTCATTCTTATCTATTCTTATTTTACGGTTATCTTATTCTTTTATGTTATTTTCTCATTCTTAAATCTTCATATTCTTTATTTTGTTATCTCTTGTGTTATTCTTATTTCTTACTTCTTTTTAATGGATTCTTATTCTTATCTTATTCTTATTTTTATCTTATTGCTTATTCTTTTTTATGTTATTGCTTATTTCTATCTTCGTATTCTATTTTTTATCTTTACTTCTTATTCTTATGTTATTCGGATATCTTATTTCTTCTATTCTTATTTTTTATTCTTATTCCTTATTTCTTTAGTTATTTTATTCTTACTTATATTTCTATTCTATCTATTCTTTATTTATTCTTTTATGTTATTCTTATTCTTATCTTTATTCTTGTGTTTTTATCTATCTTCTATATTTCTTATTTTTATCTTATTTTCTTATTCTTAATGTTATCCTTTATTCTTATTCTTTATTTCTCTATTTCTTATCTTATTCTTATTTTTCTATCTTTATTTCTTATTTCTATGTTATTTCTCATTCTTATCTTTATTCTATTTTTATCCTTATTCTTATTCTTTATTTGTTATTCTCATTTTCTTTATCTTTTTCTTCATTTTTTATCTTTATTCTTAGTTCTTTATGTTATTCTATTTTCTTATCTTTATTTCTTGTTTCTATCGTTTATTCTTATTCTTATGTTATTCCATTCTATCTTTATTTTTTCTGTGTTTCTATCTTTATTCTTATACTTTTATGTTATTCTCAAAAATTTCTCCTATTCTTTAATTTTTTTTTTAAATCTTTTATTCTTATATCCTTATGTCCTATTCTCCACCTTAGTTATAATAGACGTCATGTCATCAACGTGCCTATCTCATTATATATTATATATTATTTATCACACTGCACATACCTCTTCGCCTCTACATCTATACTGTGTATCCTCTCGTTATCCTTAGTGGAAGCTTCGAGGTGTGGCGGGGTCCCCATAATTCTTCATCTTGTATTCTCTAATGTTTTATCTTTATTCTTATTCTTATATTGTACTGTTTATCTCTTATCGATTTATTTCCTTTTATTTATTCCTTATTCTTATTCTTTCACATGTATTCTTATTCCTATATCCTTTATTTTCTCTATCTTCATCTTTACTTCTTGATTCTTTCTATGAGTTACATTGTCATTCTTTATCTGTGTATTTTTTCTTATTTTATATCCTTTATTCTATTCTTTATGTTATTCTATTCTTATCTTTATGTTCTATTTCTATTCTTTATTCTTAATTCTTTATGTGGTTAATTTTATTCTTATCTTATTCTTGTTTATCTTTATTCTCATTTTTATCTTTATCTTATTTCTTAAATGTTATCCTTATTCTTATCTTATTTCTTATTTTTCTTGATGGCATCTATGTTATTTTGTTTTTCTTTCATGTTATTGTTAATTATTTTTTATTCTTAATCTTTATTTCTTCTTATGTTTGGTATTTTTCTTTTTTCTTATTCTTATTATTTTCCTTATCTATTCTTATTCTTATTTTTCATTATTCTTTATTCTAATTACTTAATTCTAGTTGTTATTCTTATTTTCTTTGTTCTTCTTCTTTATTTATAATAATTTGAATTGCGCTCCCTTCATCCATGCACCTTCTATATATTTCTATTACATCAATCTCTTCACATCATCCATCTATACAACTCCCGCTGTCTTCACGCTCGGCTCCCGGTACTCTCTTATGAGTCGAATATCACTATCACTTATCTATATTAACAGCTTATAGTTTATTTCTACCTGGATCACTTGTCTGGTTAAGTTAATGTTTGATTGTGATATCCTGTGTTGAACAACTGATACCAATATAGTAACTGCAATCGAAATGCCGGTGTGTTTGTGTGAGGGAGTGAATATGTCGCGAGGCATATATTTTCTTTCTTTTTTTCTTTTCTTCTTCTTCTTTATCCCCTTTCCTCCTTCTCCTCCTTCTTCCTCCTTCCTTTTTCCCTCCTTTCCTTCCATCTTCTTTTTCTCCTTTTCTTCTTCTTAATCTATTATTATTATTATTATTATTAATTCTCCTTTCTTCTTTCTTCTTCTTTCCTTCTTTTTTCCTCCTTCCTCCTTCCTTCTTTTCTCTTTCTTCTCTCATTCTTCCTCTTCTTTTTCATCTTACTTCTCTTTCTTCTTCATCTTTCTTCTTTCATCTCAATCTCATCTTTCTTCTTCCTTCTTCTTCATCATCTCTCTTACTCCTTACCCCTTCTAATCTACTCCTCTCTCCTTCTTCTTCCATCCTTCTTCTTTCTCTTTTTCCTCTTTTTTCTCCTCCTTCCTTCTTCATTCTCCATCATCTCCATCTTCTTCTTCTTCTTCTTTCTTCTCTTTTTCTCTCTTCTTCTCTTTCTTCTCTCTCTTGCTTCTTTCGTCGCTTCTCGCATTTCTCCTTTCTCCTTCTCCTTTCTCCTCCTGCTCTCCTTTCTCCTTCTCCTCTTCCTTCTCCTTCCTCATTTCTCCTTTCTTATCTTCTCCTTCCTTCATCATTCTTTCTTTCCTTCTCCTTCTTCCTTCTTCCTTCTCCCCCCACACACTTCTTCTTCTTCTCCTCTCACTTCCTCCTCTTAGCTTCTCCTTCCTTAATACTTTGCTCAAACTCCCATCACAAGCTATACCGAACAACATCGGTCGACTTCTCTCCTGCTCTACCTTTTTTCTTCTTTCTCCTCTCCTTCTCCTTCTCCTGTCTTCTCCTTTCTCCTTCTCCTTCTCCTTCTTCTCCTTCTCCTTCTCCTTCTCCTTCTCCTTTTCCTTCTCCTTCTCCTTCACCTTTCTCCTCTTTCCTTTTCCTTCTCCTTTTCTCCGTTCTTCGCCTTCTCTCCTTCCTGCCGTTCTTCTTACTTGTCTCTTGTTCTTTCTCCTTTTCTTTCTCTTCTTCTTTCTTCTCTCCTCCTTCTCCTGATCTCCTTCCCTTTCTTTTCTTTACCTTTTCTCCTTCTCATTCTCATTTCTCCTTCATCTTCTCCTTCTCCTTTTTTCTGCCTTTCTCCTTTTTTCCTTCTTTCTTCTTCCTTCCTTTAACTTAGGCCTAAACCCCGTCCGCTCGACTTTCTCTGCTCCTCCCTATTTTTCTTATCATATCTCGCTTTTCATCCTTCTCCTTCTTCTCCCCTTCTCCTTCTCCTTCTCCTTCTCCCTTCTCCTTCTTACCTTCTCACCGCCTCTTCTTCCTTTTTTCTTCCTCCTCCCTTCTTTCTTTCTCTTCCTCTTCTTCCTTCCTTCCTTTTACTTTGCTTAAACCCCGTCGGACTTTTCCGCTCTCTTTTCTTCTTTCTCCTTCTCTTCTCCCTTCCTTACTTTCCCTTCTTCCTTCTCCTTTCTCCTTCACTCTCATCTTCTCCTTCTCTTATACCTTCTTCTTCTTCTTCTTCTCCTTCTCCTACTTCTTCCTTTCCTTTACTTTTCGCAATAACCCCGTCGATCCTTGTCTCTGCTCCTCCTTCTTTTTCTTCCCTTTTTCTTCTTCTTCTTCTTTCTTCTTCTTCATTCTATCTTCTTCTTCTTCTTCTTTCTTCTTTTCTTCTTCTTCTCCTTCTCCTTCTCCTTTCTCTTCCACCTTCTCCTTCTCCTTCGTCTCCTTCTCCTTTACCTCTTTCTCCTTTCTTTCTCTTCCTCTCTTTCTTCTCTCTCCTCTCCTCTCTTCTCCTTCCTTTACTTTGCTAACCCCGTCCCGACTTCCTGCCTCTCCCTTCTTCTTCGTCTTCTTCTTATCTTCTTTCTTCTTTCTTCTTCTCACTTCCTCCTTCTCCTTTCTCCTTCTTCTCCTTCTCCTCTTCTCCTTCTCCTTCTCTTCTCCTTCTCCTTCATCTTCTCCTTCGCCTTTCTCCTTCTTTCTATCTTCCTTCCCTTTACTTTTGCAACCCCGTCGATTTTCCTGCTCTCCTTTTTCTTCTTCTCGCTTTCTCCTCTCCTCTCCTTCTCTTTCTCGCCTTTCGTCCATCTCCCTTCTCCTGTCTCCTTCCTTCCTTCCTCCTTCTCCTTTCTTCCCTCCTTCTTCCTTCCTCCTTCTTCTTCTTCCTCTTCTTCCTCCTTCTCCTTCTCCTTTCTCCTTCACCTTCTCCTTTCCTTCTTCCTTCTCCTTCCCTTCTCCTTCCTTCCTTCTCCTCTTCTCCTTCGTCCTTCTTTCCTTCTCCTTTCTTCCTTCTCAGCATTCTCCCTTCCCCTTCGCTTCTCCCTTTCTCCTCCTCTCCTTCTCCTTCATCTGCTCCTCTTTCCGCTTCTTCTTCTTCTTCCTGTCTCCTTTTCTCTACCCTACTTGGCCTAAACCATTCGTCGAACCTTTCCTTTGCTCTCCTATTTTCTTTCTCGTCTTCTTTCTTCCTTCTCCTTCTCCTTCTTCCCTTTCTCCTTCTCCTTCTCCTTTCTCCTTCACCTTTCTCCTTCTCTTCTCTTCTCCTTCTTCCTTCTCCTTCAACCTATCCTCCTTTCTCCTTCTCCTTTCCTTTCTCCTCCTTCTCCTTCTCCTTCTCCTTTCTTCTTCTTCTTCTTCTCCTTCGTCCTTCCCTCTTTCTCCATTTCCACCTTCCTCTGCCCTGTTGTCCTACTCCCTTCTCCTTCATACTCTCTTCATCATTTTCCAGTTCCTTCTTCCTTCTTCTTCTTCTTTCCTTCCCTTTACTTTGCCTAAACCCCGTTCGACTTTCCTGCTCTCCTTCTTCTTCTTCTTCTTCTTTCTTCTTCTTCTCCTTCTCCTTCTCCTTTCTCCTTCTCCTTCTCCTTTCTCCTTCTCCTCCTTTCTCCTCCTCCTTCTTCTTCTTCTTTCTTCTCCTTCTCCTTCTCCTTTCACCTTCTCCCTCTCTTCCTTCTCCTTATCTCCCTTCATCTTCTTCCTTCTCCTATCCTCCTTCTCCTTCTTCTTCTTCTTCCTTCCATTTTACTCTTTGCTAACCCCGTCGACCTTCCTGCTTCCTTTTTTCTTCTTCTCCTCTCCTTCTCCTTCTTCCTTCCCTTCTCCTTCTCCTCATTCCTTCATCTTTCCTTCTCCTTCTCCTTCTTTCTTCTTCTCCTCTTTCTTCTTCTTCCTTCCTTTACCTTTTGATAACCCCAGTCGCACTTTCCTGCTCCGCTTCTTCTGCTTCTTCTTCTTCTCTTCTTCTTCTTCTTCTTCTTCTTCTTCTTCTTCTTCTCCTCCTCCCTCTCTTCTCCTTCTTCGTTCTTCTTCTTCTTCCCTTTCCTTCTTCTTTCCTTCCTTTTAACTTTGCTAACCCCGTCGACTTCCTGCTCTCCTTCTTCTATCTTCTTCTTCTCTTCTTCTTCTTCTTGCTCCTCCTCTCCTTTCCTTCTCCTTTCTCTTTCCCTTCTCCTTTCCCTTCTCCTTTCCCTTCACCTTCATCCTTCTCCTTCTCCCTTTCCTTCATCTTCCTCCTTTCTCCTTCTCCTTCTCCTTCTCCTTTCTCCTTTCTCCTTCATCTTCTCCTTCTCCTTCTCCTTTCTTCTTCTTCCTTCCTTTACTTGCTAACCCCGTCGACTTTCCTGCTCTCCTTTTCTTCTTTCTTTCTCCTTCTCCTTCTCCTTCTCCTCCCTTTCTCTTCTCCTTCTCATTCTCCTTCTCCTTCTCCTTCTCCTTCTCCTTTTCTCTTCTCCTTCTCCATCTCCTTTCTTCCTTCTTGCTTCCTTTTTCCTTCTTCTTCTTCTTTTCTTCCTCCTTCTCCTTCTTCCTTCCTTTACTTTGCTAACCCCGTCGACTTTCCTGCTCTCCTTCTTTTTTCTTCTTCTCCTTCTCTTCTTCTTCTTCTCCTTCTCCTTCTCCTTCTCCTTTCCTTCCCTTCTCCTTCTTTCCTTCTCCTTCTCCTTCTCCTTCTCCTATACATCTCAGAACCCTTCATTCCTTCTCCCTCTTCCTTCACTCCTGCTCCTCCTTCTCCCCTTCTCACTTTACCTCCAGAACACTATTCTAGGTCTCTCTTCCTCTTCTACATCCTCCCACTTCTAATACTTCTTCTTCTTCCTCACTCACTTTCTCGTCTTCTACCCTTCCTTTACTTTGCTATGACCCGGTCGATTTTCCTTTGCAACTCCTTGCTTCTTCTATCAACCCTATCCTTTTGTCGTCTCGTCTTCTCAATCCATCTCTATCCTTATTCCTTATCCTTATCCTATATCCTGCTATCCTGATATCCTTCATTCCTTCACTCCCTTTATCCTTATCCTTATCCTTATCCTTATCCTATATCCTTATTCCTCTATGCCTTCTCCTATCTCCTTTCTCTTCTTCTCTTCCATTCTCCTTCTCACTTCTCCTTCTTCTTTCTTCTTCCTCTTCTTTTCTTTTCCTTCCTACTTTGCTAACTCCCCCCGTCGATTTTCCATTGCACTCCTCTTCTTCTTCTTTCTTTTTCTTCTTCTTCTCTTCTTCTTTTCTCCTTCTCCTTTCCTTCTCCTTCTCCTTCTCCTTCTCCTTTCTTCTCCTTCTCCTTCTCCTTCTCTTCTCCTCCTTCTTCTTTCCTTCTCCCTTCTCCCTTTCTCCTTCTCCTTCTTCTTCTTCTTCTTCTTCTCCTTCTTCCCTTCCTTTACTTTTGCTAACCCGCCGTCGACTTTCCTGCTCTCCTTAATAACATCCTGTTGAATCTCCTTTATAAGCCAGACCCAGATGTTTGCGTGTGAGGGGAGAGAGAGGAGAATGAGGGGAGAAGAGGAGAATATGAAGGGTTGGAGAGAGGGGAGAAGGAGGGGTGCGAGAGAGAGGGATGAAGGGGCAGGGAGGTGAGGGAGATTAAGGGGAGGTGGGGATTAAAGTGGGGAATGAGGAGATGCAGGTGAGATAAGTGGATAAAGAGAGGGAGAGTGAAAAGAGGAGATGGCGAGGGGAGTGAAGTGGGGGAGAAGGAGGGAGGAAAAGTAGAGGAGGAGAGGAGGAGAGGAGAGTGGGGGAGAAGAGTGGAAAGACAAGGAGGAGGAGGAGGAGGAAAGTCAGAGAAGGGGAGAGATGGCGAAAAGAGGGGAGAGTAAGAGAAAAGGGGGAGATGAAAGAGAGCAAAAGAGAGAGAAAGGGACGAGAGAATAGGTAATAAGGATCGGAAAGAGGTAGTAAAGGGAGCGGGAATGAAAGAGGGGAGTAGAGATGAACGGGAAATTGGACAGGACAGTAAGAGGCAATGGGACAGTAGAAAAGAAGGGGGGACAGAGAAAGGGTAGATGAAAGAAGGGGCAGAAGGGGGAATGGCGAGAGCTCCGTGAGTGATACGAACCGAGAGAATAAGAGAGAGAGGAGAGGAGAGGCAGAAAGGTAAGAAGGGGAAGCCAAGCGGGAATGAGAGAACAGAGGAGAGGAAGAGGTGGAAGGCGAATAGGGAGGAAAGGAGGAGGGGCCGAGGGGATATGAAAGAGAGAGGACGAGCGGGAATGGGAGGTAGCAGGAGGGGAACGAAGGCGAGAGGAGGAGGAGGAGGGGAATAGGAGGGGATGAGGAGGAAGGGAAAGGCGAGGGGAGTGGAATAGGAGAGGGAGTGGGAGGAAGGGAAAGGGAAGGAGGAGGAGGGGATAGGAGAGGGAGGGAGGAGTAGGGCGCAGTAGACGTGGATAAGGCGGTCAGCCAAAACAATATTTTGGCAGACGTGTGCAATCGACTTGACCTTCTGACTGTTATAGCAAATATCATCGCCGTCTGCTTCTATTTCTCTGCTTTTCTGTCTCTTCATCTTTTTTTCTTTCTCCTTTTCTCTTTCTTTCTTTCTCTTTCCTTCTTCCTCGCTCTCTTTTCTCTCTATCTCTCTCTCTCCACTCTCTCTCCCTCTATTCTCTCTCTCTCTCTCTCTCTCTCTCTCTCTCTCTCTCTCCACTCTCTTCTCTTCTCTCTTCTCTCTCTCTCTCTCTCATCCCTCTCTCTTCATCTCTCTCTCTTCCTCACTCTCCCTTTCCCTTCTTCCCCCCCTTCCCTTTCCCCCTCTCCTTCCCTACCCATTCTCCTCTCCTTCACCTCTCTTTCCTCCCATTCCCCTCCTTCCCCCTTCTTCCCCTCCTCCCATCCTCCTTCCCCCTTCTCCCCCTCTCCCCTCTTTCTCACTCCTCTCGCGCTTCTCCCCTCCTCCTACCCCCTTTCTCTTCCCTCCCACCTCCCCCGTCTCTCCCCCCTACTGGTCTATACAATTCTCTATGATCCATAATTATATACACCTTGTCTCTGGTACGAGCCTCTTCGCCCATCTGATGTACTGCCACGTCACGTATTGTCATCCTCGTGTATCTTTTTTTATTCCTCTCCCCACCGCATCACTATCTCCCACCCCCTCTATCTTACCCCCTCCTACTCCCTCTTTGACATCTCCCCTCGTCTTCCCCGCCTCTCTTCCCCCCCATCCCCCGTTCCCGATGATACTCTGATTCTCCCCTCTATCTCCTCACATCCTTCTACACACACCCTTCTATACTCACCTCCCTACATAGCATCAGACCTCGTTCGTCAGCTGTCTACCTCTCTCACCCCGCCTCTCCTAGAGCTTCCGGCCCTCCCCCCACAGCTCTACCGGCGACACACCAATAAATCTCCCTCTTTCCTTCCCTCCACCTTCTCCATATATACGTGGACTCTCCTTCTCCCCTTCTCTTCCCCCTTCTCCCCCCTCCCCTGCTCTCCCCCTCTATCTCCTCTCCTTTCTCCACCCTTCTATCCTCCTCCTCTCCCTTTCTCAACTGATTACCACGTACTCTCCCACCTCCCCGCATCCACACATCCCTCCATTCTCTCTCCCTTTCCACACTTGTAATTCCTGCACATGTTTTGGCTCGCGGACAGAAACACTGGGTGTTTTGCCTTACCCCGTGGGAACCAACGCAGACGGAAACTTGCCTGCCGTCATGAGGATCAGTCGCGGAGCGACAAGAGATGTGACGGATGGGTGCACCCTCGCCCTTCGAAACATGTCATAACATTGTTCTATATGTTGTTTGTTTATGCTTCTCTTTTTCTCTGCTCCTGCTACTTCGTGTCTGTTTTTCTTTATTTTTTTTTCTTTCTGTGCTGTTTTCTGTGTCTCCTTCTCTCTGTCTCTGCTCTCTCTTTCTCTCTTCTTTTCTCCTCTATCTCTCATATCTCTCTCTTCTCTCTCTCTCTCTCCTCTCGTTCTACTCTCTCTCTCTCTCTCTCTCTCTCTCTGGCTCTCTCTTCTTCTCTCTCTCTCTCACCCTCTCTCTCTCCCTCCCTCCTCCTCCCACCTCCCTTCCCCCTCCCTCCCTCTCCCTCCCCCCTCTCTTGAGCGCCTATGGAATCTTCTCTCCATACCTCACGTTATTCTCTTACTCGAGATCTGCTACTCATCCGCATTATTCACCTCAACTGCGTCGCACGCTCGGACTACTAACTTGTACGACTACGGTGAGTGGAGTATAATGACCATAGAATCCTCCCTCAACGGCATATATTAAAAAACACTTACCTCATCGTCATTGTACAACAGCCACATTGTTCAGAATTTCTCGCTCTGCCAGCCGCGTGTCCTCTCACCCTGTAACGTTGGGACAAAACTGTTTCATTTTCCTCCTTTGTTCACACGTTTTAATCCTCTCAGCTCTTAAATTATAAATAAAAGGGTGATTAGATTCAGAAAGAGTGACTGTAATGTTATTTTTTGTTTGAGAGTGTGATTGTTATTGTTGTTTGTTGTGTGTTGTTTTTTTAAGTTTATTGGTGATTTAAAAGGGCGTGAATCAGATTCAGAAATTGGTTGACAGATCATATGTTATTTTTGTTTGAGATTGTAAGAATATTGCTCTGTTTCTGTTGTGTTGTGATATATTATGAATATATCGATTCGTCGCTCATAAACCCTAAGGGCGCCTCAGGTAATACGAGCCTCCGCACCGTTAACTTAATGTTATTTTTTAATGTGAAGTTATTTGTTATTGTTGTTTTGTGTGTTGTTGTGTTAATTTATCTGGTGGATTTTGTGAGTGTGTTTCCGAGATGGTACAACGTAGAAACAATCGTACCAGATGTATTTTGTACTCAATGGACTATCTGTTCTTTTGTTTTCTTCGAATTTCACTGGATTTATTCTTGTTATACTTTCTATTTATATCTTTACGTAAGTCAAGCTAAGCTAGATTTAATCCATATTCGTATTTTGTCGAGTATTTTTTTTTTATTAATGTTTTATTTGGCCTCTATAATAACAGCATGGCCGGTAACAATAATGGCAAGATTTATGATAAGTTTGATGAAATCATGATAATGGATATAATAATAATAATAAATAATAATAAATAAAATAATATACATTCCCTACGGCGATCATCTAAATAAGAGTATAATACGAATAATGACATCAAACCCAAAACTATTACAACAGAGATCAATAACTATTGCCATATTCTAATACACAGCGTAATCAATAATGGCGAAGATTATGATAATGTTGATGAAAATCATGATAATGATAATAATAATAATAATAATTAATTAATAATAAAATAATAATGATAATGACAAGCAACAAATATTACAACAGAGATATAATAACTATTGCCTCTAAAACAGCGTAATAAAAGGCGATGATTATGATTAAGGTGATTGAAAATCATGCATAATGATTAATAATAATATATAATAATAATTAATAATTAATATATGATTTATATGACAACCAACAAATATTACAACCAGAGATAATAACTATTGCCCTCTTAATATAACAGCCGTCGACGTAATAATTAATTGGCGATGATTATGATAATGTTGATTGTGAACAATCCATCACTAGATAACTCGAATAAGTAGAGTAGTATATACACTCAATAATATTATATATTATGATAACATGCGCACACAGCGAGCAGAGATATCATGTACAACAGCACAAAAAATGCTGGAAATTAACATTATTAACAACAACAACAAGAGCGATAATCGTATGTATTATAGCGTTGAACTTTTTCACAGAACAGGAACCGTGAAAACACAAGCCGAACAGCGCCGCATAAGAAGGGTTGTTCCGAAGGCTTTTCTGCGGCTGACTAAATATCAATGTTTTTTTTTTTTTTTTTTTTTTTTTTTTTTTTTTTTTTTTTTTTTTTTGCTTTTGAGTGCGTTTTGTTTTTCGAGTATATTCTTTTTTTCTTATTTTGGTTTCGTTTTTTTTTATTTCGTTTTTCTTGATTTTTTTGTTTGTTCGTTTGTTTGTCATTGTTTGTTTAAGTATTTTCCTTCTGTTGTTTTTGTTTATTTGTTTATACTTTAGTCGGTTTGTATATGTCTTTGTCTATTATGATCATTCAAACTTTCTCTTTTATTTATTAGTTTGTCAGTCCCGAAATTATAATTATTTTCTCTCTTCAAAGTGACATTAAATACCTCATAAAAGTAAACACATTTTTTTTCTCTAAAATGTTTGTTTGTATTTATTCTTCCTACATATTTTACTATATATCAATTATTTTTTTTATTATTTTTTATCATTGATATATTTTATTTCTGTCATTAATCATGGTATTATATTCATAATGAGTGCTGCTCATATTATCTGTTATATTTAACATCCCTTCTATTATTATCTTTATTATCGTTATTATACTTATTACTGACGTTATTATTATCATTATCATAATTCTAAACACACTCCTATATCATAATATTTCTCTAAAGATATTTCTGTTATTGTATCACTATATTTCCCATCTCTTTTTATTCATTTTCCCTTTAATGAACCCAATTAAGTGAATTTAAGAATAATAAATACGAAATGATAAAAGTAAGGAATAGTCACCCCTTAAAAAAACGTTTTCTGTCATGGCGATGTCCGTCAACAAGACAGCTGATATTCGTTGATAATTTGTTCGAGAATTTTCCTTTTGGCTTATGAGAGATAGATAGATAGATTGAGAGAGAGAGAGAGAGAGAGAGAGAGAGAGAGAGAGAGAGAGAGAGAGAGAGAGAGAGAGAGAGAGAGAGAGAGAGAGAGAGAGAGAGAAGAGAGAGAGAGAGGAGAGAAGAGAGAGAGAAGCAGAGAGAGAGAGAGAGAGAGAGAGAGAGAGAGAGAGCAGGACAGACAGACAGACAGACAGACAGACGACAGGAGGGGGGGGGGAGAATGAAAGAGAAGAGATGAGAGAGAAAGAGATAGAAGATATAGATAGATAGATAAGAGAAAGAGAGGTGGGGGTGGGGGTAAGGAGAGAGAAAGGTGAAGGACAGGAGAGAGAATGGAGAAAGGGAAGGGGTATAAAAATGAGAGAGAGAAAGAAAAAGATAACCCAGGAAGAGAGAGAGAGAGAGGAGGAGAGAGTGAGAGAGAGAGAGAGAGAGAAAGAAAGAGCAAGAGAAAACAGAGATATAGCTAGAGAGAAAAAGACAGAGCCAAACAGAGACAGAGAGAGAAATAAAGAAACCAGAGAATTCTTAAAAGCACGTAGCACACTGCAATAAGAGAAAGGGTATCAAGCCATCAACACCACAAGGCATTTACCGCAAAAATAATGTTGTCAGATTGTTGGCAAAGAATGGTGGTGTCAGACGCTAGCAAAGAATAGTGGTGTCAGACGTTGGCAATGGTGTCAGATTGTTGGCAAAATTAATGTTGTCAGGGTAAAGAATGGTGTCAGATTGTTGGCAAAGACATGGTTGTTGTGCAAAGAATTGGGTTTGTTGGCAAAGAATAGTGGTGTCAGATTGTGGCAAAGAATGGTGTGGTCAGAGCAAAGAACAGTGGTGTCAAAGATTGTTGGCAAAAATTGAGTGTCATAGCAAAGAACAGTGGTGTCAGATTTTGGCAAAGAATGAGTGTCAGGGTAAAGAATGGGTGGTGGTCAGATTGTTGGCAAAAAGAAGTGGTGCCAGGCGCTAGCAAAGAATAGTGGTGTCAGATTGTTGGCAAAGAACAGTGGTGTCAGATTGTTGGCAAAGAACAGTGGTGTCAGATTTGTTGCAAAAGAATAGTGGTGTCAGATTGTTGGCAAAGAAGGGGTAGTGTGTCAGATTGTTTCGCATAGCAAAGAACAGTTGGTGTCAGATTGTTCAGGCCATAGAGAACAGTGGTGCCAGGCGCTAGCAAAGAATAGTGGTGTCAGATTGTTGGCAAGAATGGTGTCAGATTGTTTGTTCAGATGTTGGCAAAAAGAACAGTGGTGTCAGATTGTTGGCAAAGAATAGGTGGTGTCAGATTGTTGGCAAAGAATGGTGTGTCAGGCGCTAGCAAAGAACAGTGGTGTCAGATTGTTGGCAAAAACAGTGGTGTCAGGTGCTAGCAAAGAATAGTGGTGTCAGATGTGGCAAAGAACAGTGGTGTCAGACTGTTGTCAAAGAATGATGGTGTCAGATGAAAGAACAGTGGTGTCAGGCGCTAGCAAAGAATAATGGTGTCAGATTGTTGGCAAAGAACAGTGGTGTCAGATATTTGGCGATGACGTAACGCCGTTGAGCTTCTAGAGAAACAGGAAAGACTAATGGCGCTGTAGAGAGTGGCACACCCAGTGGCACCGCCTCACCTGGGCACTTGGCACTGGCCTCCTCTCTCCAGCTGGCTCGCTCACGCTGATGCCCGCTGGGTCTGTCGTCTTATCTACTTGTTTTATCTACCTGTATACTTGTTTATATTGCGGTGTTTTATTGATTTTTTGATTTGGTATTTTGCCTTGTTTTTCTCTTCTTTGTTTACCTGTATACTTGTTTATATAGCGTTTTTTTACTGATTGTATGATTTGGTATTTTGGTTGTTTTTCTCTTCTTTGTCTACCTGTATACTTGTTTTATATAGCGGTGTTTTTTATTGATTTGTTTGATTTAGTATTTTGGCTGTTTTTTCTCTTCTTTATCTACCTGTATACTTGTTTATATAGTGTTTTTTTATCGAATTGTTTTATTAGATATTATACCTGTTTTTTTCTCTTCTTTATCTACCTGTATACTTGTTTATATAGTGTTTTTTTATCGAATTGTTTTATTAGATATTATACCTGTTTTTTTTCTCTTCTTATCTACCTGTATACTTGTTTATATTGCGGTGTTTTTTATCGAATTGTTTTATTAGATATTATACCTGTTTTTTCTCTTCTTTATCTACCTGTATACTTGTTTATATAGTGTTTTTAGAATTGTTTGATTAGATATTATACCTGTTTTTTCTCTTCTTTATCTACCTGTATACCTGTTTATATAGTGTTTTTTTATTGAATTTGATATACCTGTTTTTTCTTTTCTTTATCTACCTGTATACCTATCTATTTGGTGTTTCTTTATCTACTTGTTTCATCTACCCTTATCCTTGCCTATTTAGTGTTTTATTAATTACTTGTTTATATATTGATATATACGCATTTTTTTTTCTTTTTATATACCTGTATACCTGCTTATTTTGTCTATCTTTATTTACATATTTATTTACCTGCTTGTCTTCCGGTTCTGTCTACCTCTTTTATCTACTTTCTTATCTATCTGTGTATGTGCTGTCTCCTTTGTTTTATTATCTCTATTTTTCTTCTTATCTATTTCTTCAAATACCTGCTTTTCTGCAAGTTTATGTATTTTTCTTTTTAACTACTTCTTCATTCATCTATCTATCTTTGTCTTTATATACCTTATCATCTGTCTTTCTATCTCCTTGTTTATCTCTATTTACTTCTTTATCTATTCGTATACCTGTTTGTTTGCTTGTTTGTTTGTTTATCAATGTTTATCTGGATGTTTGTATGAATGTATTTTTACTGTTGGTTTATTTAACTGTTTATAATCCTTTTTATAATTTTAGTTTGGCAACATGTATGAGCAAGGTGTAAGGTGGTATGTTAGTCAGTGTGTGTGTGTGTAATATATGTTGCTTTTAAATGTGTGTGTTGTGCCTGTTTGTATGTGTG
>NW_020871100.1:20000-37500 GCF_003789085.1 Penaeus vannamei
CTCCCGTTCCCTCTCCCCCCTCTCCTCCCCTTCTCCCTTCCCCTCTCCCTTTCCCTCTCTCCCTTTTCTCTCTCCCTCCTCCTTTCCTCTCTCCCTTTCCCTCTCTCCCTTTCCCTCTCTCTTTGTCTCTTCCCTTTGCCTCTCCCTTTCCTCCTCCCTTTCCTCTCTCCCTTTCCCCTCTCCTTTCCCTCTCCTCTCCCCTTTCCCCTCTCCCACCTTTCCCTCTCCCCTTTCCCTCTCTCCCCCTCCCTCTCTCCCTTCTCACTCTTCCCCTATCCCTCTCTCTCCCTTTCCCTCCCCCTTTCCCTCTCCCTTTCTCATCCCTTTCCTCTCTCCCTTTCTCACTCTCCCCTTTCCCCCCTTTCCCCCTCCCGCCCTTTCCCCCCCCTTTCTCACTCTCCCTTTCCTCTCTCCCTTTCTCACTCTCCCCCTATCCCTCTCTCCCTTTCTCACTCCACCCTATCACTCCTCTTTCCCTCCCTTCTCTCCCTCTCTCTTTCTCTCCTTCTGTCTCTCTCCCTCTCTCCCTTTCTCACTCGCACCCTATCACTCCTCCCCTCTCTTCTCTCCCTCTCTCCCTCTCTCCCTCTCTCCCTCTCCTCTCTCTCTTCCTCTCTTTCTCACACTCGCAAACAAAATAAATGAGTGGAAATGATTGACCGGAAGCAGAAACTCCCTGTAAGTGGCCCTTCCTCCACTTACTCGACCTGAAAGAGACACTTTTCTTGCAGATGAGACTTACCCGAAGGAGGAAGGTGGAGAAGAAAATACCCACATGTGTGTGCGAGTGTATGTGTGGATGTGTGTGTGTGTGGATAAATAAATAAATATTTTTACATATACGTATGTATGTATATGCACATACACACACACAGACATACACACACATACGCACGCACGCACACACACGCACACACATACACTCGCACATACACACACACACCACACCACACACACACACCACACACACGCACACGCACACACACACACACACATACACACACACACACACACACGCACACATACACACACACACACACACACGCACACACACACACATAGACACACACACACACACACACACACACACAACACAACACACGCACGCACATACACACAGATATAGATAGATATATAGATAGGTAGATAGATAGATGGACAGATAGATAGATATAAAGAGAGAGAGGAAAAAAAAATTACATTTGTATGTATATGGTAATACGTATGTGTATATGTATATGAATTTGTATATGAAGAAGTTACATCTAATCTAATAATACTTTCAGGACATCGAATGAAGAAGAAAAAGTCACATGAAATAATAAATCTATTGAATAAAGACACATGCTAATTTTTTTACTGAATGTCTACGGTTAAAACACGCTCTTATTCAACTACGTAAATAAAGGACTAAACTATACTAAACTAAAAGGAAGAAAAATAAAGGAAAATATTCTCGCTTTCATGAATATCATCTTTGATCTTCAGTTGAACGAAAAATAATTCACTTAAGAAAAAAAAAAGGTTAGACCATAATTCACCATCCATTCAAACTCTCATTCACCACAACTAATCACTCACTCACTCACCTCACTCACTCACTCACTCACTCACTCATCACTCACTCACTCACTCACTCACGTCACTCTCTCACTCTCCTCTCTCTCCTCTCTCTCTCTCTCTCCCTCTCCTCCCCTCTCTCCTCTCCCTCTCCTCTCCCTCTCCCTCCCCTCCCCTCTTCCCTCTTCCTCTTCCTCTTCCTCTTCCTCTTCCTCTTCCTCTTCCTCTTCTCCTCTCCCTCGTCCTCTCTCCCTCTCCTCTCTTCTTCCCCTTCTCCTCTCCCTCTCCCTCTCCTCTCCTTCTCTTCCTCTCCTTCTCCTTCCCCCTCCTTCTCCTTCTCCTTCCCCTCCCCCTCTCCCGTCTTCCCCTCCCTCCCTCTTCCCCTCCCTCCCTCCCTCTTCCCCTCCCTCCCTCTCCCTCCCTCTTCCCTCCCTCTCTTCCCCTCCCTCCCCCTTCCGCGTTCTCTTCCTCCCCTCCTTCTTCCTTTCTTCCTCCGCCTCCCTCCTCTTCTTCCCCTCCCTCCTACCTGCACGAGCTCTCCCTCCCCTCTCCTAACTTAAAAATAAAATATAAATAAAAAACAAATAAAAAATAGATAAATAAAAAAAAATAAAAAATATAAAAAAAAATATGACAGACAAACTAACCAGACCTCCCTCCTCCTCCTTACCTCAGAAATGCGACAACGGCGACCTGGCAGTGCGAGCAGGACGAGTGCATGATCGACATCAGCCTCATGGACCACATCAACAGTCGCCCTCGAGAGTACGGCTGGAGGGCCAACAACCACTCGGAGTATTGGGGCAGGAAGAAGAGGGACGGCTTCCTCTACCGGACTGGCACTCTCAACCCCGAGGCACTGGTGGGTTCTTTTGGCACTTTGTGTGTATTTATGATGATTTTTGTTTGTTGTTTTTTTGTTTGGTGTTGTTTTGTTGTTGTGTTCTGGAAGTGATTATCAGGTGAGGGGAAGGTGTTTCTTCTTTCTTTCTTTCTTTCTTTCTTTTCTTTTCTTTCTTCTTTCTTCTCTCTTCTCTCTCTTTTCTTTTCTCTCTCTTTCTCTTTTCCCTCTCATTTTGCTCTCTCCTCATTCTCTGTCTCTCTCTCTACTCCTCCTCCTCCTCCTCCCTCCTCTCCTCCTCCCTCCTCCTCCTCCTCCTCCTCCTCCTCCTCCTCGCTCCTCCCTCCCTCCTCTTCCTCTCCTCCTCCTCCTCGCTCCTCCTCTTCCTCTCCTTCCTCTTCCTCCTCCGTCCTCTTCTTTCTTCCTCCTCTTCTTCTTCTCCTCTTCTTCCTCCTCCTCGTCCTTCTCCTCCCTTCCTCCCTTCCCCTCCTCCTCCAAAGCCTTACAAAAGTCTTCCTCCTCTTCCTCCCCCAGACAGTCGCTGCAGAGTACCGCGAAATCATCTTGGCGCCCTCGACCTGACCCGAATCACGAGCGAGTTCGATGCCCGACCAGAATGCCCGAGTGGGCGGTCGGGGGTCAGCGACGGTCGGGGACCCAGGCTGGTGCTGGGCGTAGTGGGGCTTCGTCGGAGCGCTGGGGTGGCGACCAGGACAGGTGAGAGGAGGGAAGGGGCGTCGGCGGCAGGACAAGGTGAGGAGGGAGGGGCGTCCCGGGGCAGGACAGGGGAGGAGGGAGGGGGTGGTTGGGGCAGGACAAGGTGAGAGGAGGGAGGGGCGTTGGGGCAGGACAGGTGAGGAGGGAGGGTGTGGGGGCATGGACAGGTGATGGAGGGAGGGGCGTTGGGGCAGGAACAGGGGAGAGGAGGGAAGGGGTGTGGGGGGCAGGACAGCGTGGAGAGGGAGGGTTCGGAGCGCAGGACAGTGAAGTTTGAGCGGGCGCACCACGAGGATACGTGAGGAGGGAGGGGTGTGGGGCAGACAGGTGAGGTAAGGAGGGCGTTGGGGGCAGGACAGGTGAGGAGGGAGGGCGTTGGGCAGGACCGTAAAATGAGAGATAGGTTTTGGCGGCAATTAATGGTCGTTATGATGAAGTGGTCTTTGCACAGGATAGGTATGCTATGAAAGCGGTCTTTGTGTGCTGTGCCGAATGCAGTGGTGAACGTGCTGGTCTTGCATCTTGCTGATCTGCGTTCCGATCAGTGCGTGCCCGTGAACGGTAACCCCGTCATTCCTTGCACACAGGGCAAGATTTAAAAGGCAAAATAAAATAAGATAAAAATAGACCCGTATGTCACAGCAAAGAATATCCATGGTAACAAAGTGGAATTGAAACTAAATCTTTAAACCTTTAATTTTTTGTATCACATAAAGGTTAGGAATAGGAAAGTGGCAAATTTGGTGCAGGATAGGCAATTAAGGAATCTACAAGTGTGAGTGGATAGAGATTCTGGTCCAGAATGGACTAGTCATTAGAGCTTGATTTTGGCGCAGTTCTGGGATACTGTGACTCGGTTTTGGCACGGGTAGGCAATCATGAGGCAGTAATTGGTGCCAGGATGATGCAATGAGAACTCGATTTTGGCGCAGGAGAGGGATGTTGTGAATTGGTGTAGGCGCAGGACGGTAATTGAATTACTATTTTGGCGCAAAAGAGGGTAGTCTTGAATCGGCTTTGCCGCAGGAACATTGAAGTATTGTGACTTGGTTTTGGCGCAGGTAAGGTAGTCTTGAATTTTTTCTTTTTTTTGCGCAGGACAGGCCATCGGGACTTGCAGGTGTAAGGGATGTTGTGAACTGTGGTTTTGTGCGCAGGACAGGTAGTTAGAATTAAGGACAGGACAGCGTAGTTAAGACTCGCACAGGACAGGTAGTTAGAATTAAGGAAGGAACAAGTAGTTTAGAATTAAGGACGTAATTAAGAATAAGGACAGGACAGGTAGTTAGAATTTAGGGACAGGACAGGTAACAGGTGTTAGAATTCAGGAACAGGACAGGTAGTTTAGAATTAAGGAACGGACAGGTAGTTAGAATTAATGGACAGACAGGTAGTTAGAATTCAGGACAGGACAGGTAGTTAGAATTAAGGACAGGACAGGTAGTTAGAATTAGGTAGGTTAGAATAAGGACAGGACAGGTAGTTAGAAAAGGACAGGACAGGTAGTTAGAATTAAGGACAGGTAGTTAGAATTAAGGACAGGACAGGTAGTTAGAATTATAGTTAGGGCACAGGACAGGTAGTTAGAATTAAGGACAGGACAGGTAGTTAGAATCGGACAGGACAGGTAGTTAGAAATTAAGGACAGGACAGGTAGTTAGAACAGGACAGTAGTTAGAATTAAGGACAGGACAGGTAGTTAGAATTAAGGACAGGACAGGTAGTTAGAATTAAGGACAGGACAGGTAGTTAGAATTAAGGACAGGACAGGTAGTTAGAATTAAGACAGGACAGGTAGTTAGAATTAACAGGACAGGACAGGACAGGTAGTTAGAATTAAGGACAGGACAGGTAGTTAGAATTAAGGACAGGACAGGTAGTTAGAATACAGGACAGGTAAGTTTAGAATTAAGGACAGGACAGGTAGTTAGAATTAAGGACAGGACAGGTAGTTAGAATTAAGGACAGGACAGGTAGTTAGAATTAGGACAGGACAGGTAGTTAGAATTAAGGACAGGACAGGTAGTTAGAACTCGGCACAGGACAGGTAGTTGAATTAAGGACAGGACAGGTAGTTAGAATTAAGACAGGACAGGTAGTTTAGAAACTCGGCACAGGACAGGTAGTTAGAATTAAGGACAGGACAGGTAGTTAGAACACGGCCGTTTCCCAAAGGACAGGTGGTTGTAAATAGGTCTTTGTGCAGAACAGAACTTATGAACAGGTACTTATGACTTGGTTTTCTTAATTCTCACATTATTTCCATCTTTTCTGTTCAATTAACCAACTCCACATGAAACCAAACATCCTTATGATCACCCTTACATCCTCCCTTTCTATCCACCATTCATAATACACCTTTTCTTCATCCTTCCACTTCCATCATTCATCCTTTTACCACTAATTCCCCATTTATTCCTTATCCTTATTCTCCCTCATTCTTCCCTCCTTTATTCCAGGCTTTCCATCATTCATCCTTTTACCACTAATTCCCCTTTCGTCCTTATTCTCATTCTCCCCTCCTTTATTCCAGGCTTTCCATCATTCATCCTTTTACCACTAATTCCCCTTTTATTCCTTATCCTCATTCTTCCCTCCTTTATTCCAGGCTTTCCATCATTCATCCTTTTACCACTAATTCCCTTTTATTCCTTATCCTCATCCTTCCTCCTTCTCCATCTTCCTTTATTCCTTATCCTCATTCTTCCCTCCTTTATTCCAGGCTTTCCATCGAGTCCTTCGGAAACGAGACGGTGAGACTGTCTCCTCAGCACCTCCTGAGCTGCAGCAGACGAGGTCAAAGAGGCTGCGAGGGAGGTCATGTTGACAGGGCGTGGCAGTACCTACGGAAGGTCGGGTAAGTTGAGGGGAGAGGGAATGAGAGGGTGAGAGAAGGAGAGGGCGAGGGGAGAGGGAGGGAGGGAGAGGGGAAGGGAAGGGAGGAGGGAGGAGGGAGGGAGAGAGAGAGGGAGACGATGAGAGAGAAGAGAGAGAGGAGAGAGACAGACTGACAGACAGAGAGAAGAAAGAGAAGAGAGGGGGGAGGGAGGGAGAGAGAGAGGAGGGAAAGAGAAACAGAGAGAGGAGAGGGCGAGGGAAGAGAGACAAGAGACAGAAGAAGAGAGAGAAAAAAAGAAAAGAGAGAGAGAGAAAGGAGAGGACGAGAAAAGAAAAAAAAACGAGAGGGCTAAGAAAGAAAGGAGAAGAAGAAAGAGAAAGAAAAATATAACACACCCCTGCCTACCCTCTCACTCCCATACTAATAACACACCCTCTCTTTCAGTGTTGTGAACGAGGAATGTTACCATTATGAAAGTGGCACAACAGGGAAGGTGCCAAGCTGCCGTATTCCTGTGAGGGCCAACCTCTTCAGCCTCAGATGTGCATCGAAGGAGGTAAGTAAGGGGGGAAAAAGAAGGAAATAATTGTGAAAGGGGGAGATTAGTTAAGGGAGGAAAGAGAGAAAAATGGGAAAAAAAGGAAAATTGGTTAAAAGGGGAAGGAGGAGGAAAATAATGGTGGAAAAAAGGAAAATTGGTTAAGGGGGGAGAGAGAAAGAAAATAATGGTGAAAAAGGAGGTTGGTTGAGTGGAAAGAAAAAAATATGAGAAAAGATAGTAAAATAGGTTTGTTTAAGGGTGAAAATGATGGGGCGATAGTAATTAGGTTGGTTTAAGGGGGAGGGGGGTGAATGGGGCAAAGGTGGCTTTGTTAAGGAATAACGAGAAATTTTGAGAAAATTAAAGAGTTAAGAGAAAAAAAAAAACGAAGAAAATAATGGAGGGAAATAGTTTTGCTTAAAAAATAATAAATAAAATAATGGGGGTCAAAATAAGTTCCCTGGTGGTGAAAAAGGAAATTGGGGAGAGTAGGTTGGGTTAGAGATAATATGATAATAATAATAATAGGAAGGTAAACATAGTTCCGTAAAGCAACAATAAGAAAAAGGGGGAAAATGAAGAGAATGAAGTTGTTTGTTGAGGAGGAAAAAAAAAAAGATAAGAAAATAAAAAATAAATAAAGGAATTAAGATGATAGATAAAATAATAATAATAATGATAATAAATAATAATAATAATATAATAATAATAATTAATAGTATTAAATTAATAATAATAATAATAATAAATATAATAAATAAATAATATAAGGAAGAAGGTTAATAATGGTTTTGGAAAAAAATAATGGGGAAAAATACTTGGTTGTGGAAAAAATGGGGAAAAATGGGTGGTTAAGGCAAAAAATAATAATAATAATAATCAGAAAAAATCTTATGGAAAGAAGTGTCTATAAATTAGATGATGTATCAGGAAAATAGAAATATATAGAAGAGAGATATAGAAATGTATAGAAGAATCATGAAAATAAATACATAAACAGATATCAATGGACAATATTCTCAGATCAAAACAAGAATATACAAAATAATGAAAACGAAACAGTATGTTTTGAAGACAAACATAAATGTAATGTTATTTGATAATAAATGAAAATTAGTTATTTAGTCTATTACCATAGTCGCATACACACATCCTCACCCACATCCATTCCCTTGCCCTAACACACAGCACCACCCTTCCATACCACTTCTCCCCTCCCCCCCACATGCTCCGACCTCGACCACATCCACCCCCCCACATCACACCCTCCCCCCTCATTCTCCCTCCACACATCTCCCCCACACACACACACACACCTCACCTCCCCCACATCTCCCCTCACATCCACCCTCACCCCACCCCCACACACGACACCACGCTCCCCCATCCCCACACAGGCACATACCCACATACGTACATAACTGCCATGCCTCACCTCGCAGGTCGTGTAAGAGAAGGGACTTGTAACAAGAACAGAACCTCCTTACCGCAATCTCAGGCAAAAAAGAAGGACATCCAGTGGGAGATCTGACCAACGACCCGTCAAATGCGTCTGTGATTGGCTGTTTGAAAGCCTGTCTTGTCCGATCCCAAAGCGCTGATTTAGTTTGGTTTTGTACCGGGAAGCTCACAAGCCACTTTTTCCGCATTATTTTTTCCGCTGGCACCGGCCGCGAAATCGTCGTATTTTGGCTCCCACGCACACTAAGCGATGAGAACCACGGAAACAGTCCGACCAAAATTCTAAACACAGAAAGATGGGTTCAACCCCCCGCACAGGCTCTGGCGATGATGGACGTTATTCCGCACAATGTGGCGACGATTTAATGCGAAACAACGAAATGTGTAAGGTTAAATAAGGGCGTATTCTCGCTACTCTCATCTAGTAAGGTTGACGGGGACAAATGTTAAACAAACAGGCGAGCAGCTAGTTACAAACTGTTATCTGTTTTTATAAATTAACATAGAGAATTTTGCCTTTTTGATATATTATTTATACAGTTTAGAGACTGTCTTTTGAAATCGTTTTATATTATAAATACTTTTTTTTTTACAACACTATAGTACGATACGATATTATTTTATAGCTTATCATTTGAACGAAAAAGACGAACGGAAACTTGCCAGCGAAAACGATAATTATCGTTGACTGGAATTTCTCAGCATTCACCCAAATATCAAGCGGTAGCGAGAAAAAAAACACGGAAACGTCAAAGAACCACGGAAATTGTGCTAGTGTGACACCCCTTTAGTTTTTTTTTTTTTATTTTTTGCTTCTTCTCTAGCGGGAAGGAAGCTGATTGGTTGGTTTGGTTTCTTTCTTTTCTGGCGGGAAGGATCTGATTTGGTTGGTGGTTCCATCTCGTTGTCTGGCGGGAAGGAAGCTGATTGGTTGGTTTGGTTCTCTTACCGAAGCATCTGATGCTGGGTGTCACCTTTGTTGCGGGAAGAGCTGATTGTTGACCGATGCACAAGGATTTTAAAACGGGAGGCTGAGAATAAGAAGAAAAATAAGAAAAATAAGAGGCCTTGGGAGCTCTGACAGGATTCGCTTACTGACTTACTTATTTTCTACATAAAGATCTTACTTCCATATTAATCAAAATATGAAGATACCATAACCCAATACACGTAGATACACATACTCGCAATAATCTCCCATAACCGCCGTTCTTCTCCACCGGCAGCCATCATGAAAGTGTACAAGGACCTGTTCATGTACGGCGGCGGCGTCTACAGGCACACGGGATCTACAGAGGAGGAATATGCCATGCACTCCGTCAGGATCGTGGGCTGGGGTCATGACAGCTCCTTGGGAGGAAGGCCCACGAAGTACTGGGTAAGAAAGTGGGATGGGAGGGATGTGGAGGTGGGGAGGGTGGATGTGGGGTAAGGAGTGAGGGTGGGAGAAGGCGGGATGTGTGGGTGGGTGTAGATGTTAAGGGGAGAGGCAAGGGGGGTATGGAATTGTCGATCGGGTGGGATGGCGGGCTTACAATAGGAGGGGGAGGGGTTTTGGATTGTGATCGGGTGTGGATGTAGGTTAAGGGGGGAGGGGATGTGTTGGTGGGTGGGTGGGTGTCAGGACCGGGGGTGGGAGTGGGAAAGGTGAATTGGATGTTGTGTGGATACGGTTGGGCCTTGTGGTTGACTAGGTGGGGAAGGGGGGTGAAATAGGATGATTGATGTGGATAGGTGGGTTTTGGAGTGGGGTGTGTGGGGAGGCGGTTGGAATGGGTGGGAGGTGAATGGGTGTGTATGGATAGGTGGGTTTGTGGTTCGATGGGTGGATGGGTGGTGTATAGATGTGTATGGAAGTATGATGGGAGGGGAGAGGGGGTTGGATGGGTGGGGGGTGGAATAGATGTTATGGGATGGGGTATGTTTACGTGTGAGGGTGATTGTGGGTGGGTGGTTGGATGGGTGTGGGTGTGTGATCGTGTATATCTATATGTGTCTAGACTGGATGGTGTCTGTGTGAGAGTTATTAGAGATGACTCATGTTATCATTTATCCTCGAGTGCGTAGCGATGGTCCAGGCACCCTCACCTCCGTATCACTCCCCGCCTCTCCTCACACATCCATCTATATTACCTTAAAGAGGCATCCTCATCCGCTCCCCTACCCTGCACCTAGCCTTAGTTTATCCTCGCACTCTCGCTCATCGCTCTCTCCTCCTCACTGCAGACTGGTGACCGACTGTTATCAGTACTCATTCCCCTCACCTCTCCCTCCCGTATCGCCCCTCATTCATCCCCACCATCATTTATCCTGCACTCTCCTCACCCCACTCACCTCATTCCCCTTCGTCCACATACTTTACCCGCTCCTACATGTATCTCCGCTCTCCTCACTCTCCTCACCTCTCTCCTCCTCCGCAGTCTGGTGGCGCCCATTCTCCCCCATTATCCTCATTATCCTCCACATTATCCTCACTCCCCTCATTATCCTCACTCCTCTCATTATACTCGCTCTCCTCACCCTCTCTCCTCATTCTCCTCACCCTCCCTCACCCTCCCTCACCCTCATCTTATTCTCCTCACTCCCCTCACCCTCTCTCCTCGCTCTCCTCACCCTCTCTCTCTCTCTCCTCCCGCAGCTGGTGACCCATTCTCCCCCGTTATCCTCACTCCCCTCAATTCTCCCACTCTCCTCTTCACCCCTCTCTCCTCTCACTCCCGCTCGTCCCCATCTCATACCCCTATTATCCTCGCTCTCCTCACTCCCCTCACCCTCTCCCTCATTCTCCTCGACCCTCCCTCAGCCCTCATCTTATTCTCCTCACTCTCCTCATTCTCAGCCTCACCACTCTCTCTCTCTCTCCCCCTTCGTCCCATCTCATTACCCCTATTATCCTCACTCTCCTCACTTCTCATTCTCGCTCACCCTCTCTCCTCTCTCTCTCCTCCCAGCAGGTGACCCATTCTCCCCCATTTCTCCTCACTCTCTCACCTCTCTCCTCCTTCGTCCCCATCTTTTCCTCCTCACCCTCTCCTCACCCTCTCTCCTCTCTCTCCTCACCCTTCTCCTCCTTCGTCCCCATCTTATTACCCCCATTATCCTATTATCCTCATCTCTCCTCATTCTCCCTCACCCTCTCTCCTCCTCCCGCAGCTTGGTGACTCATTCCTCCTCAACTCTCCTCACCCTCCCTCACCCTCTCTCCTCATTCTCCTCACCCTCTCTCCTCACTCTCCTCACCCTCTCTCCTCTCTCTCCTCCCGCAGCTGGTGGCCAACTCGTGGGGCACGGGGTGGGGCATCCTCACTCTCCTCACCCTCTCTCCTCCAATTCCTCCTCCACTCCTCCTCACCCTCTCTCCTCACTCTCCTCACCCTCTCATTCTCCTCCCGCAGCTGGTGGCCAACTCGTGGGGCATGGGGCATCCTCACCTCTCCTCCTCTCTCCTCATCCCTCACTTCCTCACTCTACTCTCTCACTCCCTCTATCTCCCCGCAGCTGGTGGCCAACTCGTGGGGCACGGGGTGGGGCATCCTCACTCTCCTCACCCTCTCTCCTCTCTCTCCTCATTCTCCTCATCTCCTCTCTCTCCTCCCGCAGCTGGTGGCCAACTCGTGGGGCAGGGCTGGGCATCCCACTCTCCTCACTCTCCTCATCTCTCTTTCCTCACCCTCTTCACTCTCCTCTCTCTCCTCGCAGCTGGTGGCCGCACTCCTCACCCTCTCTCCCTCTCTCTCCTCTCTTCTCCTCCGCTCCTGCTGGCGCCACTCGTGGGCTGGGGCATCCTCACTCTCCTCACTCTCCTCACCCTCTTTCCTCACCCTCTCTCCTCACTCTCCTCTCTCTCCTCCCGCAGCTGGTGGCCAATCTGGGCACGGGCTGGGGCATCCTCACTCTCCTCACTCTCCTCACCCTCTTTCCTCACCCTCTCTCCTCACTCTCCTCTCTCTCCTCCCGCAGCTGGTGGCCAACTCGTGGGGCACGGGCTGGGGCATCCTTCACTCTCCTCACTCCTCCTCACCCTCTTTCCTCACTCCTCTCTCCTCTCTCATCCCCCGCAGCTGGTGGCCAACTCGTGGGCACGGGCTGGTGGCATCCTCATTCCTCACTCTCTCCTCTCTCTCCTCCCGCAGCTGGTGGCCGCGGCCTGGGGATCTCCCTCACTCTCCTCACTCTCCTCACCCTCTCTCCTGCTCTTCTCCTCCCGCAGCTGGTGGCCCATTCTCCTCACCCTCTCTCCTCATTCTCCTCACTCCCCTCACCCTCATCTTATTCTCCTCTCTCTCCTCCCGCAGCTGGTGGCCAACTCGTGGGGCACGGGGTGGGGCATCCTCACTCTCCTCACTCTCCTCACCCTCTCTCATCTCTCCTCTCTCCCTCCCGCAGCTGTGGCCAACTCGTGGGGCACGGGCTGGGGCATTCTCACTCTCCTCACTCTCCTGGGCAGCTGGTGGCCAACTCGTGGGGCACGGGCTGGGGCATCCTCACTCTCCTCACTCTCCTCACCCTCTCTCCTCTCTCTCCTCATTCTCCTCCCGCAGCTGGTGGCCAACTCGTGGGGCACGGGCCTGGGGCTCCTCTTCTCCTCACCCTCTCTCCTCTCTCTCCTCCCGCAGCTGGTGGCCCATCTCCCTCACCCTCTCTCCTCACTTCCCCTTTCTCCTCACTCTCCTCACTCTCCTCACCCTCTCTCCTCTCTCTCCTCCCGCAGCTGGTGGCCCATTCTCCTCACCCTCTCTCCTCATTCTCCTCACTCCCCTCACCCCTCTCTCTCCTCTCTCTCCTCCCGCAGCTGGTGGCAACCTCGTGGGCACGGGGTGGGGCTCCTCACTCTCCTCACTCACCTCACCCTCTTCTCCTCACTCTCCTCTTCTCTTTCCTCCCGCAGCTGGTGGCCAACTCGTGGGGCACGGGCTGGGGCATCCTCACTCTCCTCACTCTCCTCATTCTCCTCATTCTCCTCTCTTCTCCTCCCGCAGCTGGTGGCCAACTCGTGGGGCACGGGCTGGGGCATCCTCACTCTCCTCACTCTCCTCACCCTCTCTCCTCATCTCCTCTCTTCTCCTCCCGCAGCTGGTGGCCAACTCGTGGGCACGGGCTGGGGCATCCTCACTCTCCTCATCCTCACCTCTCTCTCCTCTCTCTCCTCCCGCAGCCTGGTGGCCACGGGGGCACGGGGTGGGGCATCCTCACTCTCCTCACCCTCTCTCCTCTCTCTCCTCCCGCAGCTGGTGGCCAACTCGTGGGGCAAGGGTTGGGGCATCCTCACTCTCCTCACCTCTCTTCCTCTCTCCTCCCAGCTGGTGGGCCAACTCGTGGGGCACGGGGTGGGGCATCCTCCTCTCCTCACCCTCCTCCTTCTCTCCTCCCGCAGCTGGTGGCCAACTCGTGGGCACGGGCTGGGGCATCCTCACTCTCTCACTCTCCTCACCCTCCTCATTCTCTCTCTTCTCCCCTCCTCGCAGCTGGTGGCCAACTCGTGGGGCACGGGGCTGGGGCATCCTCACTCTCCTCACTCCCTCACCCTCCTCATTCTCCTCATTTCTCCTCTCTTCTCCTCCCGCAGCTGGTGGCCAACTCGTGGGGCACGGGCTGGGGCATCCTCACTCTCCTCACCCTCTCTCCTCTTCTCCTCTCTCTCCTCCCCAGCTGGTGGCCAACTCGTGGGCACGGGCTGGGGGCTCATCTCCTCACTCTCTCCTCCTCATTCTCTCACCCTCTCTCCTCTCTCTCCTCCCGCAGCTGGTGGCCAACTCGTGGGGCACGGGGTGGGGCGAGCGCGGCTTCCTCCGCATCCGGCGAGGAACCAACGAGTCCGAGATAGAGTCCTTCGTGCTGACAGTCCGGGCACGACTCGCCGCCTACGACAGGAAGGCCCGGCGTCGGAGGCCCGGTCGCCACGCCCACCCTCAGCACCATCACCACGCCCATCTCACCACGAGAAGCACTCGGGGGAGGAGTGGGTGGCTGATCTAAAGTGGGGAGGGAGGTTGTGATTTTTTTTTTTTTTTTTTTTTTGAGGGAGAGGGAAGGGAGGGGGTGGAGGGGGGAGGGGAGACAGGAAGGCCCGGCGTCCGGAGGCCCGGTCGCCACGCCACCCTCAGCACCCATCACCACGCCCATTCTCATCATCACCACGGGAAGCACTCGGTGGAGAGGAGTGGGTGGCTGATCTAAAGTGTTTTTTTTTTTTTTTTTTTTTTTTTTTTTTTTTTTTTTTTTTGAGAGGAGAGAGGAAGGAGAGGGGTGGAGGGGGGGAGACAGGAAGGCCGGCGTCGGAGGCCGGTCGCCACGCCCACCCTCAGCACCATCACCCACGCCCATTCTCATCATCACCACGGAAAGCACTCGGGTGGAAGAGGAGTGGGTGGTTGATCTAAAGTGTTTTTTTTTTTTTTTTTTTTTTTTTTTTGAAGAGGGGGTGGAGGGGGGAGGGAGACAGAAGGCCGGCCTGGAAGAGCAGCACCATGCAGAAGCACTCGGTGCTGAGGGTGGGGTGGCTGATCTAAAGTGGGGAGGGGAGGTGTTTTTTTTTTTTTTTTTTTTTTTTTTGAGTGGAGGGAGGGAGGGAGGGGTAGAGGGGGGAGGGGAGAGTATTGTTTTCTCTTGTTTTTTCTTTTTTTTTTATTCTATTTTTATTTTTTTGTGTGATAAGAGGTCGTGATCTTTCTTATTAATACTTTGAGAGATAATTTGAGCAAATATATAGTGTTTCTCTTACGTATCAACAAAGATATCATATCTCCAAACCCTCATCATTTTATTTCTTTTTTTTGATTTTTTGTGTTTTTTCTTTTTCTATTTTCATTATTTATTTTTTTAGACACTTATTTCATTGTTTTGGTGAAGGACTGTAACAACTCTCTTATGCGCAGTCAGCCAATAAATTAATTTTGAGTCTGTCACTTCAGTCTTAAGTAAGTCAACTCATTTCGGTCTTAAGTCACCTCACTTCAGTCTCGTGTAAGTCAGGCTTCAGTCAGTTGTGAGTTGGTCTCGATTCAGGGCTCGACTTCAGTACGTTCTGAATCAGTTTCCAAAATTCGGTCTTTAAGAAAGTCATCTCACTTCAGTCTTCAGTGAGTCAGGCTTGAGTCACTCGCGAGTCGGCCTCCAGAAGTCCTCAATCGGTCTCGACTTGGTCTCGACTCAGACCTGACTGACTCAATCCCATCCTAAATCAGTTTTTTTCCAAAATTCAGTCACGACTCGTTCTTCAGAGTCCCAGAATCGGTATATTTTCCCCAAAATTTTACTGAATCGACTAAACTTTTTTTCCCAATCGTTATATCGGGAAAACGACTTCATCACGACTGAAGCGAGTATTTCCCTCGAGTGAAATGACGCTTCAATCCGGGTCTTTTTCTCCCTTGGCAAAAATCGAGACCTAAATGTTTGTGTAGATAGTTTCAAATATATACAAAACACTGCCAGTTGTGGAAGCTTTAAGTTTAAATAATGCCTTTTTTTGTGGGCGGCGAGAGTGTCTTTAGATAGATAGGTAGAATATATATGTATAGATATGCATATATTTACAGTGCGTATATATATATTAATACACACACATATATATATACATATGTGTGTATGTATGTATGTATGTATATCCCAACCGTACGTTTAGGTACTGCCCACATTCTCACTAGCCTTTTGTGACAAGAGAATAAGGTTGTTCAATCCTCTTGGAAAGCCAGGTCAAATACTGCCGTGACCTCTGACCTCTGACCTCTCTAACCTTTGGATATTTAGTCGTTTTTTGTGAGCCTCTTCGCTTATTTGAAAAAAAAATGCTTGTTGCAAAAAAAAATGAAAATAATCATTACAGATTTTTTTTTGTCATGTTAAGCTAACAGTTTCTCTTATTTAAGAATTCTTCTCCTCTTCTTGGTGTTGTTAAAATGTTTTCCAATATTCGTGTTAATGTTTAATGAACACCTAAGTCAATATTTTAAAAACCTTGAACGCGTATAGATGTCTGAGTGCCTAACCTGTGCCTATATCATGTTTGAAATGATATATACTTATATATTTTTTATCAAACTGATCATTTTTTACAATCAATCGAGCTTATAGTATTGTAAGTGCACATCAAATCCCTTCGTTACAATACAGTGTTATATCTTCAATTAAATGGATACTTTAATTGGTGTTCCATTAAGGACGAAACTTAATTAAGTTACGGATGTGTTTTAAACCTAAGGAAACTTTAATAGAGTATTTAGGTGCGTTAGTTTATACTATTTAGAAATCCACTTTATGGGAGTGAATTAAAAAAAAAAAAAGTGGTATCTGATAATAGATTATTTAATTGCCTCAATGACTGCTTTGCAACATCGTGCAATTTTTTATCGTTTTTTTTTATTTCCATCTTTATCGTATTTGCTTCACTTTTTTTTTCTTATTATTCATTCTTCGTATCCTTATTCTCCTATTTCTAAAAAAAAAAATATTTTCCTATTTCGTCTCAAAATCTGTCTTCCCCCATTTTCCTTATCCTTCTTTATCATGCCTTTCTTCTGTTTCCTTTATCCCAATTGGATTGTTTTTTCATCACTTTTATGGTTATGTTTATCAACAGATGTTTCTTTCTCCACACAAGGAACTCGGTTTGTCATAATGATTTAGAATAAATTTAAACTGTATTTGAATTTATTGACTCTATGGTTTGTTTTCTTTATTCCTTTTACTTAAGACTTGGAGAGAGAGAGAGAGAGAGAGAGAGAGAGAGAGAGAGAGAGAGAGAGAGAGAGAGAGAGAGAGAGAGAGAGAGAGAGAGGAGAGAGAGAGAGAGAGAGAGAGAGAGAAGAGAAGAGAGAGAGAGAGAGAGAGAGAGAGAGAGAGAAAAGAGAGAGAGAGAGAGACAGAGAAAAGAGAGAGAGAGACAGACAGAGGAAAAAAAGAGTGAGAGAGAGACAGAGGAAAAGAAGAAGAGGAAAGAGAGAGAGAGAAGGAGAGACAGAGGAAAAGAGAGAGAGAGAGACAGACAGAGGAAAAGGGAGAGTGAAGAGAGAGGACAGAGAGGAAAAGAGAGAAGAGAGAGGAAAAGAGAGAGAGAGAGAGCAGAGGAAAAGAGAGGGAGAGACAGACAGAAGGAAAAGAGAGTGAGAGAGAGACAAGGAAAAGAAGAGAGAGGGGGGGGGGGAGAAAAGAGAAGAGAGCAAGAGAGATGAAAGGGAGAAGAGTGAGAAGTGGAAGGAGAGAGAGTGAGAGAGTGAAAAGAGAGAGAGAGCAAGAGAGAGAAAGAGAGATAGATAGAGAGAGAGAGAGCAAGAGATGAAAGGGAGAGAGGAGTGAGAGAGAAAGAAGAGAGAGAGAGAGAGAGAGAGAGAGAGAGAGAGAGAGAGAGAGAGAGAGAGAGAGAGAGAGAAGAGAGAGAGAGAGAGAAGAGAGAGAGAGAGAGAGAGAGAGAGAGAGAGAGAGAGATACAGTGACAGCCCAATATCTGAAGGATCTATTTGATACGAGCAAATGGAAAGGGAAATCACAAAAAAGGAGCTAAACCGCAGCAAACGAGAGAAACAGAGCGCGGAAAAGAAGAGCA
>NW_020871100.1:40000-42500 GCF_003789085.1 Penaeus vannamei
ATGGTTAGCATATGCCAATTTCTAAAAAAAAATACTTTAGTTATTGCTTAAACGGCTACCTTTTTCTATGATCTCCCCTAAACCTACCATTTTCTATGATCCTCTTCCGTCTTACCCTAAACCTCAAAAACTTCTTTTTGTTGCTTCTGAAACTTCTTTTGGCTGTAACCCCTACAAATTACTTTCGATAGATTTGCGACTCATACCTTCAGCATTAAATTTACGATAATCCCTAAAACGCACTGAATACTAACGAAAGCATGGATATATAATGATGCATGCATTATCGCACATCGGGCAGGTCGACAACCGGAGACATGTATTAGACGCGTTTGGAGGAGGAGGAGGAAGAGGATGATGAGGTGGAGCATGAGGAAGAGGAGGAGGAGGAGGAGGAAGAGCATAATGAGGTGGAGTATGAGGAGGAGGAGGAGGAGGAGGAGAGGAGGAGGAGGAGGAGGAGGAGGAGGAGGAGGAGAGAAGGAAGGAGGAGGAGGAGGAGGAGGAGGAGGAAGAAGAAGAAGAGCAACAACAAGAACAAGAGCAAGAAAAAGAAGGAGGAGGAGGAGGAAGAAGAGTTAAAAGGAAGGTATTCACGACAGAGGTAATAAACGAGAATAGAGAAGAAAGTTATTGACATTGCGATGATTATACAATACCGAAATTGTGTAATCTCACAGAAACCAAAAAAAGAAAGAAAGAAAAAATATTAAAATATTTTCTATCTGAAATCACAAATTACATACACTTTCTTTCACCAATTACCACAGCAAGGCGGGCGAGACATGTGCACTACATGTTTGCTGATAAGGAAGTGAGAGATATCAATGAGTTTACAGATGGATGATAATATTACAGCCATCGTGACAGTAAGGCCCATTTTGGCAAACTCTGAACGTAACATTCTAACCTAATGGTAACTAAAGAGATATTTTTATAATATTGGGATAAAAGTAAAACTGAAAACTGGAAATGACATGTATTAACCTAAATGGTAATGATAACGTACACAAAATGAATATAAAATGCATTGGTTTTTTTACATATCTTCTCTACCCTCCCTCTCCTACACACCACCCATCCTTCCCTCCCCCCAATCCTGCACACCCACCCATCCTTCCCTACCCCCTCCCCATCCTACACACCCAACCATCCTTCCCTACCCCCCGATCCAACACCCCCCATCCCCCCCCTTCCCCTACCACTACTTCAACAACGAGAACAAGTATTACCACATGTAACTACGTTTTCCAACAGATAGGCATTAGTTATTTCTGGAGTGTCTGTTCCGCGAAGCCCACCCATCTCAACGAAACGTATTGTAGCCCAAAACGTGTCTGGTACATGTGGCGCCAAAACACAGCTGTCCCGGTAGGTGGCGGCCAAAGCAGACAAGACGTGTGTTGTTCACTTAACAGATAATGTAGAAAGTCGAGTATTATTCTTTTTGTTGTGTGGATTCTGCCATGTCAACGGTTTAGATCAGTGGGATGCTAGTGGGTACTTTTTGATAGGTATTTTATTACGTATGAAGCTAGCCATAGGATGAAAGGATTCGTGATTGTGCAACCCTGCACTTTGAAAGTAAATGAATCAGTAAAAATAAAATATGTATATATACATATATATATTATGTGTGTGTGTGTGTGTGTGTATGTGTGTGTGTGTGCCTATGTTGTGTGTGTGTGTGTGTGTGTGTGTGTGTGTGTGTGTGTGTGTGTGTGTGTGTGTGTGTGTGTGTGTGTGTGTGTGTGGTGCGTGTGTGCGTGCGTGCGTGCGTGCGTGCGTGCGTGTGTGCGTGTGCGTGTGTGTGTGTGTGTGTTCCGCTATTTTTTTACAATCACAAACGTAGAAATATACAACTGAACCACCTACTTTTTTCTTACGTCAAATTGATGGAGTCCTCTCGATGTGTAAGTTCTTTTTTTTTTTTATATATGACATCACTTCATGGTCACGGGAAGCTAAATAGGTAAAATAGAATGAGATACAAAACTCAATAATGACCAGTGAAATATTTATTCACAGTGTAACATCTAAAACACAAATAAAAATATTTTAGTTACAGTATTTCATGGTGTGTTTTTCAGCAAAGAAATACAGTATTTAATGGTGTGTTTTTCAGAAAGATAAATCAAAAATACAAATGCCAAAGTGAAAATATACATTTTTTTTAAGAATCGTTTATTACGTTTATTGTTGATATTTAAAACAAACCAACCATTCATAGATGGTAATTTTTTAAGCACTCTCTTAATTCTGACACTAAATTTACAATTAGGACCAACGTATCTTTTAAAAGTCGAATCATTATCTATCTCCAGACACACATCACACACACACACACACACACAACACACACACACACACACACACACACACACAACACACCACACACACACACACACACACACACAACACAACACACACACACACACACACACACCACACACACACACACACACACACATATATATAGTGTATAAATATAGGTGCACTC
>NW_020871100.1:50000-52500 GCF_003789085.1 Penaeus vannamei
GACGCGACCAAAACAGAACTTTCTTGGTGAACAACAGCATTGATTTCCTCTTTCAATCCTAGTTTCTAGAAGCTTCCAGAATGCGATGGAAATGACTTGCACAAAATGTCCGTCTATATTGCAATATTCTTGTAAATTCATGGTGTATGTATTTATATGTATATATGTTTATATATATGTGTGTGTGTGTGTGTGTGTGTGTGGGCGTGTGTGTGTGTGTGTGTGTTGTGTGTGTGTGTGTGTGTGTGTGTGTGTGTGTGTGTGTGTGTGTGTGTGTGTGTGTGTGTGTGTGTGTGTGTGTGTGTGTGTGTGTGTGTGTGTGTGTGTGTGTGCATGCATGTATTATATTATATTTAATGTGCATATACATATATACACATATGTGTATATATATGTATACATTCATATATATATATATATTATATATAAGATAAACCATCTTAAACAAGAAATAGATAAAAAATATATAATAATACACAACAAAACAAAAATAATAAGAAATAAATAAGAAAGAAAGAAAAAATACATATATGTGTATATACAAAGGTTTGCAAATGTAAAAACAACACAAATTCTCAGTACAGAGTTATAAGCAGAAGCAAAACTAGGAATAACCACAGGCACTAAAGCGCGGACCGAAAGAAGAGGAGGAAGGAGGAGAAGAAGAAGAAGAGAGAGAGGAGGAGACGAGGAGAAAGAAGAAGAGAGGCTAGGTGAGGAGGGGAGAAGGAGGGAAGGAGGAAGGAGGAAGGAGAAGGAGAAGGAGAAGGAGAAGGAGAAGGAGGAGAGAGAGGAAGAAGAAGAAGAGAGAAGGAGAAGGAGAGAAGAGAAGGAAGAAGAAGAAGAAGGAGAGGAGGAGGAGGAGAAGAGAAGAAGGAGGAGTGAAGAAGAAGAAGAAGGAAGGAGAAGAAGAAGAAGAAGAAGAAGAAGAAAGAAGGAAGGAGGAAGAAGAAGAAGAAAGGAGAGGAGGAAGGAAGGAAGGAGGAGGGAAGGAAGAAGGAGAGAGAGAGAGGAAGAAGAGAGAAGGAGGAGGAGGAGAAGAGGAAGAAGAAGAGAAGAAGGAAGAGGAGGAGAAGGAGAGGAAGAAGGAAGAAGAAGAAGAAGAAGAGAAGAGGAGGAGGAGAAGTAAGAAGAAGAAGAAGAGAAGAAGGAGGAGAGAAGAAGGAGGAGGAGGAGGAGAGAAGAAGAAGAGAAGAAGAAGAAGAGAAGATGAAGAAGGAGGAGGAGAGAGGAAGAAGAAAGAAGAAGAAGAGGAGGAGGAGGAGGAGGAAAGAAAGAATCATTGAACTCAAATCATTCATCCTTCATACCCCCCCCCCGCCCCAGCCCAGTTCTCGCTGCCGCCCACGCGCCCACATCAAAACGTTTTGGGTGCCAGCACTCGGTAAGTCTTACGCCCACCCCTTCTATTCCACCGCCCCCCCCCTCCTGCAGGAAGAAAGAGAAGAAGAAAGAAGAAGGAGGAGGAGGAGGAGAAGAAAAGAAGAAGGAGGAGAGAAGAAGAAGAAGAAGCAGACAAACAAACTAACGTGAACCAAAGTAGCAGATTTAACATGTGATTCCCCCCTCCCCCCTCCCCCTCTCCCCTCACCCCCCCCCCCCCCTTACCCCCCCCATACCCCTCACCGGTACGCTCATATATAGTTATTCACGTACGACTAACTTTGCTTACCTCCTGTCAATATTTTCCTAAAACCTTGTTGTATAAAGAAAGAAATGGATAACATACCTAAAAGATTTAATGTTCTTTGCCTCAGAAAGGATTTTCATTCTTGGACTATGATCATTCGACAGATAAGCATCGCCTAAGTCCTCATGTCAGCACACGCCCGCACTCTGAAGTCAGCCATTATATCTAGTTCGTTAGGTATGTCAAGAAAGAGGGAAAAGAGGGAAAAAGGGAAAGAGGAGTGGGAGGGAGAAAAGAAAAGCATGTCATCAAACCCAACACTTTCGTCGACTTGTCTGTTCAGAGTATATTTCTCCCTGTAAAATCGGCTGCAGGCGTGTTGCTCGGCGCTTATTTCCGCCCGCGCCGCACCCATCGCCGGCGTTCTGGCACATCCAAGGTCTATATATGTATTTATATAGACCTTGAGCACATCCGCCTGCGACAACGACGGCGGCGGCGACTGCGGAAAGCAAAGATGCATGCAAAAACCGCGGCAAGATTCTGCAAGAACCTTTTTTATCCAATGCCGAAATCTTTTCCCATACAAATTGCAATCTCCCTTTTCAACACTGCAGATGACGTTACAGGGTCAAAAATCATACTCCGAACAGGTAAGTCTATGACGTTACACGGTCAAAAATCATACTCCGAACAGGTAAGTCTGTGACGTTACAGGGTCAAAAATCCTGCCCCGTGGGTCATACTCTCAAGTATGGCCCAAACCACATTTGCTATTTCAGCCTTGCAGTCGGCCATTTTACAAGTTTAATTAAACCAGTCCTTCATCAACTAAAATTATCACTTACACTAACATCACTAACTTTTTGT
>NW_020871100.1:55000-61001 GCF_003789085.1 Penaeus vannamei
ACTTCTTCTTCTTCATCAGTTCCATCTTCTGCTCGAAGTTGGCGTCCTTGGCCAAGATCTTGTTTCTGATCTCGTGCTTCAACACCAGATGCTGACACACCGGCACCGCCGACTTCCCTCGTTCGAGTGCAAGGTCTGCGTCTTGCCCTCGGATCGCACCGACCTGATGGCACCCAAGATGACCCTGCCGAGTTGCACTATTACCGTCGCGATCTGGGACACCACTGCCGCTATCGATGAAGCTATCCCTTGTCCAGCAACGGCTAGTGCTTGCGAATGCCGCCCTATCGCATCCGTCGTGTCAAGCACCACGCTGCCACACTCCGGTTCCTCTTCTTCCTCCGTCTCCATCGGGGAACACTCCGTTTCAGAGGAACACATTGCAGTCTGATGGTCGTCTGTGCACGCGGGAATGCACACCTTCCGGCACTGTGTACAGTAGTGGCAATGCCGTCCGTCGTCCAAGACAATCTCCTCGCTGCTTGTGTCCAGTTCCTCGATCTTCTGCCAGTCCACACTCGTTGCCATGGCGTCTAGGTCGCTCATCTTTGCCTGCTGAGTCTGGAGCTGGTCTGACATGAGCGCTGAACTCTGGTCAATGGCATTCAAGCGCGTCTGTGCGTCCTCCAGCTTGGCTTGTGCGAGGAGAAGTCGCGCTGTGATCTTCAGCTCCTGAGGCTGCCTCTGGTTCAGTTCTTCAAGGAACGTCTTGAAATTATCCACCATGGACTCCCACATGAATGCGTGCAACTTCTTTTTCTCTTTCTGCTTTGGGCACTGGTAAAGGGGTATGTTGTCAAAGTGGAATACTTCCTTGTAGTTGATGCCAGACTTCCGAATGACCTGTGTCGCAGCAGACTCTTCAAAGGTGGAGAATGTAAGGAGAATGTCTGTCATCCCCTTAATGTCAAAGCCAAGGAGTTTGTTGATGTTGGACAGAATTTCTTGGCTCCGGCCGTCCAGCTTCTGGTTGGAGGCCTTCCACACCAGACCCACGCAGTTGAGGTGCTTGATCCAGCTCTCGTTGGTCAGATAGAACCTGAGGCACTTCTCGTTGACCTTGTCCTTCCGCTCGCCCTCGGTGTCTCCCAGGCCCGGCGTGTCGATCACCATGTAGTTGAAGGGCTGCGGCATCCCCTCCTGCCGGTAGATGGTGAAGGCCGTCGTGTACTCGGTCTGGCTCTGCGTCGAGTCCTTCGCGCGGTCCATCTGGTCCTGCAGCTGCAGGCGGAGCTCGTCCTCCAGCGCGACGCCGAACACCATGTTGAGGAACGTGTTGAGGAACGTGGTCTTCCCGACCCCGGTCTCCCCGAGGAGCAGCACCGTCTTCGTCTCGAGGTCGTTCTCGGGCCCGATCGCCACCACGCGGACCTTGTTGGCCTTGTCCTCATGCTTCTTCTTCGTCTCCACCTCATAGACGGTGAAATCCTCCTCCTTGCCCGCCACGGAGCTGTTCCTCTTGACCCATTCCTTCAGCTCGGGATTCATGTCTGGGAGCTGGATCTGCCGAGAGACGGACGAGGCGTAAGTGGCCAGTTTGAGACTCTGATTTCTATTTTTTTCTTTCTTTCTTTTTCCTTTCTTTACTCAAGGAGGAAATCTTACTGAGGGGGGGGGGGGTATATCGTGGCAACATTCACTATATAATAAAAGCTTCTGAAAAAAAAAATACAAACTCATAAACAAAGGAAATCATACGTTTCCTCCAAATGGGTTACCATGCTGGGGCCGGATTCACTAACATACGATCGTAACGCACTTACCTGCGGTCATTTAATACCCTCGTTTACCCATGCAAAGTGGTATTCACGAAGAAGTGGTAATTTGGATCAGCTGAGTTACAATCGTGAATCGACTCGTTCTAATGGTAGCCAACAGAGGGCTCTAGTAAAGCAGTTCAGCCAATCAGCGAGCGCCACACATATTCTTTTCGGTTCCTTCGGCCAATCACGTAACATGTAAACAAAACTAGACACAGCGAGATTGTTTAAATAATCGTCAGAGCTAAAACACTATTTAAGCACACGTAGAAAAAAAAAATATATCTATTTGATTACATCCATCATGTTAGATATATATTTACTGTATAGATAGGAACCAATATAAACAATGTTATATTAATATATCATTGTTAACTCAAACCAAAGAGACAGTCCAAACCGATTTATATATTTTTTTTCCATCATTGTTAAACAAAGAACCGGATCAAACATTTTTTTTTTTTTTTATTCATCGCCATTTGTTGTCAAAGGAAATATCTCAAGCTTATTCTTGCTCATGCACTTTGGAGTTTATTGTCAAAATGCCGACAGATATTGCTATACTTATCTAACATTGATTTGTCAGTTTATATATCAGCAGGGTAGTTTTTCTTCTATGGTATCTGTAATAATTATCATTTATCGGTTACTTCTTAACTTCTTTATCGGTTCCATGCAGTCTAGTATAATGTAGGCCTATAAGTTCACGAGAATTTGTGTGGATTTTGATTCTTGCTAGTTTCATGTGAAATTTGCCTTTCTTCACTATGTCCGCATGGTGATATCTGTGTGCCATCCTATTAGTCACATCCGGTGTAAAAAACAAACCCAAAACTTTGCTTAGATACTGATTTTTTGACGAGATAACACGTGATGACAACGTCTTCCCATAAGTTACCAGCGCTCTGACCGCTGGTAAAATTTACGATGGTCACTCCGATGGTAAGTTGTTAGTGAATACCACCGCTGTCTGGTTACCATGGTATCTACAGTTACCAGTGATTTTACCATCGTAAGTGCGTTAGTGAATCCGGACCCTGGATGATCAAATTGCATGAGTATGACAGGAGAGAGGGAGAGAGAGAGAGAGAGAGAGAGAGAGAGAGAGAGAGAGAGAGAGAGAGGAGAGAGAGAGAGAGAGAGAGGGAGAGAGAGGGAGAGAGAGAGAGAGAGGAGAGAGAGAGAGAGAGAGGAGAGAGAGAGAGAGAGAGAGAGATGAAAGAGAATGATAAACAGAAAGAAAGAGAAAAAATAAAAAAGAGAAAATGAAACAGAGGGGGAGATAACACTAAAAGAAAGAGAAAATTAAAGAAGAAAAAGAAAAGAGAGCGAGAGAAGGGAGAGGAGAAAAAGAGAAAGAAAGAGACAAAACAGAGAAACGGAAAAGAAAGAGAAACAGAGAAAAAAGACAGAAAAAGGAGAAAAGAAAGAGAAACAGAGAAAGACTGAGAGAGAGAAAATGAAAGATGCTGAGAGAGAGAAAGAGAAGAGACAAAAAAGGAGAAAGAGAAAAGAAAAGAAGGAAGGAGAGAAGAGAAAAAGAAAAGAAGGAAAGGAGAGAAGAGAAAGGGGAAAGAAACAGAGAAAACAGCGGAAGAAAAAGAAAAAAGAAAGAGAAACAGTGAAAGAAAGACAGACAGAAAGAGAGAGGGAGAGAGAGGAAGGAAGACAGAGAGAGGAGAGAGAGAGAGAGATAGGTAGATAGATAGGTAGAGAGAGAAAAAAATGAAAGAAAATGGTAAAGAGAGAAAAAGAAAAAAACGAGAAAAGGGAAAAAAAGAAAGAGGGAAAGGAGAGAAGAGAGAGGGAAAGAAAAAGAGAAAGAGGAGAAATAGAGAGAAGATAGAAGAGGAAACTAAAAGAGAGAGAGAGAGAGAAGAAAAGAGAGAGAGGAGAGAGAGAGAAGAGAAGAGAGAGAGAGGAGAGAGAGAGAGAGAGAGAGAGAGGAGAGAGAGAGAGCAGGAGAGGAGAGAGAGAGAGAGAGGAGAGAGAGAGAGAGAGAGAGAAGAGAAGAGGAGAGAGAGAGAGAGAAAGAGAAAGAAACAGAGAGAGAGAGAGAGAGAAAGGCACTAATACGATTTCACAAATTTACAACTCTGAAAGGGTCAAAATCCATGCACAAGCAGTACGAAAATTAAATGGAAGCACACACAAGTTATTTGCATTATTTGAGTGATGCAGATGATGATGATGTGATGATGTGATAGTGGTGGTGATGATGGTGGTGGGTATGATCCATGATGATGAGTGGGGTGGTGATGGATTGAGTGGTTATATGAAGTATTGGTAGTGTGATGTGATGATGATTGGATCGATGATAGATGATGATAGTGGTGATGAATGGTGGGGGCGTGGTGTGATGGTGTGGTGGTGGTGATATGTCGGAGGTGGTGATGATGGTGGTAATGATAGTGGTGGTAATGCGATATATGATATTGGTGATGATAATGTCAATGTCAATGATGATCGTGGCTTGTAGAAATAGCTATGTACGTAACCTACATTCCTAACCTTTAGAAATATTATCAACAAGTCCTCTCGATGATGGTGATGATGAAAATGATTAAAAAACAGCACCAAACAACTCACTTTTGCAGAAACGTAACGCACCGCACGAATGTGTTGGCAGAAATGGCACGACGGAAACGCTCCGCTCTATATTAAGGCTACCCTTGAAGAGTTGCCGATTAGGCTTTTTTTCCACTCATCGTATCTCTTTATCACTTACAACGCACACTCACTTATATTCCACTTACGACTTATTCTGTGTAAGTCTGTATTGCTTTGAATTTAAGAGACGAGGATTCTGAAAGATTTAGCATAGATTTTAAAATGAATAAATATATATATTTATAAATAAAATTCATCATGGAACATCCACATCCCCGGCTAACGACAAGATGCTAAAAAAAAGAAAAAAGTTGTACAAAACGTTTTGCTTTCGTGTACAAAACGTGTATACGGTTTTCGCTCGCCGTTGTTGTTATCGTCTTTCTCTGCCTCTCCTCGTCTCTTCGTTCTGTTTTTCTTTTCCTTCTATTTCCTCTTTCTTTCTCTTCCTTGTCTTCTTCTTTCTCCTTCTTCTCCTTTTTTTTCTTCGTCTTGTTTTTCGTCTTCTTTTTCGTCTTCATCTTTTCTTCTTCTCCTTCTCTCTTCTTCTTCTTTCTTTTTCTTTCTTCTTCTTCTTCTTCTTCTTTTCCTTCCTCCTCCCTCTCCTCCTTCCACCACCACAGCACCTTCCTCCTTCCTCCTCCTCCTCTAACTTCGTCCTCTTTCTTCTTCCTCTTCTTCTTGTTTTATCCTTCCTCTTCGTCTTCCTTCTTTTTCTCCTACTCCTTCTTCTCCTTCTTTTCCCCCTCCTTCTCCTCCTCCTCCTCCTCCTCCTCCTCCTCCTCCTCCACCTCCTCCTCCTCCCTCCTCCCTCCTCCTCCTCCACCTCCTCCACCTCCTCCTCCTCCTCCACCTCCTCCTCTCCTCCCTCCTCCTCTCCTCCTCCTCCACCTCCTCCTCCTCCTCCTCCTCCTCTCCTCTTCCTCCTCCTTCTAACTCGTCCTCTTCTCCTTTCTCTTCTTCTTGTTTTAATCTTCCTTCCTTCTCTTCGCTCTTCTTCTTTTTCCTCTCTCCTCCTCCTTTTTTCTTCTCTTCTCCCCTCTCCTCTTCTCTTCCTCCTCCTCCTCCTCCTCCTCCTCCTCCTCCTCCTTCTAACTCGTTCCTCTTCTCCTTTCTCTTCTTCTTCTGTTTATCCTTCCTCCTTCGTCTTCCTCTTCTTCTTTTCTCCTCACCTCCTCTTCTTCTTCTTCTTTTCTCCTCTTATCTTTTCTTTTATTACCGTTACAGCCATTATCCAATCACATGCCAATTTGTAAACTATACAAGACATCATATTAATCATGATTATGCAATTAATTCGAAGTGATCAAGCGAAGGCGTAGGGTGAAGATAAATAAAAGAGGAGTGGCATAGACGAAGGAAATCGTAATGCCAAAACGTTTCGCTAACATTCTCTGGCTTCGTATCTCTCTCTTTCTCTCTTCCTTCTTCTGTCTTCTTTCTCTCTCTCTCTGTCGTCTGTCTGTCTCTTCTTCTCTCTCTCTCTCTTCTCTCTCTCTCTCTCTCTCTCTCTCTCTCTCATCTTCTCTCTCTCTCTCTCTCTCTCTTCTCTCTCTCTTTCTCTCTTCTCTCTCTCTCTCTCTCTCTCTCTCTCTCTCTCTCTCTCTCTCTCTTCTCCTCTCTCCTCTCCT
>NW_020871100.1:71647-79147 GCF_003789085.1 Penaeus vannamei
GTGAAAAAAATTACTCAAGACAACCCATTCATTAACTTCTTCAAACATCTGGAATTCCTTATTGCTTTTACCATTTCAAGGAGAGGAAGAGCGAGGAATGGAAATTTTTAGTATTGTCCTTTTGTATATAAAAGTAGATAACATTTACTTAGGAATTACTCAGTGAAACATCGTAAAGCACTGCAAACTGATGGTATATTTCATTTTCTAAAACACTACCTTAAACACCATAAAATAATTATCAATTGATTGAGAATCTGGAATATGACTCAAAATTACATTTAAAGTACTTTGTGCATCTGGAGAAAGAGATACATAATAGTTACCATCATCTTTTAATAGGTTTTAGACTTTGATTATCTATATCACCGGGATCTGTTTCCTTAATTCTTTAAAATTGTTGTATAATGGCCAGTAACTCTGCTCTCTGTACAAGGTCCATATTCTACAATTTACATATTCCAAATTAGGTTTTGAATCTTTTATTTTCTCAAAGGCTACCAGCAATTTCACTCGACTTAAATCAAACCTTGGGATAAGTAGATTCAAGTTTATAATATTCTTTGTGATCTTCAAACCACCTGCTAAAAGAGATACACCAACTTGGAACATTTCATAGTTAAGTTATACTCCTAAATAATCTTATCCATATTCAAGTGATCATTAATGAATAGAAGGTGAAAAACAGTAAATTCACATGTACAAACCAGTTGTTAGTTATACTTTAACAATACAATTCACTATAAAATAATAATAATAATAATAATAACAACAATAATAATCTTTACTTCAGCCTGAAAGCCATACATAGAGAGAATTTGTTCCAAATATTTCCCTTACTCACTTTATATATGGAATGAACATAATGACACCTAATATGTTACAGTATTCACATAGACTGTTCCCTGTCATGGTTAATGTTCAAAATCACACATTTAATCATTTAACATATGAGAGCACCATTGGATTAGTTTATTTTCTTTATTTTTTTTTAGTTTAAGGCAATTCTGGGGTATTATAGACTACCAGTTTCAGCAGTTTTCTTTGCTCACATTCATTGTTTTGATAGAAATCCAACTCATTCATAAAATCTGCCATCCGGATTAACTAACAGTGTTCCAGCATTGCACCATACCTTATACTCTAGAAAAAGGCAACAGACTAAACAGAGGATTTCCCGTATTTCGTGATTAACCGAGGAAACTGAAATATAGGAGCAGAGAGAATGATAATAAGAGTTTACACTTCATTGCATCTACCTAGATTCGTCTTCTGATAATACATAAATAACTTTTTATATTACACAGAAAAATCTAAATCGATCTGAAACAACACTATTACTCGATAATCATTGTAGCTATATTTCATCAATTTGTATGGACACACATTATTTGGTATTTTTTGTTTGAAATAAACATTATTCGCAAAATATATAAAGACTGTAATAATACTCCACACAACCATATTTTATTTTACCACTAAAATGTCACTTTGTGCAAAAACATACACCTCCAGCTTATGATATTTCACACAAACAAAGATGGAGGACTTCATAATGCATTGTTAGTTGTGCTTATAATACTGAGAAAAATTGAATAAAAAAGTTAAGTAGTATGCTGTAAAGTTTTAAGTACTTAAATTACATTATTTTCAATCCTCTGCCTTGCAATACAAAGCACTGAATATGCCTTGTTCCTTGCCTTACAATTATAAATTATACTTTCTTTAGACATATAAAAGTATAAGGTGACCTCACAATGCAGTATCTGCAATCATTCTGTGAAAATCTTTGCACCTTTTTATAATCTAGATAGTTTGCTATATGTAAAGAAAATAAAATAAATAAGTCTGCTTCTCTTATGCAGCAATCTAGGCATATGAACACTTTTGCAGCTGGTGTGGGTAATATACCTTAGTTCTATCAAATATACCAAATAAATATCAACAATTTAATACAACAATACTTCTACAGAGATCAAGTTTCATGATACATAACTTTACACATTTCATTTACGAACAAAAAAAACCCTAACATCAATATCTGGAGTCGCTACTGTATGAGCATTTTCTCTACAAACACTTTCCAAAGAAAATTACCGACACTCCTAATTTCTCAACACAAAGAGACAGACACCACTAAAATAATTATATTACACTAGTACACTCATTCTTCAAATTTTCACCGGAACATATAACACATTTAATCATCTTTCCAAAACCCATTTAGTTATAGCTCTATTGATACCCTACTTTGTTCACACAGTGTTTCTACAAAGGCTAATATCCTAAACCCAGTCCTTAGGATTCTTCAAGACCTCCGTGAGTTTTGCTTCTCTGGAATCGGGTTCTGGTATGTGCATGTATTCCCATCTCTGTAAATCAAATACAATGTATTCAGCAAAATTGATCTTCATTAACTTTTTGGGGGGGGGGGGGGGGTTACTGTTAATTCATGGGGAATTGGATATGTGATCTTCCAGATCTGACTGCATTTCACAATTTAAAACAACCTCATGACCTTCTTATTCTTAAACACTTCTAGAGTTGATGAAATGTCTTCCTACTGCTCCACAAAAGAAAATGCTATAACCAGAAGCATAATCATGACTTTAAAACATGTTTTTTATTTCACATCTAAATAAAAAGCTCCATATAACAATTATATTCAACACTGATTTGTACTGTCAGTTATATATATTCATATACAACAATTTACCCTTCATAATGTACAGACGTTCAACAAATTAACTCACAGCATGTAAGGGAAGAGACATGAGAATACTCTCAATCCGGGCATTGGGCGTTGCAAATCCAAATTTGGTACCACGGTCGTACACGAGATTGAATTCCACATATCTGCCTCTACGGAGCAGCTGCCAGCGTCTCTCAGCCTCCGACACTGGGTCTTGTCTGTGCTTCTTCACTGTATTGCAAAAGAGGCGAACAATCAAAGACAAATATAAAAAACTGCTGCCCACATAATTTCACCTGCATCAGGAAGTTGCCACAAAATAACAAACTCACTTTATTTTCCTCTACATCAATTAAAACGGAATCTATATGACCCTCACAGGCTCCTTTCCTCTACGGCTACTTACCGAGTGGGAGATAGGACGGAACCACCGATTCGGCACAGTCTTGGACAAAGCCGAAGATGTCCTCTGGTTTCTCTGCTTCCAAGTCATCAAAGAAGATACCTCCAACACCCCTCCGCTCACCTGAAGGAAAAAGTATGTTAGATAGCAATTAAAAGCTTATTAAAAATCACTTAGACCTTTTTTCACTTTAATTTTATAACAGTCTGGAAACCTAATGCAGAATACATATTCATATCTTTATTTCCAAGAGTGTAATTCTTCGTTCAACCTTTATTTCTAAATACGACAACAACAGCAACAAAAAGGGGAACCAAGCAATAATCTTTTAAATTAGAATAACACAATTATATCTCCAACCACTCACCCCGGAATTTGATGAAGAAATAATCATCGCACCATTTCTTGTACTTGGGATAATACTGAGGGTTGTGTCGGTCACACGAGGACTTCAGGACAGAGTGGAAGTGTCGCACATCGTCCTCCTCCAGGAAGTATGGGGTGAGGTCCGTGCCACCGCCAAACCACCACTGGGGAGGAATGAAGCTTGCATCAAAAGTATGAACCCTTTAACTTCCTTGTCACATAAAAAGAGCATTTTAGTATTTTCTCATCAATTATTAAATACAATATGGGGACTATTTTGCGAGGACAGCTATGAATACTTTATGTCAAGAGATACTATGCGGAGCTGGTGGTGGTTGTGGTTATCAATAAATAATAAAAATGACAATAATAATAACAATTAAAAATATATAATAATGATATCAATAATAACATTATTATGGTAATAACAATGATGATAATAACAATATCAACAATGACAAAAATAATAACAATAACAATAGCAATAATAATCAGAACAATAATAATAATAATAATAACTACAACAATAACATCAGTAATAACAAGTAACCTAATCACAAGAACAGCAATAGCAATAATTACTTAAATTCTTCAAAGAAACATAACCCATCACACAATGAAGACACTCTCTTTCATGGATTCACAGTAGACACTATTCCTTCCCTCAGATATCAACAAACCCCATGCAAAATGTCTCAAAACTCACATGCTTGTTGTTGCCGTCTTCATCTTGCATCTCAAAGTACCGGTAGTTGAAGTGGATGGTCGGAACGTGGGGGTTGCGAGGGTGGATGACCGAGCTGATCCCCGCGGCGAAGAAGGTGAACTGCTTGTCGTCCGGTAACTCTTTCCCTCTGTAAGGATGAGATGGAAGGTGGTGTCCTTGGGCAATGCTTTCAGTTTAGTGTAAAAGACCGTAGGGGGATCTCCCAGGTGAATAGTTTGTGGACTAATCTGTTTAAATTCTCATGCCTATTACACCGCATTCTTAGACGAAAGGAAACATGCTCAATGTGGATAACAGAAGTGATATATCCAAGTACAGTAATATTGAATAAAAATTAAACTGCAAAGAAGATAAAACAGATTATATTACTGGGTTAATGCAAAGACACTGAAATATACTGCTATTTTCTGATTGTCATGAAATGGATCTCAACATTTCTAAAATCAAGAGTAGACAGAGCTGACCTATGAGACCATGACCTGCATATCTCTTCCTTCCTAAAATACAGCTTGTACAATCAAAAAATGTATACTATAACATTCTTCCAATTTTAAAGTCTAATACATCATTAAAGTGAAAAACAAATAATTAGTATCAACAATAAGCTTAATTGCAAACAAAGAGAATCTATCCACTCACAAAAATCACCCTAAGCACTAATGAACGCTGACAATAAAAAAGACATTTGTACTCTTACAGCGCAAAAGAACTGCCAAGCCTTACTGACCTCGCTCTCATGCTTGCCTGCAGTTGCTTGGAGAGAGGAGCTGACATCACCGTGATGTTGACGCCTGCTTTCTCAAAGGTCTCGCCATCCTGCATGACACACGTTATTCCACCTCCTTCACTCGGGTTGTGGCGGCGCCAGCGATCAACCGTGAACTTGGTTCCACTGCTCTCCTCTCCCTCAAGTGCTTTACAAAACTCGGACTGAAAATTGTGCGTCAGAAGAGGTTGATTAGGTCTCTGCATGTGATGGTGGGACAATTTTAGGCCATAGTAGAAATCTTGCCTTATAAGTAGGGTATATTTGATATTTCTGTGAATGATGAAATCACAATATCTGAGTTCAAAAATCATAAAAACCATGCCAAGTACTTTTACTTGCTACCTAAGCAATGTAAGAATCCATGCTCGAAAAGTCACAAACCTTAGGCCTTATCCAACGTTTCATTTCCGTCTCATTTTCCTTTATAACTTACCTGAATCCTCATAATCAGCAATTCCATTTTGGCTTTCATGTCTTCCTTATTCTTCTCGAGGTCGCTCAGATCCGTTACTGGGGCGGCCATGAACTGCGAAGTGTCGATGGTCGAGACTTTCTGGGCGGCAGAGACATTTTGCGAGCAGGCAGCATAGAGCAAGACTCCACCCGATGCGCAAAGGGTCGCTCCAAGATATCTAAGATGATGGTGATTAAAAACAATAGATAATAATTCTACTGTTGATAATGAAGATTATTTTTTTCAATAATGAAGATGAAGATGATGATGATGATGAGGAAGATAACAACAATGATGAAGAAGGTAGTCACGGTAATTGCAATGAACCTTTCCTTACCCTGCAAACCTAGTTCCTCTCCGAGCCTTGACAGCGGCAACTGTGACAAGGGTCCGGGATATGCCTCTTGCCATATGACTTGCCATGGTTTTGTATGGGTACTCTCACCTACGTAAATTCTGAAATAGGTCATAATACTGTATCAGTAAATTCAAAACCACTTTGCATATGAAAGTACATCGTGCTCTATTAATACAAAGAAAAAAAAAAAAAAAAAAATCTAAACCATATGAAAAAAATGCCTTCACCTGACTAATACTGATTGGGTTTCCTTGCAATTAATCCATATGCTGAAAAAAAAGAAAAGAAAAGAAAAGAAAAAAAAAAGAAAAAATCCAAGTACCATTGTGAGAAAGCGAAAGGTTACAAGTACACTCTAAAACAATGGCTCTTAACCTTTCCAGTATCATGGACCCCTTTAAGAATATGATTACAGCTATGGACACGCTATTCCTAAATATTCACATAAACGCAACTTGCTATGTGTATAATAATTATTGAGACCTGATTGTCTTATACATATATGAGATACCAGAGCATTATTAAACTTTCAAGTAAACAATCTAAAAAAAGAGAAGAGAAAAAAAACAATCCTTTTTGTACACCAAGTAATAATAGTCACATGATCCTCACAGACTTTCTGAAAACCATCCATGGACCCGAAATTAAGAACACATGCTCTAAAATGTACAATAAAAATAAAAGTGTTTGATTAACTTACTAACTGAGAGCAAAACCTAGCCACATCCACTAACAGCCATTTATATACTCTTGAAACTACTTAAAAAGATTTAAAATCTTGCAACATGACAATATCAAAATTCCTAATGAGGTTAATCTTTACGGTATGGATGCACTAAGTTAGAGTAAACTGAATATGATATTCTTGTACAGGATCAAAAGTTGCAGTTGTAGGTACAACAAATAATCTGCAAACACAAACACTAACACCACAATAAAGGAAAAAGATTGCAGAAAGCACCGTTCTCAGCCTTAGTCCACTCTTGCTATGCATACTGAGGTAAAGGCAGTGTTTACCGGGGTTGCTGCGAGGCAAAGCCACCATCAACCCTCCTCTCGGACAGTCGGGCACACCCAGTCACGGCAACTTAGACTGATGAATAAATATTTAAACATGGAGTTGGGGATTTAGTCTCTGGCAAGTTTGTCCATACTGTAAAAAATTACCTCTAATGATTCTGATACTGATCCTCATTCTCTCTGACTACTGTGCAGCTTATAGGGTGGGTGCATGCGAACATTTGTGTATGGTGACAAGGTTCAATACCTCCCTTTTGCAATGTTATTTTCTCCTTTTCAGCATAAACATTTTTAGTTTTTTTTATTTTGAATGTCTATATTTATCATTTGATTTGCAGTACCCAGCTCTGCATTCCATTTTGCACTTCGTAGTGCTATGAAGCACACAATTTCAACAGAATGGCTTGTACCGCAATAATACTATTTTTTTGTGTGGCACACAAATGCTACAGTCCCAAGAGGGGGTACACCTAGCAGACAAAGTATACCTTGTTTACAAAAACAGATGAATGACAAGTATCATTTTCCAGTATGGATTCTATCATATGGACTGTTAAGATCAATGGAATGTTGGTGGGCCCTTATATTCTATAAAATATTCACATAAGCAATGTTAAATGTAAAGAAACATGATTCTTGACTCGAAAGCCTAGCTGCTGGACTATAAATGGAAAATATGATATACGAAGATAAAAGGATAACTGTATAAAT
>NW_020871100.1:84147-106647 GCF_003789085.1 Penaeus vannamei
TTAAGAACAAACAACAACAATGAACTAACAAACAAGTAATGCAAAACCTATAAAAAAAAGAGGTATTTACGTTAACTTAGCTTATAAATTCAATTGTTCATTAGCCGCCACCACTGCAGTAACATAATTCAACTGCAACTTATCTCCTCCCCCCCCCCCCCCGAACTCCAGCCATGACCAAGGAATATAAATATTTTTTAACTATGCAAGAGGTTTTTCGTCCCCCCCTTATTTCATTCTCTGACTTATTTTCATATGAATTCTTTACACCCTCTCCTCTCTCTCTCTCTCTCTCCCCTCTCTTTCTCTCTTCGATTTCTCCACTTTACTTTTATTATTCGCATTCTTATTCCGCTTTCTACCACTTTACTTAGGTAGCATGGCGATCGGCACAAAGCAGATTATTACCATTATTACTCTCTGATTATTACTACGATTATTGCTATGCTACCGTTATTAATATGCGTAGCCTTGATCTATCAAAAACTGCTCCTCTAGATATAAAAAAGTTAAGAATATCTCCATTTATGTAAATCTGCCTTCACATATATATCTATACATGTGTGTGTGTGGAAAGGTAAACAATCTTATCTATACAGGTAGCAGTGTGTGCGTATCATATAATATTATAGCTGCATGATACGAAATCTAAGTATATAATGAAGTTTTCAACTGGTTTATATAAAGTTCATAGACTTAAAAAGAAGGGAGATTAGTACACCATACCTCTCCTTTTTTTTTTTTTTTTTTTGGTGAATTGAATAAAACCAACGCGAACTTCAAGTGTTTTTATTCCAAATTAACAAAATAATTCTAGTTGAGGAGAAAAAAAAAACAAAAAAAAAAAAAAAAATCAGTTTTGACGCAGAAGAGCACCAGGGCATACAACACGGTATTCAACAGTCATACACTCAGCCATGACAACGGCCATTTGAAATACACTTGGACATTCTCCGATCGAACGAGTGCCTATATGACATGACAAATGCACTCGGTTCTTTGACGTGTTCCTGTATAACGTGACATGGATTCTATCGTCAAATAATTAGGTATTTAGGGAACAAATGCCAAGGAAAACTTATGTAATTTGTGTGTTTACGAACTTGGCGAAATCTGATCATTTTATGGACTCTTGTATAAGGCACATGAAAAGTACGGTATAAAGAGCAACATGTAAATGATACTGAAAAATCATATATATATATATATTTTTTTAAAGGAACTGATTTTATGATCTTGATTTTTATTTTTATCAGATCATATCAACTAGATTTTTTTTTTTTACGCAATGGAATAAGTTATTGATCTGCAATATAAAGAAAACAAAATATTGAGTGATGAATAGGTGTGATGATGACCTATCGATTCTCATTACACAATATGTCCTGTGCATATTAGTAATGACTAGAATAAGTATCTCTTTTTGTTATCATCATTATTTTCTCTGACTTCCATCTCTTTACTTTCCATCATGATAACGATTCTTTACCGTTTCCACTTCTCAAAATCATTTTTTTTTTTTTGTGATGACTCTTAATCAAAATATAATTATTACCTAAATTCTTGGAAACCCCATTTTTTTTTCTCTCTCTCTTCAATTTCTTTCAAAATCAAAAGCTTTCAAATGCATACATTGCTTTCGACTCATCAATTGACTTAAGATTGATTCCTTGCAAGAAGCAGATAATCAACCTAGATTCTCTCTCTCTCTCTCTCTCTCTCTCTCTTTCTCTCTTTTTTCTCTTATTCTTATTCTTTCTCTCTCTCAACCAAAACGAGGATCTCGCCATTACCTCATTTTCCCCCTCCTCGTCCTCTCATCCTCTCCTTTCTTCCTCCCTCCCACTCTCTCTCTCTCTCTCTCGCATTCTTACCATCACCCTCCCCCCCTCTCTCTCTCACTCTCCTCTCTCCTCCTCTCACACACCCTATCTACTGCTCCTCCACCAGCTCCTCCTCGGCCTCCTCCTCGTCCAGGAAGTCCTCATCGTCCGCCGTGGCCTCCTGGTACTGCTGGTACTCCGAGACCAGGTCGTTCATGTTGGACTCGGCCTCGGTGAACTCCATCTCGTCCATGCCTTCGCCGGTGTACCAGTGGAGGAAAGCTTTCCGCCGGAACATGGCTGTGAACTGCTCGGAAATGCGCTGTTTGGGGGGGAGGCGGGGGGAGAGAGAATAAGATAATTAGAGGAGAGAGAGAGAGAGAATTAGAGAATTAGAGAATTAGAGGGGTGGGGCGAATGTGGGAAGGAGAGAGAGAGAGAGAGAGAGAGAGAAGAGAGAGAGAGAGAGAGAGAGAGAGAGGAGAGAGAGAGAGATAGAGAGAGAGAGAGAGAGAGAGAGAGACGAGGAGAGAGAGAGAGAGAGAGAGAGGAGAGAGAGAGAGAGGAGAGAGAAGAGAGAGAGAAGAGAGAGAGAGAGAGAGAGAGAGAGAGAGAGAGAGAGAGAGAGAGAGGAAAGAGAGAGAGAGATGAGAGAGAGAGAGAGGAGAGAGAGAGAGAGAGAGAGAGAGAGAGAGAGAAGAGAGAGAGAGAGAGAGAGAGAGAGAATGAACGAATGTGGGGAGAGAGAGAGAAAGAGAAATAAGTATACATACATCACATAAATAAATAAATAAATAAACATATTTATTCCTTACTCTTTCTTTCCACCTTCTTTCTCCCCTCCTCCCGCCTCCTCCTTCCTTCTTACCTCGCTTTCCCTCGCTCTTTTCCTCTTTCTTCCTCTATCTTCCCCCTTTCCCTGCCTCTTGCCTCTTTCTCCCTCCCTGTTCCCTCATTTTCTCTTCTCCCTCCTCTACCATACCTCTCTTCCTCTTTTTCTTCTCACTCTGCCTTCCCTTATTATCCCCTTCCTTCGTTCTCTATATCCTTTTCTCTTCTCACTTCCCCCTCTCCCTCCTTCCTTCATTCCTTCTCTTACTTCAACCCTCAACCCCATCCTTCCTTCCCTCTTTCCTTCTCTTCCCTTCTTCCCTTCCCTGCTTTTCCTCCTCCCTCCCTCCTTCCTCCCCTTCCCTTCTTCCCTCCCTTCCTTTTTCTTCCCTGCTTTTCCTCCTCGCTCCCTTCCTCTCCCCTTCTTTCCTTCCCTTCCTTCCCCTTTCCCTCCCTTCCTCCTTCCCTTCCCCCTTCCCTTCCCCCTCCCTTCTTCTCCCCTCCTTCTTCTTCCCAACGCCCCTTCCTCCCTCACTCCTTCCCTTCCTCCCCTCCCTCCCTCCTTCCAAACGTACCTTGAAGATTCCTGAATGGCGGTCGAGTTTCCGATAAAAGTGGCAGACATCTTGAGGCCTCCCTCCCTCCCTCCCTCCCTCCCTCCCTTCCTTCCCTTCCCCCTTCCTTCCTCCCTCCTCCATCCTTCCCTTCCCCCTTCCTTCCTTCCCCCTTCCCACCTTCCCTTCCTCCCTTCCTTCCCTCCTTCCTCCCTTCCCTCCCCTTCCTTCCTCCCTTCCTCCCTCCCACCTTCCCTCCCTTCCCTCCTTCCTCCCTTCCCTTCCCCTCCTCCCTTCCTCCCCTCTCCCTCCCTCCCTCCCTTCCTCTTCCCCCCCTCTTCCCTTCCTTCCCTCCCCTCCCTCCTTCCTTCCAAACGTACCTTGAAGATTTCCTGAATGGCTGTCGAGTTTCCGATAAAAGTGGCAGACATCTTGAGGCCTCGCGGGGGAATGTCACACACTGCCACCTTCACGTTATTCGGGATCCACTCCACGAAGTAACTGGGGAATGTATAAAGAAAGATAAAAAATGGAATAAGCGAAAGAAATAGAGATAAAAGGAGATAATACACGAGATAAAGAAAGAATTAATGTAAATAATAAAGAAATGGAATGTCACACACTGCCACCTTCACGTTATTCGGGATCCACTCCACGAAGTAACTGGGGAATGTATAAAGAAAGATAAGTAATGGAAGTGATAAACGAAAGAAATATAGAGAAGAATGAAGATAAAGAATGTAAGAAATGGAGATGAAAATGGAGATGACAATTGTAAGATATGCTGATCAAAATGGAGGTAATAAACGAAGGAAAATATAGATAAAAATGAAGATAACAAATGCAAGAAATGTAGATGAAAATGGAGGTAACAAACGAAAGAAGTAAAGATAAAATGGAGATAATAAACGAAAGAATTAATGTAAATAATAAAGAAATGGAATGTCACACACTGCCACCTTCACGTTATTCGGGATCCACTCCACGAAGTAACTGGGGAATGTATAAAGGAAGATAAAGAATGGAAGTAATAAACGAAAAGAAAATATAGAAGATGAGATAAGGAATGTAAAAAATGTAATGGGAGTAATAAACGAAAGAAATATAGAGAAGAAAGGAGATAATAAACGTAATAGCTAATCGGGATCCACTCCACGAAGTAACTGGGGAATGTATAAAGAAAGATAAGTAATGGAAGTGATAAACGAAAGAAATATAGAGAAGAATGAAGATAAGGAATGTAAAAAATGTAATGGAGTAATAAACGAAAGAAATATATAAAAAGGAGATAATAAACGAGAGAAATATAGATAAAAGGAGATAATAAACGAGACGAGACAAATATAGATAAAAAGGAGATAATAAACGAGACAAATATAGATAGAAATGGAAATCTCCTAATAACAGCAAAATTCTCACCTGGAATCCTTTTAATAACCGTTGAATTCTCACCTGGAATTCTTGTTTTGAACAGAGATCGCCTCCCCTAAGGACACACAAGCACCTGGAATCCTCCTAAGCACAACAAAATCCTCACCTGGAATTTCTCTGAGAACAACAAAATTCTCACCTGCAATTCTTCTAAGAAATCCTAAGAAACAAAATTCTCACCTGGAATTCCTCCAAACAACCGCAGAATCCTCACCTGGAATTTCACTAATAACCGCAAAATCCTCACCTGGAATTCTTGTTCTGAACGGAGAGCGCCTCCTCTAATGACACTATCTCACCTGGAATTCCTCTAATCGAAAATTCTCACCTGGAGTTGTCTAAATAATAAAAAAGAGATTCTCACCTGCAATTCTTGTTCTGAACAGAGATCGCATCCCTTAAAAAACCAACTCACCTGGAATCCCTCTAATAACCGCAAAATTCTCACCTGGAATTCTTGTTCTGAACAGAGAGCGCCTCCTCTAATGACACTATCTCACCTGGAATTCCTCACCTGGAATCCTTCTAAGAACAACAAAATTCGCACCTGCAATCCTTCTAACAACCGCAAAATCCTCACCTGGAATTCTTTTCTGAACGGAGAGCGCCTCCTCTAATGACACTATCTCACCTGGAATCCTAAGAACAACAAAATTCGCACCTGCAATCCTTCTAACAACCACAGAATCCTCACCTGGAATTCTTGTTCTGAACGGAGAGCCCCCTCCCCTCAGGGCACTAAATTACCTGGAATCCTTCTAAGAACAACGAATTCCTCACCTGCAATCCTTCTAACAACCTCTAAATCCTCACCTGGAATTCTTGTTCTGAACGGAGAGCATCTGTTCGTCCACCTCCTTCATGGACATCCTGCCTCTGAAGATGGCGGCCACGGTGAGGTAGCGGCCGTGTCTGGGATCGCAGGCTGTCATCATGTTTTTGCTGTCGAACATCTGCTGGGTGAGTTCGGGGACGGTGAGGGCCCGGTAACTCTGAGATCTGAGGGAGAGAGGGAGAGAGGGAGTTGAGGGGTGGGGGTGTTTATAGAGTAGAGAGAGGAAGGGGAGTTGAGGTGGTGGGGTTGTTATAGAGCAGAGAGAGGGAGATGGAGTTGAGGTGGTGGGGTTTGTTTATAGAGTAGAGAGAGGAGAGAGGGAGAGGAGTTGAGTTGTGTGGGGTTTGTTTATTAGAGTTAGAGAGAGGAGAGATGGAGAGGGAGTTGAGGTGGTGGGGGTTTGTTATAGAGTAGAGAGAGGGAGACAGGGAGAGAGGGAGTTAAGGTGGTGGGGTTTGTTTATAGAGCAAGAGAGGGAGAGAGGGAGAGAGGGAGTTGAGGTGGTGGGGGTTTGTTTATAGAGTAGAGAGAGGGAGAGAGGGAGAGGGAGTTGAGGTGGTGGGGGTTTGTTTATAGAGTAGAGATGGAGAGGGATTTGAGTTGAGTTGATAGAATTTATTTACAAGCAGAGGAGAGAGTAGAAGAGAGATTTCAGAGCAGAGAGGAGAAGGATCTGAGTTGGTAGGGTTTTGTCTACAGAGATAGAGAGAGAGAAGGGTCTGAGTTGGTGGGTTTTGTTTACAGAGCAGAGAGAGGGAGAGATTTGATGAGTTTAAAAGATTTATTTTACAGAGCAGAGAGGGAGAGATTTGAGTTTGATAGGTTTTATTTATAGAGCAGAAAGGGAGAGAGGGGTGGGTTATTTACAGACTAGAGAGGAGAGGGGATTGATTTGAGTTGATAGAATGTATTTACAGAGCAGAGAAGGAGAGAGTAGAGAGAGATTTCAGTTGGTGGGGTTTATTTACAGAACAGTGTACATGTCCTGCAAAAAAAGCCAAGGGTAAGATGTCCAAGCATCTATCCAAAATGGCTGGGTTTCTATTGATGTAGAGGACTATCACTCAAACGTTATTTTTATATGCACAAGGGTTTGTGTTAGTGTGCCTGCATTATTCACATACTATATGGTCGGCAAAAAATATATCACTAAACATATCACAGACAAAACCTGCAATAAAATTAAAATAATAAAAAAATACAATTCTTTGGGCAATGCTATTTGATCGATAGGATGCAGTTTCGTGCAGCAATGCAAGTAATGCGTGAGATTATGCAACTCGGGCGCCTTGCACATTATGCAGTGGTGATACGAAATTAATTTTGTTTTCAAAATCTATCCTATACATATTATATAGTGTACCGATATCCTATGCGTAGCCAAATCAATGTAACTTGCTGCCTCCGAGACAGTCCATAATAGACTTTATAGGGTTTGTCCAAATCTAATGCCCCAGCAATACTTTTATAATACCAGAATGTACCATATCCGCTTTTTTTCATAATACCAGAATGTACCATATCCGCTTTTTTTCATAATACCAGAATGTACCATATCCGCTTTTTTCATAATACCTGAATGTACCATATCCGCTTTTCTTCATCTTTCCAGTGGTCCATACCTGACCCTCATAAATTCGAAGACAACTGATACCACTTTTTCCACTGACTGAGAGTAAATGGTACTGCATACTATGGTTCTTCATGGGAGAGTCCTAATATGGCCACTTGATCAACTATAGAAGAGGGTACCCAGCACAGTGACACATGAATACCCTACTCTGATAATCTCAGATAATCTACAAATTTGTAATAATAATGCTCAGATAATCTACAAATTTGGTGAAGGATATTTCAAGTTACCATGTTTTTTTCTGAACGAAATGCAGTGACCCTATGAACTGCACCCTTTCTGTCTGTAATGCCAAATGTCACTGCTGTTCACTACCTTTTTTTAACGGCATGGCATATTGCTTTTGACTCGGTATCAATTGTGCTTTCCCAGGTGTCAGTTCGTATACTTTTTTATGATCTATACCAGAAATGAGTATGCTAATCCCGTGAGAGTCAGTGGAGGTGTTAAAGTAGATCGTAAGTGGGGTGAGTACATGAGGAGGAGGGAAGAGAGAGAGAGAGAGAGAGAGAGAGAGAGAGAGAGAGAGAGAGAGAGAGAGAGAGAGAGAGAGAGAGAGAGAGAGAGAGAGAGAGAGAGAGAGAGAGAGAGAGGTTGGAGGAAGAAAAAGTGGAGAAGGGAGCAGTAAGAAAGAGTTAGAAAAAAATTTATATAACAACCATACCCCCCCCACCCCTCATCACCTTCCCTCTCTCCATTTCTAAAAACCCAACGACTTTCAAATAAACTCACCCCCCACCCTCGCCCCTCAACCCCTTCCCCCACCCCTCTCCCTCGACCACACCCATCAACCACACCCTACCCTTAACCCCTCCCCTCGACCCCTGACCCCCTCCCCAAACCACACCCACCCCACGCTCAACCACACCCCTCCCCTCAACCCCTCCCCTCGCCACGCCCCTCCCCTCAACCACACCCGTCCCCTCGACCCCACCGCTCAACCACACCCCTCCCCTCATCCCTCAACCCCTCCCCTCGCCCACGCCCCTCCCCTCAACCACACCCGTCCCCTCGACCTCAACCACACCCTGCCCACGCCCGAACCTTACCCTCTGGAGGTGAGAGGTGCGAAGCCTGGCATGAAGAAGTGGAGACGTGGAAAAGGTACCATGTTAACTGCCAACTTCCTGAGATCTGCGTTGAGCTGGCCTGGGAACCTGAGGCATGTGGTCACCCCGGACATCGTGACCTGCATTGGGATGTTGAAAATTAGCAATAAGAAAAGAGTGTGGTTAGAGGAATAACATGGTGTTGCAATTTGCACCTGAGGTTTAGCATAAGGGCAGAGTAGTGGTTAGGGCAAAAATTATTCTCTATAAATCTCATCAACAATATGATCACCTAAACAAACAACTCACTAAACACAAACAAAACAAAAACAAAAACTACAGACAAAAGACAACAAAAAATACAGAAAAAACTAGACAAAAGGTACAGTCAAAAATACAGACAAAAAAACTACAGACATAAAAAAGTACAGACTAAAAAATAGACAAAAAAAAAAAAAACTACAGACCCCAAACTACAGACCAAAAAAAAAAAAAAAAACGACAAAAGACGAAAAAAACAACAACAACAAAAACTACAGACAAAAAACAACAAAAACCACAGACAAAACAAAAAACCCCTACAGACAAAAAACAACAACAAAAAAAACTAAACAGAAACAAAAACAAAAAAAACTACAAAACAAAAAAACGACAAACAAAAACTACAAACAAAAAACACAACAACAGCAAAAAAAAAAAAAAAAAAAAAAAAAAAAAACACCCCCCAACCCAAGAAACCCTCCTACTCACGGACACCAGGTGATTCAGGTCCCCATACGAAGGAGAGGTGAGTTTCAGCGTCCTGAAGCAGATGTCGTAGAGGGCTTCGTTGTCTATGCAGAAGGTCTCGTCCGTGTTCTCGACCAGCTGGTGGACTGACAGCGTGGCGTTGTATGGCTCCACGACCGTGTCTGAGACCTGTGGGGGAGGAGGGGGTGGAGGGGGTCAGTTGGAGAGTTTGTGGAGGGGTGGAGGGGGGGGAGAGGTGGTGGAGGGGGTCAGTTGGAGAGTTGTGGAGGAGGGGGGGGGTGGAGGGGTCAGTTGGAGAGTTGTGGAGGGGTGGGTGGGTGGATTGGGGGGTGAGGGGGTGAGTTGGAGAGTTGTGGAGGGTAGGGCGGTGTGGAGGGGGAGGAGTGGAGGGGGTGAGTGGAAGAGCATGGAAGAGGGGGGGGGGGGTGGAGAGGGTGAGTTGGAGAGTTGTGGAGGAGGGGGTGGAGGGGGTGAGTTGGGAGAGTTGTGGAGGAGGGGGGGGGTGGAGGGGGTGAGTTGGGAGAGGGTGAGTTGGAGAATTGTGGAGGAGGGGGTGAGTTGGAGTTGTGGGAGGAGGGGGTGGAGGAGGGGGGTGGAGAGTTGTGGAGGAGGGTGGTGGTGGAGGTGGTGGTGGAGGGTGAGTGGAGAGTTAGGAGGAGGGGGGGGGTGGAGGGGGAGTTTGGAGAGTTGTGGAGGAGGGGGTGGAGAGTTGTGGAGGAGGGGGTGAGTTGGAGAAGTTTGGAGGAGGGGGTGAGTTGGAGAGTTGTGGAGGAGGGGGTGAGAGAGAGGAGTGAGGGGAGAGGTGGAGGAGGGGGTGAGTTGGAGAGTTGTGGAGAGGGGTGGAGAGTTGGGGGGGGGGGGGTGAGTTTGGAAGAGTTGTGGAGAGTTGGAGAGGTGGAGGGGTTGAGGGGGAGTTGGGGAGGTGGAGGGGGTGAGTTGGAGAGTTGTGGAGGGGGGTGGAGGGGGTGAGTTTGTGGAGGAGGTTGAGTGAGACTTTCGTTTGTTTTGAAAAGGTAAGGGAAAGGGAGGGGTTAGTGGGGGAGGGGGGAGGTAGAAGGGAGGGGAGTCTCGTTTCCGGTGGGAAGAGAGGGGGGGGGGGGGGGGGGTCGGAGCTGGTGCGGTCTGAATGGATTTGTTTTGGATTTGATTTGCTTGTTTTCGTGTTTTTTCTCTCTTATTATGTCTGGCTTTTATCTATCTTTGTCTTTCTCTTCTCTTTTTCTTTTTTTTTTCTCTCTCTCTCCACACACACACACACACAAACACACACACACATATATCATATATATGTGTGTAATATATAATATATATATATATATATATATATATATATATATATATATATATATATATATATATATACACACACAAATACCTGGTTTTTACCACTCCACTTCTCCCCTCACACCCCTCACACACCCCCCCCACCCCAACCCACCCCCAACCCACCCTCACCCCACACGCCCACCCTCACCCAACCCACCCCCCAACCCCACCCACTCACCCTTCACCCCACACCCACACCCAACCCCTCACCCTCCCACCCACCTTCGGACTCGTATGACGGAGAACGTGTTCATGATCCGGTCGGGGTACTCCTCCCGGATCTTGGAGATGAGCAGCGTGCCCATGCCCGAGCCCGTGCCCCCCCCGAGGGAGTGGGTGAGCTGGAACCCCTGCAGGCAGTCGCAGTTCTCGGCCTCCTTGCGCATCACGTCCATCACGGAGTCCACGAGCTCGGCGCCCTCGGTGTAGTGGCCCTTGGCCCAGTTGTTGCCTGGGGGGTGGGGGGGAGGGGGGTTGAGAGGGGTGGGGTGGGGTTGAGAGGGGTTGAGGGTTGGGAGGAGGGGTTGCGGGGTGGAGAGGGAGGCGGGGTGGGGGGTGGAGAGGGGAGGGGGTAAAGGGGTGAGGAGAGGGTGGGGGGTGGAAGGGGGAAGTGAGGGGGGTAAAGGGGTTTGGAGGGGGTTAGAAGGAGGGGGTGGGGAGGGGGTGGAGACGGGGTTGAGGGGTGGGTAGGAGTTGGAAGGAGGGGTTAGGGGGGAGTGAGGGGGTTGAGGGTGGGGAGAGGGTGGGGTGAGGAGAGAGGGTTAGGTGGAAGTAAGGGGTTGGAAGGAGGGGTTGAAGGGTGAAGAAGGTAAGGATGGGGTTGGGGGAGGGAGGGAAGGAAATAGGGAGTTGGGAGGGTATGGAGGAGGGGAGGGAGGGGAGAAGGAAGGGAATAGGGGGTTAGAGAAAGGGGAGGATGAGGTGAGGGAAGGAAAAGGGGATAGAGGGGAGGAGGGGAAGCGAGGAATTAGGAAATAGGAAGAAAGGGTATGAAAGAGGCAGGGAGAGAAAGATTGACGGAAGGAGAGAGTGGAAAAGAGGGAGGGAGAGAAGAGAAAAGGAAGAGAATATTTAGTCATTGTTATTTATTTTATTTTATTACGAATGACAGAGGCAGTAGGTAATACTATCACTTATTTTTATTAACTTGAACATTAAAAAAACTGACGGACTCTTACAGAAAATGAAAATAAGTAACATTTATTAAAATCGAAGTCAAAACAATATTCAAAATTTTTCAAATAGATGTTATTTTCACCTCTCTTATTCTTAATTTTGTAAATATATAAACACATGGTTTTTAAAAACGTTATTCATATTTTTTCCCTTATTCAGAGCCTTAAGGTAAAAAAAAAAAAATAATAATAATCCCATGTAATGTTTACTTATTTTTTCTTACAAAAAGTACAACAAAACAAGAAGTATGTATATCTTTCCATTACTTTTTTTTTGTTTTTTTTTTACCAATAACCTTCTACAACTAAAAAAATACATATAAATAAAATCTTCATTATTATTTTTGTTTTACTGAAACCTTACCACCCACTACACTGCCACCTACCATCCGCCGCCCACTACCCACTTTCCCACCCACCCGTTCATGGCCCACTACCCTGCTACCCACCGCCCACCGCTCCATTCCACCTACCCTGCCCCACTGCCCACCACCCACCACCACCCACCCCATGGCCCACTACCCTGCCATCCTACCCCACCGCCCACTAACCACCAGCCTACCGCCCACTACCCACCACCCTACCGCCCACTTTCCCACCACCTACCGCCCACTTACCAGCGCCGCTCTGACCGAAGACGAAATTGTCGGGACGGAAGATCTTGCCGACGGGGCCCGAGCGAACGGCCTCCATCGTGCCCGGTTCGAGGTCGACTAACACGGCGCGCGGGACATACCTCCCTCCTGAGGAAAAAGGGGCGGGGCTTAGTTCTGGAGATTTGACGAGGATATATTTTTTTAAATTTTTCTTTCTCTAATTTTATTGATTTTTTTTTCTTATTGCATCTACTTTTGTTGGATATTAATTATGGAATACGGAATCATGGTGAAAGTTAGTAATATTTGTTTACAAGTTGTAAATATATGTTCTTTAAGTTATATGCTTTATAGTTACTATCTTTTGTTTATACATTTCGTAAACTAGGTGAACCTAATAAAAAAAAATAATATTCATCTACTTTTATTGGAAGTTATTCAGAAAAGAAAAGTTAACTAATATTCTTTAAAAGATAGATAAATCAGGTATGATATTGCTAATTATTTTATCTACGTTTATGGAAAGACAGAAAATAGGGAATTTAAATGGAATTTGTTCACATCTATATATGATATCAAATATAGATTAGCTTATTTATTAATTTTACGTAGTACATCTATTATTATTTTAGTCAAATTTTGCAAAGGTTTTTAATTCCAAGAAAAAAAATCAACAAAAATAAACTGAAATTAAGATAAAAAGAAAAATAATTGTTTTTAGTAATTTTAAAAGAAACAGTAATAACGAAATCAAATGAAAGAAAAAAATACTTAAAAAAAGTTAAATATTTAGCCCATAAATAGGGTTTGTATTAGGACTATGCAAATGCAGAGAAGTTAGTGGAAAGAAATATTAAATTATTAGTCGATATAATATAGAAATATTAAATTATTAATAAAAATATTTAAAAATTAGTCGAAAATTGCAATAGAATTAAAGGCATTAACAGAAGCCAAGTTGAAAGAAAAAGGAATGCAAGAGAATTTTTTAAAATTCCATGAGTTTTATTAATAATAGTTGGTCTAGTAAACCAGAATTTTAAAAGATTTTAAAAGTAGTTGAGTTTTTTTTTTATTAATTTTTAATAGTTTGTGAAAGCTATAGAAAGTTGACTGAGATCACAGTAAAATAAAATAAGATTAATAAGAAAAAAAAAATCTAACAGTATATAACAGCATTCCAATATTTTTTTAATCTCGAAAAAAAAAAAAACGTTTGAAAGAAAAAAAACTCAAACCCAAGAAAAAAAAAAAACGCAACACAAAAAAAAAATACAAGTAACCAAAACAAAACCAAAAAATCTCAAACAAACAACAACAACAACACCAGGGTTAATCCAAGAAAAAAAAAAAAAAAAAAACTCCATCGGTTGACGTCCGAATCTCCATTGCTCCATTCCGCCGGCTCGCTCCCTCGCTTGCCGCTTGCATGCAGTCTGGCAGGCTGGCATTCAGGTACAAGCACACATTAGCCCTTCTCCCCCACCTCCCATTGTACCAGAGGCCTCATTGTAGTACACGTTGATCCTCTCCAACTGCATGTCGGTGTCTCCGCTGTACTGGCCCACGGGGTCGATGCCATGTTCGTCGCTGATCACCTCCCAGAACTGGCGGGAAGAGAGAGGCTTGGGTTAAACACTTTTTTTTTATATTAGGGATATTTTGTTTTATTTATTTGTTTGTCCATTTATTTATTTTGTTGTTTATTTATTTGTTTGTCCAGTTATTTATTTTGTTGTTTATTTATTTGTGGGTCTGTAAAGTGCTGTATACTGTATGTTAACTGAGAACACTTCCCAGAACTGGCGGGAAGAGAGAGGCTTGGGTTAAACACTTTTTTTTATTAGGGATATTTTGTTTATTTATTTGTTTGTCCATTATTTATTTTGTTGTTTATTTATTTGTTTGTGCTTTTATTTGTGGGTCTGTAAAGTGCTGTATAATGTATGTTAACTTAGATCACTTCCCAGAACTGGCGGGAAGAGAGAGGCTTGGGTTAAACACTTTTATTTATATTAGGGATATTTTGTTGTTTATTTATTTGTTTGTCCTTTTATTTATTTTGTTGTTTATTTATTTGTTTGTCCAGTTATTTAATTTGTTGTTTATTTATTTGGTTGTCCATTTATTTGTGGGTCTATAAAGTACTGTATACTGTATGTTAACTGAGATCACTTCCCAGAACTGGCGGGAAGAGAGAGGCTTGGGTTAAAGACTTTTTTTTATATTAGGTATATTTTGTTAATTATTTATCTGTTTTTCCATTTATTATACTTATTTGTCCATTTATTGGTGTGTCCGTAAAGTACTGTATACTGAGATCACCTCTTAGAACTGTTAGTGGGAGAGAGAGGCTTGGGTTAAACACTTTTTTTTTTTTTTTTGTATTTGTTTAGATATTTTGTCATCTATTTTCTTAATCTCTTTTTTGTTGTTGTTACTGAGGGGTATTTGTGTTTGTCTATTTGTCTATTTTGTTATTTTCTTAATCACTTTTTTGTCGTTGTTGGGGGGGGGGTATTTGTGTCCATGGTGTTCTGCATCCTGTATATAAAATCATTTTATCACTTCCCAGATCTGCCGTTTAGGGAGAGAGGACATGGTAAAAAAGGAAAAAAATATACATATATATAAAGATAGGTAGATACATAAATATTTTGATACTCATTTATTTCTATATTATTTATATTTTTATATGTTTATAGATATTTCATTATTCCTTTATTTTCTTCATTTTGCTTTTTTGTCTATTTTTTTTTTTTCTCTATAACGTAAATTATACTGTGCGTTACATGTATGACTACATATTGATATTCTGTAGCAATGAAAAAGGTGAAAAAAATGTAGGATTATATATTCCTTATCACTAATCTATCATCTATTGTATATTGTATATTGTATATTGTAACTATACCGTGCAACATATTCGTCACAAAATCAGTAAAAAGGAAGAGAGATAAATTTGGTTTACAAGTTTCCATCAATATTCTTTTCCTCGTCTACTGATATTCTATAACGGTATTGTATACTACATCATATATAATCTACCTTATGTACTTTTTTATGCGTTGCTATGTTTTGGAATCAATTCTTTGTGATATTTATGGACAAAGATATATATTTTTGGTAATCTTGGGTAATGATTTAATTCTTACGCCAATGGAAGTCAGCAGTCATGCCATTGATAATATGAACTCAATGTCAGTGGAATGCGAGGGAGAGGGAGAGGGAGAGGAGAGGGGAGAGGAGAGGAGAGGGAGAGGGAGAGGGAGAGGGAGAGAGGAGAGGGAGAGGGAGAGGGAGAGGGAGAGGGAGAGGGAGAGGGAGAGAGGGAGGGAGAGGAGAGGGAGAGGGAGAGGAGAGGGAGGGGGAGGGGAGGGAGGGGAGGGGGAGGGGGAGGGGAAGGGGGAGGGAGGGTATTTGTGTCCAGAGAAAGAAAAAAATGGAAAGAGAGAGAGTGAAAGTGGAGAGGGGGCAGGGAAAGAAAGAGAGGAAGTGAAGAGAGAGAAGGGGGGCAGGGAAAGAAAGAAAAGAAGGAGAGAGGAGAAAGAGAAGAGGAGGAGGAGGAAAGAAAGAAAGGCAAAAGAGAGAGAGAGAGAGGGGGGGCAGGGAAAGAAAGAGAAAAAGAGGAAGAGAGGGGGCAGGGAAAGAAAGAAAAAAAGAGGAAGAGAGGGGGCAGGGAAAGAAAGAAAGGAAGAAAGAGAAAGAGGGGGGAGGGGGTAGTGGGCCATTATGTGGGCGTTTTCTCCGTCTCGCAGCTGTTCTTAACACAACATCCAAGACGTTATTCGGTGCTTACGCTCTCACACAACAAACAAACAAATACTTTAAACACACACACACACACACTTACTTATCACACACTCATACACTCACTCACACACACAACACACACACTTACTTATTCACTCACTCACGCACTCATACACTCACTCAACACACACACCACCACACTTACTTATTCACTCACTCACTCACTCACTCACTCACACACACACACACACACACACACACACACACACACACCACACACACACACACACACACACGCACACACACACACACACACACCACGCACACACACACACACACGGCCATAAATATAGTACGCACACATGCATGAAGTCACGTGCATTAAGACGTGAACTCCTATACGCACACACAAGCCTAAATGTACACACAGACGCACACACACACACACGCTGAGATAATATTTATATCTCATGTCTCTCTTGTCCTCTCTTCCTCCCTCTTCTCCCCTCTCCTCCTCCTCCTCACTCCCTCCTCCTCCTCCCTCCCTCGCCCCCCTTCCTCTTCCCCGTCCTTCACCCTCCGCTCTCGCCTCCTCCTCCTCTCCTCCTCCTCCCCCTTCTCTTTCTTCTTCTTCTTTCTCTTCTTCTTCTTCTCCTCCTCCCTCTTCTCTCCTCCTCCGCTCTTCTACTCTTCCTCCCCTCTTCCTCCTCCTCCACCCCCTTCTCTTTCTTCTAATTATTATTATTTCTTTTCTCTTCCTCCTCCTCCTTCTTTTTTCCTTTTCTTCTTCTTCTTCTTCTTCTTCTCCTTCTCCTCCTTCTTCTTCTTCTTCTTCTTCTTCTTCTTCCTCTCTCTTCTTTCTTCTTCTCTTCTTCTTCTTCTTCTTCTTCTTCTTCTTCTTCTTCTTCTTCTTCTCTTCTTCTTCTTCTCTCTTTCCTCCTCTCCTCCTCCTCTCTCCCTCCTCCTCCTCCTCCCCCTCAAGGCTGAACAAATACCAAGGTCGCTCTTGTGTTTATTTCCTTCTTGCATTTATTCCCTGTTTCTATTTCTAAACTTCTTTGGGAAGAAGTGAAAGGAGGAAAGGAGAGAGAGAGAGAGAGAGAGAGAGAGAGAGAGAGAGAGAGAGAGAGAGAGAGAGAGAGAGAGAGAGAGAGAGAGAGAGAGAGAGAGAGAGAGAGAAGAGAGAAAGAAAGAAAGAAAGAGAGATAAAGAGAGAGAGAGAGCGAAAGAAAAATAGAGAGAAAGAGAGAGAAGACAAACAGACAGAGAGACAGAGACAAAATAACAGACAGAATAACAAACAGACAGGCGAGCGTAGAAGAGAGAGAGGAAGCGAAGGAGAGATAGAAGACACATGATATCATACGAAAGTAATAAATGTGACAGGACTATTCATAGAAGCAAAGACGAAGCAGGGAGATAAGAAGAGGGGAAAAATAGTGAAAGGGAGGAGGAGGAGGAGGAGGAAAGGATATGATAAGGAGGAGGAAGAGGAGGAGAAGGAGGAGAAGAGCAAGATGATGATGATAAGGAGGAGGAGGAGGAGAGATGAAAGAAGAGGAGACGGAGGAGGAGGCAATAAAAGAAGATGCAGAAGAAATGAAGGAAACAAGACATAATGAAAGAAATTTAAAAATAAATATGAACAAGGAAAAAAAATACGGGAAGACATAAATAAGACACAGAGTAAAGTAAGAGTCCTCCCCATACCCCCCTTCCCCCTCCCCCTCCCACCTTGCCCCCTCCATTCCCCTTCCCCCTAGTCTCCCTCCATTCCTTAGCCCCCACCCCCTTCCCCCTCCCTCTCCATTCCCCTAGCCCCCCCCATCCCTCCTACCCCCCTTCCCCCTCCCCTCCCACCTTGCCATTCCCCTCCCCCCTCTAGTCCCCTCCATTCCCCTCCCCTCCCCCAGCTTCCCCCCCCCTCCTCCTTCCTTTCCTTCTCCTTCCCCCCCTACCCCTCCCCCTCTCCTTCCCCATCCCATCCCCTCACCTTGCCCCCTCCATCCCCTTCCCCCTCTAGTCCCCTCATTCCCCCCTAGCCCCCTCCCCCTCCCCTTCCCCCCCCTCCCCTCTAGCCCCCCCATTCCCCAGCACCCCCCCCCCCCCCCCTCCATTCCCCCTCCCCTCATCCCCCTCCCCCCTCCCTCCCCCCCCCTCCCCCCCTGCTCCCCGACCTCGCCTTGGCAATTCCATAGAAAGTCTTGGACCCAAAGAGACACGCCCGCCTCCTGCAGAAACCCTCCACAAAAGGTATGGATGGCATTTTGCAGAGTGAGTGGGGGAGGAAGAACAGGGGAAGAGGAGGAAATGGGGGGAGAGGGGAGGAAAATGGGGGGAAGGGGAGGGGGAGGGGGGGGAGAGGGGAGGGGAGAGGGAGGAGGTGGAGGAGGGAAATGGGGCGAAGGGGGAGAGGGAGGAGAGGAGGAGGAGGGGGGGGAAGGGGGGGGAAAGGGGGGAAAGGGGAGGGGAGGAGTTTGGAGGAGGGGATGGGAGAGGGAGGAGTGGAGGAGGGAAAATGGGGGGAGAGGGAGGGGGGAAATGGGGGGAGGGGGCAGAGAGAGGGAAGAGAAAGAACAGGGGAAGAGGAGGGGAAGAAAAGGGAAATGGGGGGAAGGGGGAGAGGGAGGAGGTGGAAGGAGGGGAGGGAATGGGAGAAGGAGAGAGAGGAGCGGAAATGGGGGATATAAGAGAGAAAGAGGGAGGGGGAAGACGAGGGAAATGGGGGGAGGGGAGGAGGAGGGGAAATGGGGGGAGGGAGAGGAGGGAAATAGGGAGGGGTGAGGAAGAGAGGAAGAAGGAATTAAGAGGAAAAAAAGAAAGAGGAGGAGGAAGAGAAATAGAAGAAGTAGAAGAGGAGGAGGAAGAAAAAAGGAAGAAGAACACCAGGCAAAAGAGAAAGAAGGAAACGGAAGAAAAGGAAGAGGAAGTATAAGAAAGAAATGAGAGAAAGGGAAGGAAAAACAACCGCGCGGTGAAGCACAGAGAGAGAGGGACATGAGACAGGGAAAACGAATGGGTAGGGCCAGTGCCAGGGGGTAGGTGCCAGTGCCAGGGGTAGGGGCCAGTAGGGGTAGGGGACAGTGCCAGGGGGGAGGATCCAGTGCCAGGGGGTAGGGGACAGTGCCAGGGGGGTAGGGGCTAGTGCCAGGGGGAGGGGTCAGTGCCAGGGGAGGGCCAGGGCCAGGGGAGGGGCCAGTGCAGGGGGAGGTGCCAGTGGCCACGGGATAGGGACCAGTGCCAGGGGGTAGGAGCCAGTGCCCGGGGAGGCAGTAGGAGGGGAGGGGACAGTGCTAGGGGGGGCAGTGTCAGGGGGTAGGGGACAGTGCCACGGGGTAGGGGAGGGGACAGTGCCAGGGGGTAGGTGCCCAGTGGCAGGGTAGGGGACATGCCAGGGGGGGCAGTGCCAGGGGGTAGGAGCAGTGTCAGGGGGGAGGAGCCAGTGCCAGGGAGGGGCCAGTGCCAGGGGGTAGGGGCCAGTGCCAGGGGGGAGGAGCCAGTGCCAGGGGGTAGGGCCAGTGCCAGGGGGGAGGAGCCAGTGCCAGGGGGGAGGGCCAGTGCCAGGGGGAGGAGCCAGTGCCAGGGGGTAGGGGCGTGCCAGGGGTATGGGCGCCAGTGCCAGGGGGTAGGGGGCCAGTGCCAGGAGGGGTGCCAGGGGGTAGTGCCAGTAGGGGGGGGAGCCCAGGGTGCCAGGGGGTAGGACAGTGCAGGGGGTAAGGTGCCAGTGCCAGGGGGTAGGTGCCANTAAAAGGATTTATTATTGCTTCAGTATAGTCAGTAAGAGTAGTCAGGGTTAATGAATAAATTTATATATATATATATATATATATATATATATATATATATATAATATATATATATATATATAATATATACATACATACATACATACATATATATATATATATATATATATATATATATATATATATATATATATATATATACATATATATATATATATATATTATATATATATATATAATATATATATATATATATATATATATATATGTGTGTGTGTGTGTGTGTGTGTGTGTGTGTGTGTGTGTGTGTGTGTGTGAGTGTGTGTGTGTGTGTGTGTGTGTGTGTGTGTGTGTGTGTGTGTGTGTGTGTGTGTGTGTGTGTGTGTGTGTGTGTGTGTGTGTGTGTGTGTGTGTGTGTGTGCATGTATGTATGAATGAATGTCTATATGTATGAATATACGCATGTATATATGTATGTATTACATATGTATTTATGTATTATATATATCTGTATGTATTACGTATGTATGTATGTATGTATTATGTATATATGCATTATGTATATATGTATTATGTATATATGTATTATGTATTATGTATATATGGTATATAAGTATTATGTATAAATGTATATATTATGTATGTATGTATGTATTACGTATGTATGCATGCATGTACTATGTATGTATTACGTATGTAAGTCAGAAAGGGTATTATCTTAGATTTCGGGAATGCATACCACATGAAAATATGAGATTTCACTAATATCATTAGATTTAGGAATAATTATTTGCCTTCATTTATTATAAATCCCCCCCCTTCCATTCCTTCCTCACTGAATACTAGTTATAATGCTCTTACGAAATTAATATCTCCTAAGGGGTATTATACATACTGAACCTGCAAACATTATACAGATATTAATAACTGAGGCCCATTCCAAATCATTATCATATCTTTGACAAAAAAAATCATTTTGGGTTGTACAGTCAAAGCATGTGAATTCAATAAAATAAACAAAAATATATAATTATATTTTTTCCTTGAATTCTTCAGACACAAGATTTTCAGTATAACATAATTTGTTCACCAGCGTCATATATTACATGAAAGGAAAAGAAATCTAAGCATTATTGTAATAGTCTTGTGAAGATTAAGGAAAAGGGGCTCTAGGGTTTTACGTAATAAAGACTCTTTTCAGTATGTCCCTGTAAATTTATATCTCTAATATGGAAGTGGCAGGAGCGGAAGAAAATGTTTCGCTAATAAAATTGAGAATGATAATAGTAATAATAATATTATTGAAAATGATAATGGTAGTGAGAGTGATGATAATGATGTTGATAATAATAATAATATTAACAATGATAACGATAATAAAGATAATAATAATAATAAAAACAACAATATAATATAATAATAATGAAATTAACAACAGCAGCAATAATAATTATGATGATGACGGTAATGATGATGGTGATGATGATTATGATAATAACAATGATAATAATGATGGTAATAATAACACCACCACCAGCAACAACACCAATAATAACAGCAATACTACTAATGATAATGATACTTATAATAATAGTAATGATAATGAAAATGATAGTTATAACTGTATTAAGGATGATGATAAAAGCAATAGCAATAATAACAGTTATAGTAATAACAGTAGTAATAACAGTAACAATAACAACAGCAATAGCGACATCAACAATAATGATGATAACAACAATAATATTACTAAAACAAAAAACAAAATATCAAAAATAATCATATTCTCCTTCCTCTTCTGGTTCCAAAATAAGCCTTTTCGAAGGACAGGCAATTTTTTGACATCGTCCAAACAAATTTAAAGAATGCCCCCAATATCTACAAAGTACAGTCGACCACATACTTTTAATATTGGCAAGAATCGACCATCAGCATCAAAGCAACCACTCACTCACAAAGATCCATAACATAGGCCTAGGCATGTTTTTTTTTTTTTTTTTTTTTTTTTTTTTTTTTTTTTTTTTTTTTTTTTTTTTTTTTTTTTAGCATCATACAAGTGTTTCGTATTTTCTCCAAAATGTGCTTATTTTCTCTACAAGCTATGAAAAAAAAAATCCTTTTAGTCGCCGAAAAGAGGCGGGAAATGATGAGGTAAATAAGGATATTTTTTTGGAAAATATATCCTACTTGTTATATTTACCAATCATAAATGTTTTGAGAATAGACCTGCTTGTTTAGTTGGAGTATGGAGACGTGTTTCTTCTTAAAGGAAAATCTCAGAAAGAGGAATGTCGTCTCTTTTAGAATTTCAGTCCGGTGCAAAGATAACTAATAATTTAGCCTGCTAATCAGGAGAAATATCAAAAGTCAAAGAAAAAGATTCCTGAAAAAAATTAAAAATAGTTTCAAGTTCCATGCTCCTTGTCAAATGCGTTTTAGAATGTCTTTATCTCGTTTTTGTCAGTTTTCCATAAATGAAAATGGGTATTTTATATAACTTGTATATAATCATTCATTATCATAATCAAAACATTAATACCGTAGAAAAAAAAACATATATTTTCTACACAGATGTTTGAAAAGAAATATTGCCGTATTTGTACATCGGACATATGCAGTATGGTATGGATAAATAATTATAATTATAGAATAATGAAGCTATAAATTTTTTCACTTGTGATAAACTTCTTTGAATGAACAGTCAAGGAAAATCATTTAAAGTACAAATGTACAAAGGCAAACAGTTAGAAATACTCTACCTTTGAAAGTCTGAGAAGAAAAAGTATATTTCTTAATACACGTCGAAGACAATGTAATAACACTACTGGATAAAATGTGAGGGCATATTAATCTATGGCTTATTTTACGTATGAACATTTTTAAAGGGTATCCTGATGGTGAAGCACGAAATAATGTTAAAAGAATTGTTTGCATCGAGTTCTTAAACTGTCGCCGTCTTCAAGATGTTCTTAGAATAACCGGCTTATAGAAAGAGGAT
>NW_020871100.1:116647-119147 GCF_003789085.1 Penaeus vannamei
TATATACACACACACACACACACACACACACACACACACACACACACACACACACACACAACACACACACATATATATATATATATATATATATATATATATATATATATATATATATATATATATATATATATATATATATATATATATATATATATATATATATATATATATATATATATATATATATGTATACACACACACACACACATATATATATGTATATATATATATATATAATATATATATATATATATATATATATATATATATATATATATATATATATAAATTCCTTCTTAATCTATTAATTGATACCACCGAAACTGTCACCTGCGACGACTTCCGCTATTGTATCAATGGACCACTAAATTAACCAAATAAATAACAAATATTTTCTTTCAAATATAGCATTATGGCGTGTTGTTCTTTCCGCATTTTCTTAATCATTTCTGTATCTCTGTGTTCGGGAAGAAGGCAGGACTCGTTTTAATTATCACGAATCAATACAGAGAGATTTAACATTTACGTTCATAAACTTAACAAACATTGCAATCTATGATATTAGGGTAAAACACGAATTTAAATATCATGACTAAACTTACCTGTGTTTGGTTGGAATGCAGGACTCGCCTGATAAAAAGTCGTTAAAATAACGAATTCATTGCTTTCCCCCGAATGAACTGTTAACATCTAAACAATCAAACCATTTATAAATGAGTATTATAATTTACGCTCTTTGTTATAACACTAAATTTTGCTATATTGATATGCCTTTACATATACAAAAATATGTAGAAATGTACATCTTTGAAAATAGAACTAACGCACCTTTTAGATGTCGAATAAATAGTGATCTCGACAAGTATATATATATATATATATATATATATATATATATATATATTATATATATATATATAATATATATATATATGCTTATAAATATCTTATTCCGGAATCCTTTTTCTGCATTGTACTACCCGACCTCCCTCCAACAAGGCCCTTCGCTACTCCAAGGGAACTATTAACATTTCCTGGCCTTTCCTCCCGGAAATTCAACTCCCCAAATCTCACAGCCAATAAGGCATCCGCTGCTCCCCCGCGCACAATAATGTATTCCCCAGCACGATACCATTTACGGAATTCTGATGCTTTTCTTTACACATATTGATCTTTTTTCATGTCACATTCTCGTTCTTTCTGTTTGTAGCTCAGCTCATCTCTCTCTCTCTCTCTCTCTCTCTCTCTCTCTCTCTCTCTCTCTCTCTCTCTCTCTCTCTATATATTATATATATATATATATATATATATTATATATATATATTTATATATATATGTATATGTATGTATGTATATATATATTTGTGTGTGTGTATATATATATATATATATATATATATATATATATATATATATATATATATATATATATATATTATATATATATATGTGTGTGTGTGTGTGTGTGTGTGTGTTGTGTGTGTGTGTGTGTGTGTGTGTGTGTGTGTGTGTGTACTCACACACATAAACGTAAACATACACACAAACATACAAACATGACACAACACACACACACACACACACACACACACATATATATATATATATATATATATATATATATATATATATATATATATATATATATATATATATATATATATATATATATTCCCCCATCCTTTCCTCCGTCTACCCTCATTTTTTTCTCTTTTTATCCACCTGTTGTTCCATTAGGTTCCCCGAAAATCTTTCACCTCCTTTGCCTCTCCTTGTATTTCCTTTAGTAACACCATTTACCAGATTTCCCTCTCCTCTCCCTCTCTCTCCCCTTCCATCACTTCTCTCTTTTCCCGACCTAGCACTTCTCTCTCCGCCTTCGCTCTCGTCACCTCTACTCCTAACCTCTCCTTATCTGTCTATCTCTTCTTTCTTATCCCCTCCTTCCCAAGATCCCAATCTCTTCCCTACCTCATGGCCTCTTTCCTCTTCTTTTGCCTCCCTTCCCCTCCTCTCCCCTTTTCTTTCCCCTTCCATCCCTTTTTGCCCCTTTTCATCGCCCTCATCTTAAAAAAAAAAAAAAAAAAAATCTAAACTAGTTTTAGACAAAAAGGGAAAAAAGTACAGTGAAGATACGGCGGAAACAGACGAAGGAAGAGGAGGAAAGGGGTGAGGTGGGGGGGGGGGGGGGTATGGAAGAAGGGAAAAAGGAGAAAAAAGTACTATTAGCGTTTTAGTGATTTCCTAGAAATGTTACTGGTTTCATATTTTCCACCAAATTACCCTTGGACGCATATTTTCCCGTTGAAATATTAGTGGCTTAATATATTCGCGAATTATATTCACCTTTTTATGTTTTTCTTTCCCCCTTTTTTGTTATTATTATACACGGGATTTATTTCGCCGTGTCTGTTTTACGCGAAGAATGTTAAAATACTTCTGTTTCTAAGATAAGCAGATGTATGTTTAAATGTACAGGATCTTATGTTATCACTTT
>NW_020871100.1:131647-134147 GCF_003789085.1 Penaeus vannamei
TCTTCCCTACCTCCTCCCACCTCTCCCTCCTCCTCACCCCTATCCCCTCCTCCCCATACTTCTCCCCTCTCCTCCTATTCCCCCTTTCCATCCCCTACTCCTGATGAAGAGGTGTCGTCCATCAAACGAAGTAAGGGAAATTACATGGAAGAGGATAAATAAATTAAGGGGTAAGATTATCGTCGGTTTATCCTAAATGTGTCGTAAGTAAACGGAGGAGAAGAGGAGGGGAAAGGAGGATAGGGAGGGAGGGGAGGAGGAGGAGGAGGAGAAGGGAATGGAAGAGGGAGGAGAAAGCTGGGAAGAAAGTGGAGAAAGGAAGATAGGGGAGGAGGGGAAGGGAGTTGATAAAGGGTAGGAGAGAGGGGGAGAGAAGAGAGAGGAGAAGAGGAGAAGAGGGGGAGATGGAGAGGAGGAGAAGAGGAGGGAGATGAGGGAGAGTAGGAAATGGAAGGAGAGGTGGGGAGAGAAGGGAGAGGAGGAGGGGGAGGATGAGAGGAGGAAGGAGGAAAAAAGGGCTGGGGAGAGGGAGGAGATGAGGATGATGGTGACGATGTCGACGATGATGATGATTATGATGATGATGATATGATGAGGATGATGAGGATGATGATGAGGAGGAGGAAGGAAATGGGCGAGGAGGGTGAAAGAAGGAAGGAGGACGAGAAAGGGTATAAGGCATCTGGTCCACTTATTGTTGTTGTGAATTCTTTATGTGTGTATGTATGTGTATGTGTGTGTGTTTGTGTGTGTGTGTGTGTATGTCTGTGTTTATGTGTGTTTGCGTAATGTATATTCTTACAATATATACTTCATGCATCATTCATAATGTCTATTTAGATTTTTTAAAGTGTGCAGAAGTGCAGTCGATGCACTTTTGCAATAATCAATAAAATCATAAACAAAAATTATAATGATAGAAGACCACAGAAAATTTCTACCTTACTGGAACAAATGTTGAAGAAAGGAAGAAAGAAAAATAAAGCAGGGAATAATACAAATGGTGGAATGAATGCAAAGGTAAATATAAAAAAGTAAAAATAAAAGGATAAAAGAAAAATGGGACAAAGGATACAAAGAGGAAAATCAGAAGAAAGGAGGAAGACAAAAAAATCGAAAAGAAAAAAAAAAGAGAGAGAGAGAAAACAGAAATGAAAAACGCAAAAAAGAAAGAAACGTAAAGCGAAAAAAGAAAAAGTACGAAAAAGGGAAGGAATGACAAAAAAAAAAAAAAAAAAAAAAAGCCAAGAAAGTAGCCACCCACAGCTCTTCACTCTGAGCTCGATTGTGGCTCAGACATCGATGCCGCCCGTAACTTGGACCGGAGTGCCAACGTGCCCAAAGCACTGCTGTCGACGCCGCCATTAAATACCTGCGCCAGTCGTGCACTGTGTTGGACTCTGTCGGAGCATTTTGTGTCCGAACACCAAGGCAGAGTTGTGTATCGGGACTTTTAAGACTGTGTTAGTGAAGGGGATCTCGGATAGGATACCCGTTTTGTATTGGGGTTCCTGTAAAGGCTGTGAGATTGTCGGGGATAATGTTGATGGAGGTGGAGGGGGAGAGGGAAGGTGGAGGGGGAAAGGATGAGGTGGACAGGGGAGAGGAGGAGGTGAAGGGGTTTGAGGAGGAGGTGGATGGAGGATGGGGGAGGGAATAGGATGAGGTGGAGGGGTTTGTGGAGAAGGTGGAGGGGTTTGTGGAGAAAGTGGAGGTGTGGATGGGAGAGGGGGAAGAGGAGGAGTTGGAGGGAGAAGAGGATAAAGTAGACAAAGGAGAGGTGGAGGTGGAGGGGGAAAAGGAGGAGGTGGAGGGAGAAGAGGTGGATCGGGGAGGGAGATGAGGAGGAGGCGCAGGAGTGAGAGGTAGAGGGGGAAAAAGAAGAGGGGGGAGGGGGAGGGCACAAAGGTGGAAGGGAGAAGAGGCAGAGGGAAGAGGATAGATGGAGATGGGAGAATAGGAGGTAGAGAAGGAAGATGGGGAGTTGGAGGAGAGGCAAGGAGGTAGAGGGGGGCAAAAAGAGGTGGAGGGAAAGAAAAGGAGGTGTTGGGAAAAAAAGACGGAGGAGGATCTAGAAAGAAAGGCGAGGGTTGCGGCAAAAGACATGGAGAAAGTGAGGGTGGAAGAGGGAGGGTAAGGAGAAGGAGAACGAAGGTGGTAGAAGAGGAAGCGGAGGAGGAGAACGTGAACGTGGGAGAAAAGGAGACTACGAGACATATTTTTTCCAGAAAGACTTGTTCTCTGCCTGGCTCAAAGAACGTCTAGGATGGCGGTCACACGAGTTATATTGAAATAGTTATGCTACAACAAAACTATACTAATACAAAGTTATACTAAAACAAAGCTATACTAATATAAAGTTATACTAAAATAGAGCTATATTAATATAAAGTTATACTTAAGATAAAAATAGACTAAAATAAAGTTATAGTAATATCAAACCATGATACAATAAAGTCGTACTAAAATAAAGCTATGCTAAAAAGAAATTATACTTTCA
>NW_020871100.1:136647-144147 GCF_003789085.1 Penaeus vannamei
CACACACACACACACACACACGCAGATAGTAAATAAAAACATAAGCCACATCTTTGCTACCCGGGAGAGAGAGGGGGGGGGGAAGCTGCGCCGGCGATAAGGTTAGTGATAACGACGCCCATGGCATTGGGAAAGTGATTAGCGACGGGACGAAGGTGATGCTGGTGGCAGTAATGGGTGTAATGATGAAGGAGATGATGCTGATGGAGATGAGATGAAGATGGGAGGAGGCGGGTTCGAGGGAGCGTCGATGGCTGGGGTGTGTTGGAGGAGGGAAGGGGGGTGTGGAGGAATAGAGGGAGGGAAGGGGTTGAGGGTTAGAGGGGAAGGGAGGAGGGGAGGATGTCTGAAGGAGGGGAGAATTAAGGGTTTTACATAGTTATGAATGTGTGTATGTATATATATATATATATATATATAATATATATATATATATATATATATATAATATATATATATATATACACACACACACACACACACACACACACACACACACACACACACACACATATATATATATATATATATATATATATATATATATATATATATATATATATATACAAACACAACATACACACACACACACACACACACACACACACACACACAACATATATATATATATATATATATATATATATTATATATATATATATATATAATATATATTCTCTCTCTCTCTACAAACACACAAGCATATATATAATGCATGCACACACACACACATACACACACTTATACGTAGATAAATTTCTCTTTACATGCATACATACATATATACACAAAACACTCACACACACACACACACACACACACACACACACACACACAGATACACACACACACACACACACATATATATATATATAATATATATATATATATATTATATATGTATATATATATAACAACATATGCTACACATACACACACACAACACACACACATCACTATCTATCTATTATGTCTATATCTATATACATATATATATATAATATATATATATATATATATATATATATATATATATATATATACTAAATATATATATATCTACATTTGAGGAACGTCAAAGATAGCGTTATCTAAATTTCCAAAGAAAATATTCCATATGCAAATAACAAACACGTAGATAACCCTTCCCCCAATGAACAGTCACCTATACGTTTCCATTGTAAGCTAATGTTTCCCTTCACTCCTCCGAAATAAGCATCCCTGTGACGTGAGCGGCGTACCTATTATTCGCACAGTGGCGTGACGTCATGACAGCGGACGGACGTGGTAATGACAGTCGTGAGTGATGGTTTGTGAGGAACGGCTACAGTGTCGATACAGCGTGGTATTATTGTGTATTTGTGGTTGAGGTGAAGGGTCTGGTAGTGCCACATTGCTGGTTTTGGGGTGATAGTTGCTGGTCTCGTCGTTTTCTGTGGTTGATTTCTGTTTTATGTTGTTTTTTCCTTCCTTTCCTGTTTTAGTCTTATGCTTATTACTGTTATTATTATTGTTGTTTTATTCATCTTTTTGTCTTTAAATCATCTGTGTGTGTGTTGTGTGTGTGTGTGTATTCGTATGGGGGAGGGGTTCCTTTGCCTTTCTCCGTTTACTATTCCGAAAATATAATCAAAGAAAGAAAGGATTCAAAAAGTGAATACAATTCTGAGACATTCAAAAACATACCATTCTCGGCTTTACGTAACGAAAAGAGCACAAGTAAAACGCATTTCCAAACTCATCCGACCCACAAATTAGACATTCCTCTCATAGGCCGTAAACCAGCCATTAACCACTGCTTTCATAGTCCTACTCAACCTTCTATAACAGCCTAAACTACCCTGGCTCCGTATTGCCTAGGCCTATCCCGAGCCATCTCGTAAATTAATTTCTTTATACGTATATGAAGTAAAAAGATGAGAAGTGGGAGTGACTTTCTGTAAAGTATTTATTTATTTTTATGTGCTTTAATGATAAGAATTATTAATGGAAATGATGGTAAGTATTTATGTGTTGGCAACGGTAGGTGGTGAAGGTAATGGCCGTTGGCAGTGGCTAGCAGAGGTTGTAAATCACTGTAACAACAGAAGGCAAAGTGGCTATAAAAATTGTAGTAGCCTAGTTGTAGCTCTTGGTAAGTGCTGCCACAAAAGGTACGCGGCACTTACATCTGGTACAGTCAAAATAGAAAATTCGTTTGCTTCACCTTGTAGTCAAAAATATACTTCGTTTGCTTCACCTAGCACATTCAGAATAGACAATTCAACTGCTTCACCTAGCGTAGTCAAATATATATAATATATATATATATATATATATATATATATATATATATATATATATATATTTATTTATTCGTTTGCTTCACCTAGCACATTCTGAATAGAAAATTCAATTGTTTTTTTCTAGTAAAGTAAAAAAAAAAAAAAAAAAAAAAATCGTTTGCTTCACCTAACATAGTCAAATTAGAAACTTGGTCTGCTTCACTGAAATTTGAAAAGAATTGTCGAAACAGGTTTCAGATCAGGTTAAAAAGATTTATGATTATTCTTGCAGCCAGTTTCTTTTGTTGACTCTAAAGAAAGGGACGCCTTGAAATTCTGAACATCTGAGGTGGCAGGCTAGCCACGTGGCGATGTCAGCGAGCAAAGAACAAGTATAATAAAGATTTAATGCACTTTGTCCCTCTTCCTCTTTCTCCTTTTCCCTTTATTTCTTCTTCCATGTTTCTTGTTTTCCTTTATATTTTTATTCTATTCTTTGTCTTCGTGTTTCTTCGCAGGTGTCAGGTTGGATTGTATTATCAGTTTGATAAATTGATCAAGCCTCACCAACATCCCCTTTTTGAAGTCATTGCCATCATTGCAAGTAGTTGGGAGAACATAAGCTTCAATACCAGAACACTTTGATGAACATTTGGTAGTTATAGTTACTCTAAGCATGTTTATACCCTGATATTATATACACTAGATAGTTGACAAATGATAGATGTACCTGTGAAAAGGTGTACAATCCTTCACCGTTTATGAAGGGATCAATGTGAAATAATATAATGAAAACCGGAGTTGTCTGACGCCTTGGAATAATATACTAGCAGTTTATTTCATGCTTCTCCTTTAGCACGTCGAATTAACTGTCACTCTAATCACAAGCAGTTTCAATAATATAGACATGGTGTCGATTGTAATAGTAACAAGAGGGATAATCATGTGAAAAAATACAGTACATACCGCGACAATGATAGCTATAAGGATGATATCTATATGATAATCTGTATGACAATTAGTAGTAAACATGGGTTGTACTGGTAGGAAAAGTACCAGATGCAATATCGCCGGTACTCAATTATACTGCATTTATTATCATTATGTTATTATTATCAGTTTGATTTTTTTCCCGAACTACTAGCTGTTTTTAAGTATTTTAAGGTTTGTGTTGCAGTGCGGTGCTGTAGTGTCATGTAAGCCTAAAGGCAGCGCAGGGTAGTGTTTGAAAGGTAACATCTATAAATAGCAATCACGTTGATTGAGGCTGGTATAAAACTAGTAAAGCATAATAAATTCGAATATTAGAAAATGTGTACTGGTTAGGTAAATATGTAATTACTCTTTTTTAATTTACGCTTTACGGAACAGGTGCCACTGGCACTTACAGTAAGCGGTGCTGCTACTGCTAGAATGACTTTCCAACTGTACTGCAACTGCTGCTCATCATGCTTGTTTTCCCCCCTTTGGATCATTGATCATAATGATAGAAATGATAACAAAAAAGGTAATGTGTACAGGAATTATCATAATGTTTGGCAATATCGACTCTACATCCATCACCATCATTAAAGTAACTCTTTATCATCACCTGCAAGCGAATTATTCATCTTTCAACAGTCACCTGCTGGACGGCAACGATGTCGTGTGCACAACAGGTTTTAAACACGTTACGACGCAATGAAGGTGTGAGAGGGAGTTACTTGTGGTTGCCTCCCTTTAATTCATAGATATTTCAGTAATTTGGGAAGGTCGAAGGCGATTGCGATGATGTGCCTGGAGGTAGTGATATTACTATTTTATTGTTTATTTAATTTTCAACTACTTATCAATTTAATTATCTTTTGATATTGGTAGAGGAAACTTGTGATTTGGATAATGTTTATAAAGAAATTGGCTGATGTGACGGAAGAAACAAAGAAATATTGGGTAAAGTTCCAAGACAAGTGATGATAAAGAACGAGAGAAAAAGAAGGAAAGATGAACTTTGGCAAAGTGAAAAAAGGTTGGAAAGGAGAGAGTTCGGTGATGAGACGTAGAAAGTGACGGGGAGGCAGAGAAACTTACATGTATTTAAGAAAGGAAATTGTTTCAGTTAACCCTTTGGCAATTTGGATGGAATACAACTGAGAAAACGGAAGTTGTATATGAAGAGTAATAAATGAGAAAGCAAACCCTTTCAAAAACAAAAAACATACTTTTAAAAGCCAAACATCCAAAAAAGGCTAGTACAACGAAACAACGAGAGAAGCAAAAATACTTTTTGGAAAATAGGTTTACACGAGAAAAAGAGAGCAAAACACCTTTGGAAAATAAAAACAAAAAAAAACACCCCCCACAAAAAAAGAAAGAAAGAAAGAAAAGAAAAGAAAGGAAGAAAAAAACAGTCGAACACGAGAATACAAAAGACCGGATATAGTGTTTTCAAATGGCCGCTTAGCGTTTCGAACTTGCATATATCTTGGGCGACGCGCAGATAAACACAGAACCTGGAATGGAAGGAGAGGGGAAAGGGGAAAGAGAGAGGGAGAGGAGGAGAGGAGGGAAATATGGTATAATGGCAAGACTAAATGTGACTAGAGAAGTTTGCGAGGTCATACACCGTGGTCCAGGCCGGAATGGTGTTTGGAATTCAACGGGAACAGGAGAGGAATGCCAGCGACGTGAAAGAGAAAGAGAGAGAGAGAAGTGTTAAGTGTAGGTGTCGAGTGCCGCGGCCGGAGAGAAGCAGGGGAGGCCGCGGTCTCTCTTTGCCCCTGTCTGGCTGTTTGTCTGGCTGTCTGGCTGTCGGGAGGTCGGTCTGTTTCTGTCTCTGGCTGGCTGGCTGGCTGGTTGTCGCGGAGGGAGGCTGTCGTTCTGTTTCTGTCTGGCTGTCTGTATGGATGTCTCACTGTCTGTCTGGCTGGCTGTCTGGATGTCGTTCTTCTGGGCTGTTCTGTCTGGCTGTCTGGCTGGGTCGGTCTGTTTCTGTCTCTGGCTGGCTGTCGGGAGGTCGTTCTGTTTCTGTCTGGCTGTCTGTCTGGATGTCTCTCTGGCTGTCTGTCTGGCTGTCGGGAGGTCGTTCTGTTTCTGTCTGGCTGTCTGTCTGGATGTCTCTCTGGCTGTCTGTCTGGCTGTCTCGGTCTGTTACTGTCTGTCTGGTTGTCTAGCTGAATGTCGGGAGGTCGGTCTGTATGAGTGATAGTCTGTATGTTTGTCTCTTTCCCTGTTTCTGTCTGTATATCTCTCGATCTGTCTCTTGTTCCTCTTTCTCCCTTTCTCTCACTGGATCTATCTCTATCTATCAGTCAGTATCTCTCTCTCTCTCTCTCATCTCTTTCTCTGTCTCTCCTCACTCGCTCTGTATCTCTCACTCTCTCTTCTCTTCTCTCTCTCTCTTCTCTTCTCTCTCCTCCCTCCTCCTTATCGACTCTCTCTCTCTCTCTCTCTCTTCTCTTTCTCTTCTCTCTCTCTCCTCACTCGACTCGCTCTGTCTCTCTCTCCCTCTTTCTTCTGTCTCTGTCTGTCTGTCTCTCTCTCTCTCTCTCTCTTCTCTCTCTCTCTTCATCTTCTCTCTCTCTCTCTCTCTCTCTTCCTCTCTCTTCTCTCTCTCTCTCTCTCTCTCTCTCTCTCTCTCTCTCACTCTCTCACTCACTCTCTCTCTCACACTCACTGGGCTGGGTGTGTTGCGATGATAAAGCACTGGGCAGAATTATCCGGTTTATGCTACTACTAAGACCATCAATATAGGAAAGTATCACACTTGGTATTATAGAAGAAATCCTGAAAGTATTATACAACACTTTGACCTAAGACTATAGAGTGAAAAAGCATTGAACTTTTATGAGCAGTCTTTAACATTAGTAATTTTCTTTACCTTAATAACTACATCAGTACGCTCTTTAAAGGTTAAGGTAATACAAAAAATAAGAATATTATAATGATAACTTTTTTTTTTTTTTTTTTTTTTTTTTTTTTTTTTTAGAAATGATATACTCTGCTGTTAGAAAAACAGAAAACATCACGACTTTATACTTTTGAAGATACCGATCTGGAATAAAGTTGATCCGAATGGCTAAGTAATTCTACCTTGTTGATAAAGTGGCGAAAAACACTGCTGGATCCCGACGTTTTTGTGCATATTTGTTACACACTTACAGACACCATACACACGCACCACACGCACTGCACGCATGCACACAACACTCACGCATGCACGCACACACACACACATAAACACACACTCACAACCACATACACGCACATGCACAATCACACACACACAACCACACCACACACACACAACCACACACACATGCACAACTACACATACACAACCACATACACGCGCATACTCTCACACACACACAATCACAAATCACACACACACACACACAACCAGACACACACAGACGCGTCTGCCATTCTTACAGTCCCATTAATCTACTCCCTAAATCTTCTCTCACACTTCCCATCCACATAGGTACACAACCTTAAATATCTACGCAGCGAGAAGGAGAAAGCACATTAACGTAGAATAAACGCATTATCCGCAAGTTTAAAACCCGTGTTATGTGGCTAGACTCGCGGCAGATATCTCGGAAAGATAAACCCACGGGAGAGTTTTCTGATGCGAATCTCCTGCGGTGGAGATCACTTGCCATCTCATCTTTCCCTTAAAAAAAAAATAAAGATCATCATACTCTCATCATAGGTGTTGTGGGATTCACCTCGAGCTGCTTCTGGGGTCCATCATGGGTGTACGGCGTCCATAAGGGGAATGGAGGGGGGCGGTGGGGAAGGGGTGTAACAGTTATTAGCCAAATAAGAGGTAAGGGTATTTTAGTGTATCTATGCGGTAAGGAGGGGTTGGTTTGGAAGGATGTTGCACATCTACCTTTTTTTTCCCTAAATACACGTACAGACGTACGTAAAACGCCCGCACAACACCATACACACACACACACACAAACACAACACAAACACACACACACACACAGCACACACATAAACCACACACACACACATACACACACACAAAATACGCACACACACACACAACACAGTGATAAGAAAGGCGAAGTAAAGGGAAAGTTGGAAAGAAAGTTTTGCAGAGGTTCCACGGCAGAGCGGGCCCAACGATTGGTCCGATACATGATGATATGTACATCACCACACAACACACACGCACACACAATACCACACCACCACACCACACACACAACACACACACACACACACACACACACACACACAC
>NW_020871100.1:146647-149147 GCF_003789085.1 Penaeus vannamei
CGCATTACTGTTGTCGGCGTCTCATAAGGACATTTTAAAGACGGTCCTCCCGCGTGTGAGACACCTCCGGACCTGTCTTTAACATCTCCGAGTCACAGACAAAAATCGAGCGATAAGGACATTTTCGCAAGAAGTCATAGACAAAATCTCGGAGCCAAAGACTTTTTTTCTGTCAAATACAAATTTCAAAGTTTATGACCTTTCGTGACTACCGCCCCAAATATATAGATACATAAATGAATAAATAGATGATCCCAATATCATAAACTTTGCTTGCGGTCTTTGTTTTCTTTTTGTGCTTTTGGGAGGTTTCCATTTCATATCTTGCTCCCTACAAAATCCCTCTTCAAAGTCATGATCCCATACGGATCCTATTTCCCCTCGCTTTGCCTTCCCAGAGCCTTTCCCTCGACGCAAATCCGAATCTCAGATCGACTTGGGAAAAAAAGTTTTTGCTTTGATCTCTCCCATGACATATTATTGGGCGCAGATTCTGTTTCATATATACATATATATATATATATATATATATATATATATATATATATATATATATATATATATATATATATATATATATATATATATATATATATATCGTGTGCTAGCCTCCTTGCTGTCTCCTCTTCATGTTTTCCTTTTCTCGCTTGTTTTTTATGCTTGTGATTTGCTATTTAATACTCTTTTTTTTTCTGTTTTTCTCTCTGTCTGTCGTGTGTTTTTTCTGTCTGTCCTGTCTCTCTTCTTCTCTCCTCTCTCTCTCTCTCTTCTGCTCTCTCTCTCTCTCTCTCTCTCTCTCTCTCTCTCTCTCTCTCTCTCTTCTCTCTCTCTCTCTCCTCTTCTTCGTTTCTCTCATCATTAACTCTCCAACTTTCCTTTTTTATACCTCTCTCTCTCATAACTTAGAAGAGAAGGGGAGGGGAAGGAGGTGTTGGGAGAAGGAACAGGGAAGAGAAAAGGAAAGCAAATAATGAGGCGACGAAGGAGAGATGAGGAAGGGCAGATGAAACAGCGAACGGAAGAGAAAAGGAAAAAGTGATGAAAATGGAGAAGTATAAACAAAAAGCCTGTGTCAAGTTGGGAGAGAGGAAGACGGAGGAAGGTAGAAAGGAGGAGAAAGAAGAAGAGAAGAGGGGATATAAGATAGTGACGATAAAATAGGGGAAAACGGAGAGAAAGCGAGGGTCACTAAATCCGTGGGAAGGCGGCAGAGAAGAAGAGAAGAGATGAGAGAGAGAGAGAGAGAGAGAGAGAGAGAGAGAGAGAGAGAGAGAGAGAGAGAGAGAGAGAGAGAGGTGGAAGAGCAAGAGAAAGGTTCCAAAAAGAAAAGGAGAGAGGTTCAAGAAGGAAATGAGAAATGTTCAAAAAGAAAACGAGAAGGGTTCAAGAAGGAAATTAAAAAGGTTTAAGGAGAAAATGAAAAGGTTCAGAAAAGAAAGGAGAGAGGTTTAAAGAGGAAATGAAAAGGTTCAGGAAGGAGAGGAGAAATGTTCAAGAGGAAATAAGAAAGGCTCAAAAAGGAAATAAAAAGATTCAAGAAGGAAATGAGAAAAGTTCAAGATGGAAATGAGGAAGGTTCAAGAAGGAAATGGGAAAGGTTCAAGAAGAAAGTGAGAAAGGTACATATAGAAAAGTTGAAAGTTACATACTGAAAAGTTGAAGTTGAAACAGATGGCGAAATAAGATAGATGTGAAGAAAAGTCTAGCAGCGGGGAAACGATGAAAGAGAAGAAGTAAGAAAAAAGGGAGAAGGGGAGAGAATGAGAGAGAGAGAGAGAGAGAGAGGGAGATAGAGAAGAGAAGATAGAGAGAGGAGAGGTGGAGGAAGAGAGAGAGAGAGAAGAGGGAGAGAGAGAATGAGAAGAGAGAGAGAGAGAGAGAGAGAGAGAGAGAGGAGAGAGAGAGAGAGAGAGAGAGAGAGAGAGAGAGAGAGAGAGAGAGAGAGAGAGAGAGGAGAATGAGAGAGAGAGAAAGGAGGAGAAGAATCAGAAGAGAGGAAAGAAAGGGAGAGAGAGAGAGAAGAGAGAGAGAGAGAGAGAGAGAGAGAGAGAAGAGAGAGAGAGAGAGAGAGAGAGAGAGAGAGGAGAGAGAGAGAGAGAGAGAGAGAGAGAGAGAGAGAGAGAGAGAGAGAGAGAGAGAGGGAAGAGGAGAGAGAGAGAGAGAAGAGAGAGAAGAGAGAGAGAGAGAGAGAGAGAAGAGAAGAGAGAAGAAAGAGAAGAGAGAGAGAAAGAAAGACGGAATGGAAGGAAAATGCGAGAAGGGGCAGAGAGGGGGAGAGGGTACACAGCACTCGATCCTTGCTTGTTTTTGTGTAAGTTAATCGCCTTAGGGCTTTCACGGGCAAACAGCACCAAAGGCCATTACCTCCGGAAGTCAACTCGGCCCCGAAACTTCCATCACTGTTTGGAAGTCTTACGTTGAGCTCCTCCGGCCGGGTCGACGTCTGCAAGATTTCGTTTCGCGATTTTTTTTTTTTTATGTGTGTGTGTGTGTGTGAGGC
>NW_020871100.1:176647-179147 GCF_003789085.1 Penaeus vannamei
CGGGGGGGAGGTGGGAGAGGGGGAGGAGGGGGAGGGGAGGAGGGAGAGGGAGGTGGGGAGAGAGGAGGAAGGGGAGGAGAGGAGGGAAAGGGGAGAGGGGGGTCGGGGGGTTTCGGAGGGGGAGGTGGGGAGAGGGAGGAAGGGGAGGAGAGGAGGGAAGGGGAGAGGAGGAGGGAGAGGGAGGTGGGGAGAGAGGAGGAAGGGGAGAAGAGGAGGGAAGGGGGAGAGGGGGAGAGGGGGATCCGGAAGGGGGAGGTGGGGTAGAGGGGAGAAGGGGAGGAGAGGAGGGAGAGGGAGGGGGAGGAGGGAGAGGGAGGTGGGGAAGAGAGGAGGGGAAAGGAAGAGGAGAGGAGGGGAATAAGGAGGGTAGGGGATGAGGGGGCGGAGGTGGGGAGGGTGGATCTGAGGGAGAGAATGGGAATTCGGATAGGGGTGGTGGGGAGTGGGGAGAAGGGGTAGCAGGCGGTAAGGGAGAGGTGGGGTGAGGAGGTAAGTGAAAGAGCATGCCAAGCAGGACGCTAAAAGGAAAGATGGGAGAGGAGGAAAAACTATGTATAAATTTACAGCTATCTATTCAGGCTATATAAAACATATAATGGTTTCATTCCATGGCTAGTTGACAAACTTGATCGTGAATTATGGATTTTTTTATCTATCTTTTTTATATATATTTTTATTCCTGGAAGTTGATTGGTGATTGGAATGATAATGAATCAATATTTTTTTTTGTCTTTTTCATTGTTATTATTATTGTCTTGTCGATCTTTTATGGATAAATTACATTAGTTTGTTATGTTTAGCAATGAATGCAATGCAAAAAACATTTTTTTTTCAATTATCTTTAAATAAAATCCTTCAAATTTCCGGAGGATGGACTAGAAAAAAGGAGGGGAGGATGGAAAAAAGAAAAAGAGAGAGAGAGAAAAAAAAAAAAAAAAAAAAAAAAAAAAAAAAAAATAAAAAAAAAAAACATAAACAAAAAAACAAGGTATTTGCAAAAAGACGTTTTTATTTCATTTAGTTTTTCTTTTGGCACTATTTCCGTCTCGAAATGAAAAAAAAAAAAATACAATATGCAATACCGTTTGCCATTTGTCGCATTTCATTTCATAAAAGTTTTTTTTTATGTAAGTCCTGGTCTTACAGGGAGAGGAGGAGAAGGAGGAGAAGTAGGAGGAGAAGAGGAGAAGAGGAAGAAGGAAAGAGAAGAAGAAAGAGGAGAGGAGGAGGGGGAGAAGGAGAAAGAGGAGGAGAAGGAGGAGGAGGAGGAGGGGGAGAAGGAGAAGGTAGCGGTGGTTGTGGAGGAGAAAAAGGAGGAGAGCGGGAGAAGGAGGAAGATCAATTAGGAAGAAATAATAATAAGAGGAAAAGAAGGAAGAAAAGAAGAAAATGCGAAAAAGAGGAAGGAAAAAAATAAAACGTAAGGAAGGAGAAGAAAGAGGAAGTAACAAAAAAAAAAAAAAAAAAAAAAATCGAAAGAGGACGATGATGATAAGGAATATGATAACGAGGAATATGATGAAGATGACGAGTATGATGATGAATGTGATAATGACGAGGAGTAGAAGGATGACGAGTATGATGATAATGGCGAGGAGTATGAAGGCATCGAAGAGTATGACGATGATGAGTGTGATGATGACGACGACGAATATGATGATGGCGAGTATGTTGATGATGACGATGAAGACGAGTTGTATGGCGACGACTTAGAGTATGATAACGACGACGACGATAGAGTATGATGATGACTCGGAGTATGATAAAGACTAGGAATATGAAGACATATAACGACGACGAGTATGATTAAGACGACGAATATGACGACGACGAATATGACGATGACTTAGAGTATGATGATGATGTTGATGACGACGATGATAAAGACTGGAATATGAAGACATCGAAGAATATAACGACGACGAGTATGATTAAGACGACGAATATAACGATGACTTCGAATATGACGATTTAGAATATGACGATGACTTAGAGGATGATGACGACGACGATGATAAAGACTAGGAATATAGAGACATCAAAGAAAATAACGACGACTTAGAGTATGATTAAGACGACGAATATGGCGACTTTAGAATATGACGATGACATAGTATGATGATGACGACGACGATGATAAAGACTAAGAATATAGAGACATCAAAGAATATAACGACGACTTAGAGTATGATCAAGACGACGAATATGACGACGACGACGAATATGACGACCGCCCCGCCACCCTCCGACCCGCGCCGTGTCCTTAATGAACCTCGACCCCACCGCGTCGTCTTGAGATCGTCTCGAGATCATCCGACGAAGGACGTGCAAGGGAGGCAATGAATAACAAATGACTCCGACGACCATTATGTATGAGGAGCGAGGAGGAGGCAGGAGCAGGAGTCGTCCCGAGGAGCCAGTGAGGCGGAGCGATGACCCCTTTGTGGTGTCCCGGGGAAGGGTCATGCGTTGACCTCGTTCTGGAGGTCGGGCGCCACCT
>NW_020871100.1:186647-194147 GCF_003789085.1 Penaeus vannamei
GAAACGAGAGAGGAAGTATAGGGAGAGGCGAGCACTGAAGACACTTTATCTGAATTGAGGAAAATGAGGAAAATGAGGAAAATGAGGAAAATGAGGAAAATGAGGAAAATGAGGAAAATTCTTGAAGGGAAGAAAGATTCCGTCTTTATGCGTCCGATTTGGCGATTGGATAAGTTCTTTTGTCCGATTCCGTCCGTTTGGCTTTATTCCGGTCTGTCTCGTCGATATTTCTATTAATATCGTTATTGTTATTGCCGTTTTGTTATTATTATTACTAGTGCGATTCTTTTTGTTATTAATGTTATTATTATTATTGATCATTATTACTATTATTATGACCATCATTATTGTTATTATTATCATCATTGTTTTTTTATTATTATTATTATCATTATCATTATTATCATTATTATTATCATCATCATGTTATCAATATTATCATTGTTATTATCACTTTATAATTATGCTATTATCATTATTATCATCATCTTATTATCGTTATTATTGGGCATTCCTCTCCTTCTTCTTCTTCTTATTATTATTATTTTTCTTCTTATGTTTCCATTTCATTATATCATCATCATCATTATTACCATTACCATTATCATCATTATCATTGCTTTTGGTCGCATTGGTTTAGTTTGTTTGTCAATTTAACTAATTTAATCAATTAATTAAATAAATATTAATTAGTTAATGTTAATGAATTGGTTAGTTTCTTTGATAATTCAAAAAGTTTTACCAAAGGCACATCTTAACCCAACTTAGATGCCATTGAAATTCGTTTTTTGATTCGGATCCAGGAATGTTTTGAAAGATCACATCGGAGAGAGAGAGAGAGAGAGAGAGAGAGAGAGAGAGAGAGAGAGAGAGAGAGAGAGAGAGAGAGAAGAGAGAGAGAGAGAGAGAGAGAGAGAGAGAGAGAGAGAAGAGAGAGAGAGAGAGAGAGAGAGAGAGAGAGAGAGAGAGAGATATTTTTTCATCGACCCCCCCCCCCTTATTGCCTTGCAAGGAGCCGATGTTGACGACGTCCGCCTGTGTCTTGAGAAAAGGTGATTTAATGTAATTCTTTAAGTGTGAATATTTTTATGGCATCGGTGACCTTATTGCCTTGGCGGAGGTATGCGCGCTCTGAGTGCTTCAAGTTATTAGTATTATCATTTTCATTATTATCATTATTAAGAATTTCATTGCCTGTATGACGTAATTATTACCAGGATAATCATCTCATAATGATCAAAAACACAGTTGTTTCCTTAATTTGAGGAATTGAAAAAAAGTGACAAATGGAGATTTTTAACTCTATTGTGAAATGAAAATAAAAAAGTTTGTTTGTTATTTTGAGAGAGGACCAGATAGGCAGATAGATAGATGGGTAGATAGATAGAGAGATAGATGGATGGATGGATGGATAGATAGATGGATGGATAGATGGATGGATAGATAGATAGGTAGATAAGTAAAGAATGAGAAAGAGAAACAGACGGAGACAGACATACAAAAAGAGATGAGATGATGAAGGGGAGGGCGATCCTCTATCGGATGGAGGAGGAGAAAGAGGAAGAGGAGGAGAAAGAGAAGGAGGAGGAGGAGGAATAAATACGAGAAAAGAGGAGAAGGAGGAGAAGGAGGAGGGGGAGGAGGAGAGTAAGAATACGAGAAAAAGGAGAAGGAGGAGAAGGGAGAGGAGGAGGAAGAATAAGAATGTGAGAAAGAGGGTGAGGGAGAGGAGGAGCTGCAGCAGTAACAGGAGCAGGAAAAGGAGGAGGAGTAGAACACGTGGGCAGGGAAAGGAGGGGGGTGCGGTGTGAGGACACGCGGGCGGAGAGAGAGGGAGAAGGAAGAAGAGGGAGGGAGAGGGAAGGAGAGGGAGAAAGGGAGAGAGAGGGAGAGGGAGGGAGAAGGAAGGAGAGGGGAAGAAGAGAGAGGAGAGTTAAAAAGATGGAAGGAGAGGGAGGAAGGGAGAAGAGGCAGAGGAGAGGGAGAGGGAAGAAGAGGGAGGGAGAGGGAAAGAGACACAGGGAGAGGGAGGGAGAGGGAAAGAGAAAAAGAAGGAAGGGAGAGGGAAAGAAGAGGGAGAGAGAAGAAGAAGAGAAGAAGAGAAGGAAAGAGAAGAAGAGAGAAGAGAGGAAAGAGAGACAGGGAGAAAGAAGAAGAGAGAATAGAAGAGAGAAGAAAGGAAGAAGAAGGAGAGAAGAAGAGGAGGCAGAAGGAGAAGGCAGAAGGGCGGAGTGTTGTTGACAGCGGTCGAGTTGCAGGCGGCCTGTGTCTCTCCTCGGCCACCGTGGGACGGCCTCCCGGGATCCAGTTCATCCTTCTGCCCTTCGCCACGCAGGCCGGGGCGAATCCTAGGCGAGGATGGGGCGACGCGTTGGCTTTCGCTTGCTTGTGCTGGGTTGGGGGGGTGTTGGGGAGGGTGGGAGGGATGGGTGGGAGGATGGGGGATGGGGGGGAGGATGGTGGGAGGTGGGGAGGGATAGAAGGATGGGAGGGGGATGGGGGATGGAGTGGGATGGGTATTAGAGGGAGGGAGGGGAGGTGGGAGGGGGGGAGGAGGATGGGGGAGGTGGGTGGGGCACGGAGGTGGGGAGGGATAGGGGGAGGTAGGTAAAGGGTTGAAGGAAGGAAGCTAGAAGGGAGGATGGGATGTGAAGGATGGGTGGAGGTGGGATGGGGTGGATGAGAAAGGCGAAGGAGGGGGGGAGAAAGAAGGATGAGAGGTGTTGATGAAGGAGAGGAGGGAGAAGGGAAGAGGAAAGGAAGGATGGGTGATAGGAGAGGTCGAAAGTAAGGAGGAAGAAGGGAGGAGGAGAAAAGTGGGAGAGGGAAGAGTTGGGAAGATGAGAGAGGCGAAGAAGGGAGGGAGAAGGAAAGGAGAAAAGAGGATGAGAGCAGACGAATGAAGGGAGAAGGGAGTGGGAGCGAAAATAGGTGCAGAGAAGGAGGATAAATGAGAAGAAGGAAGAAAAGAGGGAGATATTAGTGAAGGAGAGAAGGAAGAGAAATAGAGGGAAGAGAAGGTGATGGCAGGGAGAAGGAGGATAGGAGACGAGGATGGAGGAGGAAAAGGGGAGAGATGTAGAAGTAAGAAAGGGAGAAGGAAGAAAGGAGAGAGGCAAGAGGGAAGAAGAGGAAGGAAAGAAGAAGAGGAAGTGTGTGGGGAGGGAAGAAAACAAAGGAAAGGGAGAGGAAGAGAAAGGGGAGGAAGGAAAGGCTAAGAGAGAGAAGAATGGAGGAAAAAAAGGTGAGAGGCAAGACTAGACCCAAAAGGAAGGAGAAGAGGAGAGAAAGAAGAATAGAAGACGAAAGAGAAGAAAATAGAATTGAGAAAGGGGCGAAGAGGAGAGAGGAGTACAAAAATCCAGAATTAAAGAAAGAAGAAGAAAAAAAAAACAAAAAAAGAAAAAACAAAGAGGAGAGAGAGCGAAGCAGGGAGTAAACCAGAAAAGAGAGGAAGGAAAAGGAGAGAGAAGGAAAACAAGAAAGAAGAGAGAGAGCGAAGCAGGGAGTAAACCAGAAAGAGAAAGAGAGGAAAGGACAGAAGAGAAACCAGAAAGAGAGAAAGAGAGGAAAGGACAGAAGAGAAAGAACGACAAACCAGAAGCAGAGACCAGATAAAAAACAAACCAAAAAACCCTCTAAAAAGATGGACTCGTCTAAATTGGGTGTTCATTTTTAAACCCGCATTTCCTTCCACTCATGTCACCTTTCGGTAAGAGGTGTTCCCGGGGGCGGTGGTGTGTGGGATCCGGTACGGCGTGTGTCCAATATAATAATTATCTGCAACGAAACACGGAGCTGAGACAACACGCGCTAATTGACTTTTGAAGCGAATTTGTCGAATCGATTGAAATGGAAATACGAAGGGTTCCAAAGAGAGAGTGAGAGGTAGATAGATGGCGAAGGAGAGAATAGGAAACAGAGAGAGAGAGAGAGAGGGAGGGAAAGAGGAGAGAGAGAGAGAGAGAGAGAGAGAGAGAGAGAGAGAGAGAGAGAGAGAGGAGAGAGAGAGAGAGAGAGAGAGAGAGAGAGAGAGAGAGAGAGAGAGAGAGAGAGAGGAGAGAGAGAGAGAGAGAGAAGAGAGAGAGAGAGAGACGAGAGAGAGAGATGAGAGAGATAGAGAGAGAGATAGAGAGATAGAGAGGAGAAGACAGAGAGAGAGAGAGAGAGAAAAAAAAATGTAAACAAAAAGGAAAGGTAGAGAAAATTGAATTGATAGATAGATACATAGACAGATAAGAAGAAAGGGGTTCAGAAAAAGGAGTAGGAATGGAAATAAAGGAGAACATATAGATAGAGCGATAGATATACAGAAAGACAGATAGACAGGCAAAAATAGACAAAAAGAAACACATAGTCTTATAAAACACATCATATGAATGAACTCACACACATACACAAAAGTAAACAAACCCATTCATAAAATTGCTCACACATATAGACATACAAACATCCATACATATATCTAGAAAGAAAAACATAAAAACATAAAAAATTAACATAATACTTGTAGAAGAAACTCATAAAACTAGTAACATATTTTTTTTTCTTTATTCAGATGATGATATTTTTCATCGAAAGATTTTTTAATGATAATTGAAAAAAAGAGTTACTAATTTTGGAACTCTCATTATGAATAAATAATCTCGTATTGAATTAGAATCCGAAGTCACATTGCGAAACATCCGTCAGAATTACTTTACACAATATGTAAATGAACAACACTTAACTAATTAACTAATTAAGAATCACCCGGGTGGACGGCTGATATAATAAAAGAAAAAAGGAGATAATTTGATTTGTTTACCTAAAGCTACACTCATAAAAATGGTATTGATAAAACGAACATTAGTATAAGAAGTCTTGCCCTTAGGCCTATAAACTTTTTTTTTATATACTTGAAGAGCTGCATATACATCTATCAACTTATCCATGCTGTTCAATAATTGTTTTTATTATTTAGATTTATCAGTTCTATTGTCTATTTCAAAAGGGGTATAATTCAGATCATATTATAGGTATACTTTGAGCGTGGTAAAAAAAAGGAGCCAATTCCCTTTTTTCTGTAAAGAAGAAAAATATTTCGATGTTTATGACGCAAAAATCAGCTGATTTCTGTTATTCTGCAAAAAATATTTCGATGTTTATGACCGCAAAAAATCAGCTGATTTCTGTTATTCTGCCAAAAATCAGCTGATTTCAACGCTGCATTCGAATAAAAAAGAAAAATGTACAATCTAATTTTCTTTCTAGTTATGAAATGTAGAGAATTGCATCAAATCATTTAATTAACGACTGATACGGAATGTTTAGCAATCTGTATTAATAAATTCTATATTCTGGCGAGAGGTAGCAACTCCTTGCGATCGTCTTTTGTTTTCCCGAGAGAATTATGACGTCACAGCAGTCGGCGCTCAGAGGCGGAGGGCGCAGCAACAGAGATGGGGTCTTGCATACTTTTTTCGCGACACAAAGCTCTCATCTCTACCCGCAGATTGCATTTTGGGAGCGAAATGGGTTGCAGATGAAGCGAATGGATATTTTCAAAGTATTTGTGAAATTACAAAAAAATATATATCATACATGGGGATTTAATAAATACAAAAAGGAATCGCTCATAGAACTGATGAATATAAATTTGTAAAATCAATCAAACTGATCGGTCATATATATATATATATATATATATATATATATATATATATATAATAATATATATATAATATATATATATATTATATTATAATATAATATATAATAAAAATGAAATGAAACGAATGAAGAAAAAAACAACAACAAAAACAGAAAAGAGAGAAAACAGGAACGAAAAGGAAAATCAAGAAAGAAAGAAAAAAAGGAAAGAAAGAGTGACAGAAGAAAGAATTTAAGAAAGAAGGAAAAAGAAACAAAAGAAGAGAGAAAAAAAGAAAGAAAGAGAGAAAGAAAAAGAAAGAAAGATAGAAAGAAAGAAAAAAAGAAGAGAGAAGAAAAACAAAGAAAAGAGAAACAAAAAGAAAGAAAGAAAGAGAGAAAGAAAAAAAACAAAGAAGAGACAAAAAAATAAAGAAAGGAAATGAAGAAGCAAAAAATAGATAAATAAAAGAAAAGCAAAAAGGAAAACAAAATCTGATCTTCGTTCCTTACACCCTCTTTCGTACGTGAAAAAAGTAGGACAGCTGAGAACAGATTTATTCTCGATCGAACTTCGGTGTAATTATACCCTAATGATTGGGAAGGAGGAAGGGAAAGGGAGAGGGAGAAAGGTAGGGCGGATGAGGGGGGGGGGAGGAGAGGGAGGATGGGAGGGGTTGGGTAGGTTGAGAGGGGGAGGGTAGGGCGCATGAGGGGGAGCGAGGATGAGGGGGAGGAGGGTAGGGCGGATGAGGGGGAGGGTAGGGAGGATGAGGGGTGGGGGGAACTAGGGTGGATAAGGGGGAGGGTAAGGCATATAAAGTGTGGGGGGGAAGGCGTATAAGGTGGGTGGGCGAGAAGTAAGGCGTATGAGGGAGGGGAGGGAAGGGAAAAAGAGGAGGAAGGGTAGGGAAAGGGAGGGTTATAGGGAGGGAGGTGGTGTGAAAGGGAGGGAGGGAGAAAAGAGAGAAGGAGTGGAGGGAAGGAGGAGACGGAGAGTAGGGTGGGAGGAGAGGGAGAAGGAAGAGGGAGGGACGAAAGGAGGATAGACTGTAATGGAAGGTCTAGAGGAAGTCAAATAAGGAGAGAAGGGAAACAGATAAATAGGGAAGAGGGGCGAAGAGGTGAGAGGGAGGAGGGAGGGAGGGAGGGAAGGGAGGGAGGGAAAGGAGAAAGGGGAGGAAAGTACGAAAGAAGGGTGGGTGGGAGGCAAGGGAGGAAGGGAGGCACGATGAAAGGAAAGGGTGTGTGAAGGGAGGAGAAGGAAGAAGGGTAAGAGGAAGGAGAAAGAATAAGGAAGTGTGGAGGAGATAATTTAACTGATGATTGATGGAGAAGAAAAGAAGTAGAAAAAGAAAGAAGAGGAAGAAGAAGAAGAAGAGGATGAAGCGGAAGAAGAGGAAGAAGTAAAGAAAGAGAGGAGGAATAATGAAAAAAAAAAGGAGAAGAGGAGAAAAGGAAGAAGAGTAAGAAGAAGAGGAAGAAGAATTAAGAAGAAGACGAAGATGGAGGAAAAGAAAGAAAAGTAAGAAGAAAAGCGAAGGAAGAAAGAAAAAAAGACAGTATAAATAAAAGAAGAAAGAGAAGAGAAAACAGAAAAAAGGAAGGGCGAGAAAGAAAGAGAGACGAATTAAGAACTTGATGATATGAAAAAAAAAAAAAGAAAAACTGAAAACTGCACATGCCTACAATATGGTAATACTTACTGTGAATATAAATAATAAATTACAATAAATCCATCACTTCTTTCTAGATATGAAAATGAGGCCATGGCGGTTGCTGATCCAATTCTGGTTTATAAATATGTTTTTTTTTTTTTGTTTTCTATTTCAATTTATCTATTTATTCCCTAGCGAATAGACGGAATGA
>NW_020871100.1:199147-209147 GCF_003789085.1 Penaeus vannamei
GGCTCGGGGCGAGGGCTGACAAAAGGCCAGCGCCAGCCACGCACCAGCGACCCCGCCCGCAGAGACCACTCGCGGACCAACCAAAATGTAAAAGTTCGACAAAGACATTCGGGTTGAAGGGGTCATGACCAAACGGATGGAGGGGGGGTGGTAGGGGGTGGGTGGGGGATTGGGGGAGGTGGATGTGGTGGGTGGGAGGTGGTGGATTGGGGGATGTGGGATGGGGGGGAGGAGGAGGATAAGGTGGTGGTAGATGGGTGGTGGTGGTGGACTGGAGAGGAGGAGGTGGATGGGTGAGAGGAGGAGGGAGGAGGAGGTGGAGGGGGGAGGAGGTGGGGGAGATGGTGTTGGTCGATGGGGGAAATGGTGATAGGGTTGAGGTGGGGGAGGATGGTGGTGGTGGTGGGGGAGGATAATGGGGGAGTGGATGTGGTGGTGGTGGATGGGGAGGTAGGGGTGAGGAGGTGGATGGGGAAGTGGTGGAGGTGGATGGGGGAGGGGGGTGGAAGGGGAAATGGGTGGGGGCAAGTGGATGGTGGAGTGGATGGAGGAGGTGGAAGTGGTGGGGGTGAGGAGGAGGAGGAGATGGAGGTAGATGGGAGAGGAAGGAGATGGGGGGAAATGGTGGTGGTGGATGGGAGGTGGGGGTAGAAGGGGAGTGGGAGATGGTAGAGGTGGATGGGGGATAAAGTAAAAAGGGAGGGAAAGGGGAGTGGAAGGGGAACATGAAAGGGAAAAGGAAGAGGAGAAGGGGGAATGGGGAGGGAAGAATGGAGATTGAAGATGGAGGAGGAGGTGAGGTGGTAGGGTGGAGGTGGATGGGGAGAGGAGGTGGTGATGAGGGTGAAGAGGAGGAGGTGGATGGGGAGGGAGGTAGTGGGGTGGAGATAGTGAAGGAAGATAGATAAGAAGAAGAGGAGAGGGAGAAGAAGAAAGAAAAGAAGACAAAGAATGAGGCGAATAAGAATAGTTACAGTAAATTGAATGATCTTGATAAATGATGAACGAATAATTATAAAACGAATATAATAATTATAATGATAATAACAATAACGATGATGATGATGATGATGATGATAATAATATAATGATAATAATCATCATAATGATAAGACGAAGAAGAGGAAAGAAAAGAAGCAGTAACAGAAGAAAAATACGAATGATGATGATATTAATAAGAAAAGAAAATCAGCAGAGTAAGAAGAGATGGAGAAATAAACCGGTGGAGGAATAGGAGGAATAGGAGGATGAATAGGAGGATGAAGAAGAGCTGGATGAATAGGAGGAGGAAGAAGAAGAGGAGGAGGAAAAAGAGGAAGAGAATGGAGAAGAGGAGTAGGAATAAGAGCGAGAAGGAGAGGAATAGGAGTAGAAAAAGGAGAAGTATAGGAAGAGGAGAAGAAGAAGGAAAATGAGGAGGAACAGGAGAATATAAGAAGAGGAGGAGGAACAGGAGAAAAAGAGGAGGAGTATAAGAAGAAGAGAAGGAATAGAAAGAGGAATAGGAGGAGGAGTAGGAGGAGGACGAAAAGAGGAGTAAGAGGAATGGAGGAGGAGGAGTAGAAAGGAGAAGGAGAAAGAGGAGTAGGAGTAGGACGAAAAGAGGAGTAAGAGAATGGAGAGGAGGAAGAGGAGGAGAGGAGTAGGAGTAGTAGGAAAAAGAGAAGGAGGAGTAAGAGTAGGAGGAGGACGAAGAGAGGAGAAAGAGGAATAGAGGAGGAGGAGTAGGAGAGGAGTAAGAGTATGAGGAGGAAGAAAAGAGGGTAAGAGGAATGGAGTAGGAGGAGGAGGAGGAGTAGGAGTAGGAGTAGTAGGAGGACGAGGAAAAGAGGAGGAGGAGTAAGAGTAAAGAGGAGGACGAAAAGAGAAGGAAGAGGAAAAAGAGGAGGAGTAGGAGTAGGAAGAGGACGAAAAGAGGAGTAGGAGTATAGAGAAGGAGAGGAGGAGGAGGAATCGGAGGAGGAGGAATCGCACACGAGCGGCGACCACACAGCGCGTCGACAATTACGCCATATTGGACACTCCGGCACAAAGGCACAATATATAGTTCAAAGAGGGACTTGGAACGATGTGTGTCTGAGATCTATATCTTTATTTTTATTTTTTTTTCTTTCCGGCTTGTTATTTTCCCCCCGTTTTCTTTAATTCTTTGATGGGAGTTTTTTTTTATTTTGCTTATTTTTTTGTATGGTTTGTTATTTTTTCCCCGTTTTCTTTAATTCTTTGATGGTAGTGTTTTTTATATTTTTTTGTATGTTTTTTTTTCATTTTTTTGTATGTTTTTTTTTCTTTCTTTTGGAGAGATTAGGATTCGTAGGATTCGTAGGATTTTGTGGGTAAGGAGGTAAGGGAGTTTCGTCATCCTAGTAAGTTAATATCGTTTGGCGTTATCTCATATGCAGTCCGGGAGTTCAACAGTAATGATGGTGGATGTGTATGATGCTTTCCTTTCAATGATGTTTAATGAGTAAATGCACACACACACACACATACACACATACATGCAATTATATATCTAGTCAACCCCTTTACACACACACACACACACACCCACACACACACCCACACACACACACACGCAAATATATATCTAGTCAAGCCCTTTCCACACACACACACACACACCCACACACACACACACACACACACACACACACACAACACACACACACATATATATATATATATATATATATATATATATATATATATATATATATATATATATATATATATAGTCATCTCCCTTACATACACAGATGGACTGACAGAAAGGAGAAATAATAGCCAAACAGACAGGCAAAGAAACAGAGAAATAAATTGATGAATACTAAACATAGATAGACAGAGCAACAGACACAGAAAGAGACGGGCACAGCGAAACAGACATTTTGACAGACAGACAGACCGACAAACATACATCCAGACATCCAGACAGACAAACAGACATTCAGACAGATCGACCGACAGACAGACAAACATCCAGACATCCAAACAGACATACAGACTGACCAAACAGATAAACAGACATCCAGACAGACTGAAACGACCAACAGATAACAGACATCCAGACAGACAGACATCCAGACAGAACCGACAGACAGACAAACATCCAGACAGACAAACTCCAGACATCCAAACAGACATACAGACTGACCGACCAACAGATAAACAGACATCCAGACTGAGAGACAAACAAACATCCAGACAAACAGACATCCAGACAGACCGACCGACAGACACACACAGACTGACCGACCAACAGATAAACAGACATCCAAATAGACATACAGACTGACCGACCAACAGAGATCCAGACAGACAGAGAGACCGACAAACATCCAGACAAACAGACATCCAGACAGACAGACCGAGCCAACGACGGAAAATAACTCTCCGTGTCTCACTCTCTCTCGCGCCTCCTCGCTCGCCAGACCAACGCCAGCGCTTCAGGATCGGATTGCGAGCTATTTTTGTCTTTGGATTTTGCCCCTTATGGAAAAGAGCGAGGGGCGTAGGAGGAGGAGGAGGAGGTGGAGGAGGGATGAGGGGAGAGGGGAGAGGGGAGAGGGGAAATGAAAGAGGGAAGGGGAGAGGGGGAGAGGGGGAGAGGGGGAGAGGGAAGGGGAGAGGGAAGGGGGAAGGGGATAGGGGAGAGGGGAGAGGGGAAATGAAAAGGGGAAGGGAGAGAGGGAGAGGGAAGGGGAGAGAGGAGAGGGGAGGGGAGATGAAAGAGGGAAGGGGAGAGGGGGAAGGGAAGGGGAGAGAGGAGAGGGGAGAGGGGTGAGGAGAGGGGAGAGGGAGATGAAAAGGGGAAGGGGAGAGGGGGAGAGGGAGAGGGAAGGGGAGAAGGAGATGAAAGAGGGAAGGGGAGAGGGGGAGGGGGGAGGGGGAAGAGGAGAGGGGAGTGGGAAAGGGAAGGGGAGAGGAAGGGGAGCGGGAGAGGGAAGGGGAAAGAGGGGAAAGGTAGAGGAGAGGGAAGGGGAAAGGGGGGGAGAGGGAAGGTGAGGGGAGAGGGAAGGGGAAAGTGGGAGATGAAGAGGGGAAGGGTAGAGGGGAGAGGGAAGGGGAAAGGGGGAGATGAAAGAGGGGAAGGGGAGAAGGGAAGGAGGAGATGGAAGGGGAGAGGGGGAAGGGAAGGGAAGAAGGAGAAAGAATAGGGAGGGTGAAGAGAGATGGCGAAGGAAAGAAGGAATTGAAGCAGAAAGTTAGAGGGAAGAGACAAAAGGTAAAAAGAAGGGAAGGAGAAGTGCAGAGAAGAGAGAGAAACAAAACGAAAAAAAAAATGGAGATAGGAAAAGATAAGAGAAAAGAAAGGAAGGGAGAACGAAAGAGAGAAACGAAAGAACTGAATGAAAAGAGAAGGGGAGAAAGAAAGATGAAAAGAGAAAGGCAAAGGGTGCGTGTGTTGTTTAGCTGCCGGAGGTCGGGTTGGAAAATGGTGGCAGCGGTGGGATTTCTAAAAGCATTGGCACGGAGAGGCTGTGATGCTGAATATTTACACCTGCTTCGAGTATGGGAGAATTATACCTGTTTGGGAATGATGGAATGATCGTGTCTGAGTGTGTTTGAGTGTGGTTATTTACCTGTGTCTGAGTGTGTTTGAGTGTGGTTATTTACCTATATCTGAGTGTGATGGTAGTGATAAATGATAACGAAATGATGGTGATAGTGATTATGATACTGATACCGATGATAAGGATTATAAGTATGATAATAATGATGATAAAGATAATGAAGATGATACTGATAAGGTGAAAATGACAAGGATAATAATAACGATTAAAATATTGATTATAACGAAAAATAATGATAATAACAATGGTCATGTGATAATAATGACCACAATAAAGATGGCGATGCTGCTACTCTTACTAATAGTACTACTACTAATATTGACAATATCAACAAATAATAATAACATCCAACCTGAATATTTCTGACTGAGATTTCAAAACAATTTTTATCTGGAAATATCTGAACACAAAAGTGTCATTTTTTTCGTAAGAAAGTGAACAGAGAGAAACACAAAACATAAAGGTGTCCATTTTTTTTTCTTCTTTAGAACATTCTTAAGAAATAGAGAAAAACACAATCATTACAAACGACTGTAGTGAATAACGTGAGATCAATCTATCATTTTTTTTTCGTTCATCCTCGTTCATGTTTGTAATACATCTCAGAAAAGTCATCTCCTTTCCTTTCCATTCATGTTTTCTTTCCTCCGCCCTTCCTCTCCTGCAGACAAGACGTCACTCACGCTGAGCACGACAGATGGAGGAGAGGAGGAAGTGACTGGAGCGACTGACAATTTTTTTTTTTTTTTTTTTCGTATATCGCTTTTTGGAAGTGAAAAAAATTGCGCGTGTATATAAAGTATGATGTATCAGCGAGTTTGCTTTTTTCGTTCTTTATTTTTTTTTTTATGTATCGTTGGTTGGAAAGTGAAAAAAAAAAAAAAAAACGTGCGTGAATATAAAGTATGATGTATCAGAGAGTTTATTTTTTTAAATTCTTATTATATATGTATTAGACACACATACACAGACACACACCACACACACACGCAACACACACACACACACACACACACACACACACACACACATACACACACACACACACACACACACACACCACACACACACCACACACACACACACACACACACACACACACACACACACACATATATACATATATCGTTGGTTGGAAGAGAAAACAAATGTGCATGTATGTGGAGTATGATGTATCAGGGTCTTTCTATCGCGTGGGTGTATTCTGGTGTGATGGCTACAGTGAGAAGATTAGGTAGATATGTAAGTGTATAAGGAATACCCAGAAATACCTCCTACCTCCCTTAACACCCACAGTTATTCCTCTCCCTTTCCTCACCCACGAGCAGCCCCTTCCCCTTCCTCTCCCCAACCACAACCACACTCTTCACCTCCACACCCACACTCACCACTCCCCCACCACATCCACAAACATTTCGTCCCTTTCCAAACCTGCACATAGCCTTCCTCCAAATACCCACAGAACACTCCCTCCTCTCCCTCTCCTCTTTGCACCAACGTACACTCCCCTCCCTCTCCACTCCACAAAACACGCCCACACACTCCCTCAAACACCACCCCGTTTCACGCCCACAAAGTCTCCTCTTCCTCACACCTGTAAACAGAACCCTTCTCTCTCCTCTCTAACGCCCACAAACACCCTTCCACCCCCATATTCCACGCCCACACCCCTCCACAACCCACGCCCACACCCCACTCCGCCCACACCCCATCACTTCCCACGACCACACCACAACCCACTCCCCACTCCCCACGGCCTCCCACACCCACGCCCTCACCCCACATCCCTACGCCCCCCTCCAACCCAACACCCCTCCCACAACCCACGCCCACCCCCTCCCACAACCCACGCCCACACCCCACACTCCCACGCCCACAACCCAACGCCCAACCCTCCACAACCCACGCCCACACCTCTCCCACCCACGCCACCCACAACCCACGCCCACACCCCACACTCCCCACGCCCACACTCCCACGCCCGCAGGGACCAGGGCCCGCACCAACCAGAGGGAAGGTGATAATATCCTGCCTGTGTTCCCCTCCCGGCATTTGTTTTTGGGGACGCAAAAGAATGTCTCTTTGCATTGTTCTATTTTTCTTCTAAAAGCTATTTCTTCTCTTTTCCCTTTTTTCCTCTCTTCTTGACTGACTTTAGGAGCGCAAAATCGACAAGGTGCTCGCGGGACGATGGACACATGGTGGGTGTTGAGAAGGAAAAAAAAAAAAAGTTACGTACATGAAAACGTCTTTAAGGATTCGTGACTAATTTTTTTTTCTCGTCGTTCTTGGCAAGGATTTGGTTGTTTGTGAGGGTGATGCATTTATTTGTAAACGTGTCTCTCTTTCCTGTTTTCTTTCTTCCCCCTCTCTCTCTGTCTCTTTCTTTCTCTTCTCCCTTCCTTCCTTCTATCTTTATGTCCTATCTCCTTCTCTCCCCCTCTCTCTTTTGCTCTCTCCCTCTCTCTTCTCTCTCTCTTCTCTCTCTCTCTCTCTCTCTCTCTCTCTCTCTCCTCTCTCTCTCTCTCTCTCTCTCTCTCTCTCTCTCTCTCTCTCTCTCTCTCTCCCACCCCTTCACCTCTCTCTCTCTCCTCTCTTCCCCCCCCACTTTCTCTCTCTTCTCTCTTCCCTCTCTCTCCTCTCTCCCTCTCACTCACTCATTCACTTTTGGAAATATACAATAAATTAATGCTTCTACATTCTCCTCCGCCTCGAATTATACGACAAACATAACACACCAAGAAGCTTTTCACTGAGACTGGAGACAGTACTTCGATTCACCTCTCTGTCTTTCTCCCTCTGTTTTCCTTCCCATTCGCTCTTTAATCCATTTCTCGTTTTCTTCTCTTTCCCTCTTTTCTTCTCTCATTCGCCCTATAATCTTCCCACTCCCTTTTTTCTCTCTCCTCTTTTTCTTTCTCCCCATTAGCTCTCCAATCTTCCCTTTCTTCTCTCTTCCACATTTTTTATTTATCCCCATTCGCCCTTCAATCAACCCCTCCTCTTCTTCTGTCTTCCCCTTTTCTTCTCTCCATTTCTCTCTTCCCCCTTTTCCTTTCTCCCATTCTCCTTTCAACCCTTCTTCCTCCCTTTCTTCTCTTTCCCCTTTCCTTCTCTCATCCGCCTTCACCCGTTTTCTCCTCCATCCCCCCCTTTTCTCCTCCCCCTTTCTCCCCCTCCCCCTCCTTTTTCTCCTCCCCATCCGCCCTTCAATCCCCTCCCTCCCCCTCTCCCCTTCCCTTTTTCCCCTCCCTTTCTCCCCCCTTCCCCTTTCCTTCTCCCCTCCCCCCCTCTCCCCCTCCCCCTCCTTTTTCTCCTCCCATCCGCCCTTCAATCCTCCCTTTCTCCTCCCTCCTCATTCCCCATTCAATCCTCCCTTTCCCCTTCCCTCCCCATTCCCCATTCAATCCTACCCCCTTTCTCCCCTCCCCTTCCCTTTTCTCCTCCCATCCGCCCTTCAATCCTCCCTTTCTTTCCCCCCTCCCCTCCTTTTTCTCCTCATCGCCCTTCAATCCTCCTTTTTCCTCCCCTCCCCTTCCCTTTTCTCCTCCCTTTCTCCCCCCTCCCTTCTCCCCATCCGCCCTCCAATCCTTCCCCTTTCCCCTCCCTTCCTTACCTTTTCTCCTCCATTTCCCCCCCTCCCTCCCTTCCTTTTTTCTCCTCCCCATCCGCCCATCAATCCTCCCTTTCCCCTCCTCCACTCCCTTTCCCCTTCTCTCCCCTTACCTTTCTCCTCCCTCCCTTTTTCTCCCCATCCTCCCTTTCCCCCCCTCCCCATTCCCCATTCAATCCTCCCTTCCTCCCCCCTCCCTCCTCTTCCCTTTTTCTCCTCCCCATCCGTCGCACTTTGTCTCTTAAGAGTAAATTAGAACCCCCGACACCCAGTTCCTTGCCTGTCTCTCATCCACACCGTCAGGAATTTTTGTTCGATTATGCTTTGTCTTCTTGTCCTCGGACCGTCGGCCTCCTGTGTCGTCCTCCGGTGCCTTCCCCCTCGAGATGGGTCTTAATGTATGTGAAGAAGGAGAGGAAGGAAGGAAGGAAGGAAGGGAAGGAAGAGAGAAAGTTAAAGATTTTTTTTAAATGGTGGTAATGTATGGAATGTATATGATTAGAAAAGAAGAGGAAAGAAAGGAAGGCAGAAAGATAGAGAGAAGGAATTTTTTTTTAATGATTAATAAAGATAGAAGAAAGGAAGGAAGAAAGAGAGAAAGATTTTTGATTAAAAAAGGAGAGGAAAGGAAGGAAGGAAGAGAGAAAGGGAAAAGGAGGGAAGACAGAAAGATTTTTTTTTAAATGGTGTAATGTATGGAGTGTAATGATAAAAGAAATAAGAGGAAAGAAAGGAAGAGAGAAAGAGAAAAAGGAGGGAAGAAAGATTTTTTTTTAAATGGTGGTAATGTATGGAATGTATATGATTAAAAAAGAAAGGAAGAGAAAAGAAAGAAGAAAGAAAGAGAGAAAGAAAAGAAACGAAAAAAAAATGATGGTAATGATGTGAATGTATGTGATTAAAAAAGGAGGAAGGAAAGGAAGGAAGGAAGGAAGAGAGAAAGGAGGGAATAAAGATTTTTTTTTTAAATGGTGGTAATGTATGGAATGTATATGATTAGAAAAGAAGAGGAAAGGAAAGGAAGGCAGAAAGATAGAGAGAAGGATTTTTTTTTAATGATTAATAAAAAGATAGAAGAAAGGAAGGAAGAAAGAGAGAAAGATTTTTGATTAAAAAAGGAGAGGAAAGGAAGGAAGGAAGAGAGAAAGGGAAAAAGGAGGGAAGACAGAAAGATTTTTTTTAAATGGTGGTAATGTATGGAGTGTATATGATTAAGAAATAAGAGAGAAGAAAGGAAGAGAGAAAGAGAAAAAGGAGGGAAGAAAGATTTTTTTTTAAATGGTGGTAATGTATGGAGTGTATATGATTAGAAAAGAAGAGAGAAGAAAGGAAGAAAGAAAGAGAGAAAGAAAGGAAGATTGAAAAAAAAAATGATGGTAATGCATGTGATGTATGTGATTAAAAAAGGAGAGGAAAGGAAGGAAGGAAGGAAGGAGAGAGAGAGAAGAAAGAAAAAAGGAGGGAAGACAGATTTTTTTTTTTAAATAGTGGTAATGTATGGAGTGTATATGATTAGAAAAGAAGAGGAAAGGAAAGGAAGAAGAAAGATAGAGAGAAGGATTTTTTTAAAGATTAATAAAAAGATAGAAGAAAGGAAGGAAGAAAGAGAGAAAGATTTTTTATTTAAAAAGGAGAGGAAAGGAAGGAAGGAAGAGAGAAAGTGAAAAAGGAGGGAAGACAGAAAGATTTTTTTTTTTTTTGTTTAATGGTGGTAATGTATGGAATGTATATGATTAAAAATAAGAGGAAGGAAGAAAGAAAGAGAGAAAGAAAGATTATTTTTTAAGTGGTGGTAATGTATGGAATGTAT
>NW_020871100.1:214147-222206 GCF_003789085.1 Penaeus vannamei
CTTTTGTAATTTTGTCTGTTAACACGCACACACACACACAATACACAGATACACACACAAACACACACACACACACACACGCATGCATACACAACACACACAAATACACATACAAACACACACCAAACATACACAGACACACACACACAGATACACACACACACACATACACACACACACACATACACACACACACATACACATACAAACAAACACACAACACATACACATATCACACAGATACACACACAGATACACAAACACACACACACACAAACACACACTTGCATACACAGATACACACACCACACACACAACACACACACGCACACACACACACACACACACACACACACACGCACACACCCTCATCAATTCTCGTAAGACCATAATTAAAAAAAAAGAGTCTTAGTTATACGCCGAGAACTATTTGCAGGCAGATATTGGCAAAAAAGTTATAGACGGTTTGAAGTAGTTGCAAAACCCGGGAGCATCGTGCATCAGCCACCCCGCAGTAAGGTTATCCGAATGATCAATGTTGCTTCATATAATTTAGGTTAAACATTTAAACCGAATTCGTGGCAATTTTATCCTGCTTTTAATCAACGTTTGAAGGAAAGTATTACACCCTCCTCCTTCTCTCTCTCGTTTTTTTAAAAGCCTAAGGATCTAAGCTGATCAAAGGCAATCAACTATTACGAAAAGGTGGAGAAAAACGCATAAAAAACGAAACGCCAAGATGAATTGCTATCTCTCCGAGGCTCTTCATCTACCCGTTATTTTCATCCTTATCGCTAGAAAATGTCGAGGGAGGAAAGTGCTATGAGCCATGAACAAGCTCGTTAAGCCGTCGAACGATTAACGAAGGGATTCGAACGAGGGGCGACGTCAGAGGAAATGTGTGACGTCATACGAAAGTCTAGAGGGCGCGGGAAATTAATTTTACTTAATTACTGGTGGATTTGCGAGAGTAAAAGAGTGAAAAAAGGTAAAACTATATTTGCATTCATTCATCTTTTTTTCTTAATCTTCTAAATATTTTTTTTTTTTCCATAATAAGAGGGAGGGAGGGAGGGAGGGAAAGAAAAGAGAGAGAGAGAGAGAGAGAGAGAGAGAGAGAGAGAGAGAGAGAGAGAGAGAGAGAGAGAGAGAGAGGAGAGAGAGAGAGAGAGAAAGAGAGAGAGAGAGAGAGAGAGCAAGAAATAAAGTGAGAAAGAATCATAATGAAAGAGAGAAAGAGCAAACGAGAAACTGATCACAAACAAACAAAGCAAAAGAGAAAAAAACAATACAAACAAAACGAAAAATAAATAAATAAATAAAACAGAAACAGGAAAACGGGCTCACAAGCAGAATTAACGTAACAATATTAATTTCCCCGTACTCTCCCCCTCTCCCACCCCTCCCCCCGTCCCCATATCGACGTATCGGCCACCAGAGAGGCTGATAAAAGATAAAAGGCATATGAACATAGCGTCCAACCGAGATTGCTTTGTTACGTTCAGAACGTCTTACAATATTGGCTCTCTGGCAGCGGGAAAAGGGATGTATTTATGGGTGGATTGGCTCTGGCTGCAGAAAAGGTGTATTTATGGGTGGATTGGCTCTGGCTGAGGAAATGGGGTGGATTGGCTAAAAAAGGATGTATTTATGGGTGGATTGGCTCTGGCTGCGGAAAGGGGTGTATTTATGGGTGGATTGGCTCTGGCTTGTATTTAAGGGTGGATTGGCTCTGCTGCGGGAAAATGGTGGATTGGCTCTGGCTGCGGGAAAAGGGTGTATTGGGTGGATGGCTCTGGCTTTGGCTCTGGCTGCGGGAAAAAGGGTGTATCTATGGGTGGATTGGCTTTGGAAAGGGTTGTATTTATGGGTGGATTGGCTCTGGCTGCGGAAAAGGGATGTATTTATGGATGGTGGATGTGGTGGATTGGCTCTGGCTGTGGGAAAAGGGTTATATGGGTGGATTGGCTCTGGCTGCGGGAAAAAGGATGTATTTATGGGTGGATTGGCTCTGCGCGGGAAAAGGGATGTATTTATGGGTGGATTGGCTCTGGCTGCGGGAAAGGGTGTATTTATGGGTGGATTGGCTCTGGCTGCGGGAAAAGGGATGTATTTATGGGTGGATTGGCTCTGGCTGTGGGAAAGGGTGTATTTATGGGTGGATTGGCTCTGGGTGCAGGAAAGGGATGTATTTATGGGTGGATTGGCTCTGGCTGCGGAAAAGGGTATATTTTATGGGTGGATTGGCTCTGGCTGCGGGAAAAGGATGTATTTGTGGGTGGATTGGCTCTGGCTGCGGGAAAAGGGATGTATTTATGGGTGGATTGGCTCTGGCTGAGGAAAAAGGGATGTATTTATGGGTGGATTGGCTCTGGCTGCGGAAAAGGGTGTATTTATGGTGGATTGGTTCTGGCAGCGGGAAAGGGGATGTATTTATGGGTGGATTGGCTCTGGCTGCGGAAAAGGATGTATTTATGGGTGGATTGGCTCTGGCGATTTATGATGTTGCGAAAATTCAAATTGTAAATGATGTATTTACTTGTGGTTGTGAAATATCGGAGTGAAATGGATTTTTGTGTATTGCAAGGTGGTTGCGGTACACATAACCAGTCTATAAGTATATTAAAAGGTCTCGTCATCTTATTTCTGTTGGTTATTGAAAGTAAAAACAAAGATAGGCCTTGGACCGTTTTTTTTCGTTATATTTTTTAAAGCATGTTGTTAATGTGATATAAAACATAGCAAGTTATGTTGCCGATGAAACGTAAAAAAAAGTGAGATTCAAATGTCAAAAACACAAGAGAAAGAAGAGAGAGATATAAAGAAGGAAAGAAAAGAAAGAGAGAAAAGAAAAAAACGTAAAAAAAAAGTGAGATTCAAATGTCAAAAACACAAGAGAAAGAAGAGAGAGATATAAAGAAGGGAAAGAAAAGAAAGAGAAAAGAAAGAAAGAAAGGAAAAAGAAACACTTGGTTCAGACATCTGCTTGAGAAATCTTGGCAATATCAACGGGAAAGAAATGACTTCAGGGCAATAAACAAGGGAGTTGAGTGATGTGTTCTAAACCCGAAGGCAAATAATACTCCGGGAGTTTCGTTACGAGCGAAAACAACCTTTATAGAAGCATGCAGAGTTAAAAAAAAAAAAAAAAAAAAAAAAAAAAAAAAAAAAAAAAAAAAATCTTAATACGCAGGAAAAGAAAAAAACAAACATTATAAACACACCAACAAACATCATACATTATTTTTTTATTTCATTCTTGATTGCCCCTCAGCTCGGGATATGTGTTCTGGCGTTTAGTTCCTTGATCGCTTAAACACCATTTTCCAACGACGGCAGATTTAAGTGAATAAACCTTGACGGCAGATTTAAGTGAATAAACCTTGACGGCAGATTTAAGTGAATAAACCTTAGTGCAGGGAGGAATTTCCCCCTCCGTGCACCCGTGTGAGGGGAAGTTGTGGAAATTGAATTTGTGGATCGCTTGTAACGACTTTACCATATTTGGAAGTTGTATATCCCTCGGCGCTACTTATCCGAGAGTCACTCCTTGTGTCTCTCTTTCCTTGGAGGGTGTTGGGGTGGGTGGGTGGGTGGGGTGTGGTGGGGGGTTCGGATCTTGGTGACGGGTTTATGAACACTTGCTAATAAGTGTATGGTGGCGGGGAGAGTATATTGTTAATTGATGTCGATATACAAGAACGTGCAGGCAAAAATGTGCGTGGAGGGGGGGGGGGTCTGTTCGCTTCTCGGTGACGGGTTTGTGAACACTTGCTAATAAGTGTATGATGGCGTGGAGAGTATATTTTTAATTCGATATACAAGAACGTGCAGTCAAGAATGTACGTGTATCTTAGTGTATCATTCGCTTACATGCAACTATGTGTATCTATCTTGGTATATCATTAACTCATACATATGAGAATGTGTATAAATTTTAGTATATCATTCACTTACAAACGTACAAGAATGTGCATATATCTTAGTATATCATTAGCTTACATACAGACAACAATGTACATATATCTTAGTATATCATTTACTCACACATACAAAAATATGCGTTTCTCTTAGCATATCATTCACTTACATACATACAACAATATGCATATATCTTAGTATATCATTCACTCACATACAAGAATGTGTATCTATCTCAGTACATCATTCACTTACATACAAAAATATACAGAAAAAAATAACTTTACAAATAGGTTCCGAAACTTATCTCACGCGTCTGTTCGAACAGTTAATGACGATAATGATATACAATGATAATGACAATTGATAATAAAATAATAATAACAAAAACAACAATAACCATATGAAATAATAATAATGATAAAGATATGGAGTAATTAAAGTAATAAGGATGATAATATTTGGGGTGATTTATTTTTATTTCGAAGCTTCACTCTCGAGACTGGATCGTTTCACTTCTCCCTTTGGGCTGATCCGATGGTCGCCTTAGGTACACGTTTACCCATTTGTTTTTTATTTATTTATTTGTTTGTTTTTATCTCTCTTGGGATGTCGGTTTACTTATTCATTGATTTATCTTCTTATCTCTTTTGGGATTCCTTTTGGCTAGTCGGGGTCTTCTTGCGTCCTTCCTTCTTCTTTTTAATGTCTTCCTTACTTACTTTTCTTTCTTTTTTACTTCCTTACTTGCTTTTTTTTATTCTATTTTAATTGTATTTCTATTTATTTTCCTTTTTTCTTCTTTCCGTGCTTTGCTTCTCTCTTTTCTTCCTTTTTTCCTTTTCTTCTTTTTTACTTCCCCACAGACCCCCCCCCCAGGAAGCGTCCACCCCACCCCATCCACCTTCCCACAGACCCCAAGTAAGCATCCAGCCTCCCCACCCCCCACACCCACCCCATCCATCCTCCCACAGACCCCCCTAGCAAGCATCCACCCTCCCCCACCCCATCCACTCCCTCCCCCCCCAACCCCCACCCCACCCACCCTCCCACAGACCCCCCCAAGCAAAGCGTCCACCCCCCCTCCCCCTCCCACCCCCCACACACCCACCCATCCACCCACCCTCCACAGACCCCCCCAAGCAAGCATCCACCGGTCACATCCTAATCCATCGCGTCACATCCTAATCCATCGCGTCACATCCTAATCCATCGCGTCACATCCTAATCCATATCCTAGGACGTCGGAGGTCAAAATGTTTACAATCCATTAGGAGGATAAGCCGCCCATCTGCGCGCTGACGTTTTAGTGCGAGTGAGAGGGCGTCCTCCGGGTTGAGTGGGCGAGGTGCGAATGGAGAGTGGATAGGGGGTGGATAGGGAGTGGATAGGGGGTGGATAGGGAGTGGATAGGGGTGGATAGGGTGGATAGGGGTGGATAGGGTGGTAGGGGGTGGATAGGGGGTGGAGGAGAATGGATAGGGGTGGGTAAGGGGTGGATAGGGGTGGATAGGGAGTGGATAGGGGGGTGGATAGTGAGGATGTAGGGGATGGTACGTGAGTAGTATGTGGGTAGGGAGTGGGAGAGGTGCGAATAGAGAATGGATAGGGATTGGATAGGGGGTGGATAGGGGGTGGATGGAGAGTGGATAGGGGGTGGATGTGAGGATGTAGGGATGGTACGTGAGTAGTATATGGATAGGGAGTGGATAGTGAGGATTTGGTGAATGGGTAGAGAGTGGATAGTGAGTAGATAAGAGTGTATAGTGAGTGTTTAGTAAGTTGGATAGTAATGGATAGTGAGTGGATAGGAAGTGAAGGAGCGATGTAATGACTCTTGGATAGTGAATGGATAGTGCGGTGTCGTGGTGATGGCAAAAGTGATTATTCGGATGTGGGGAAAAAGCGACGAAATAAATGAGAATGGGATGAGAAGTGAATGAGGCAATGATAGCATAGTGAAGATAGAATAGATAATAATCAACAAATGAGATAGGGATGAGAGGATAGTGAAAAACGAATAAGAGTGAAAAACGGATGAGAAGATAGTATGGAAGATAGTGAAAACGGATGAGATAGTGAAAATGGATGAGGAGATAGTGGAAAAAGGATGAGAAGATAGAGAAAAGCGGATAAAGTAGTGGAAAACGAATGAGAAGATAATGAAAATAGATGAGAAGGTAGTGAATGAAGAATGAAGATAATGAGAAAAAGGATAAGATAGTGGAAAAAGGAATAACGGGAAGAATGATATATACATTTTCACAACCAATACAAGCGAAGAACGAGAGAACAACGAAACGAAATAATGAAAATAATAATCAGGATAGTCAGTGAACCTACTCGTCCCTGAACAAAAAATTCCAGATCACATTTACTCTTCTGGAACAACCGGGGAATAAAAAAAAAAATCTGGATTCTATTACAAACAGAGCTCTAAATCGGACATAGTTACACAATGTGATTTTTTTTCCTTTTTTTTCTTTTTTTTTTTACCCATATTGTTCGGATATTATGAACGGTGAAGGGAATGATTGATTAGCAACACCGAGACTCGTCAGGGAATGTTATTATCACCGCGGCAATTGGACTGCAAATTCGTTGTACGATGGGTTTGTGTGCGTTGCAAATAATCTACTGTATTTGGACTGTATGCTGTATAAATATAGGGATGCGCACGGGACCAGCAACAAAAGTTATGGACAAATATGTATCGAAACTTGTCTCGCGAACCGGTTAGAAGCTTTTTAAGGTTGGGTGTTTCGAAGCTTCGAATCTTTTTTCTTTCTTTTTTGTTTCTCTCTTTCTTGATTTTTTTTCTCTCTCTCTATCACTCTTTTTCGATTTCTCTCTCTGTTTCTCTCTCTATGTCTGTCGGTCTGTCTGTCTGTCTCTCTCTCTCTCTCTCTTTTCTCTCTCTCTCTCTCTCTCTCTCTCTCTCTCTCTCTCTCTCTCTCCTCTCTCTCTCTCTCTCTTCTCTCTCTCTCTCTCTCTCTCATCTCCCCCCCCTCTCTCGTCTCTCTCTCTCCGTCCCCCCCCTCTCTCTCTCCTACCCCCCCCCTCTCTCTTTCTCTCTCTTCCTCTTCCTCTCTGATATACAATTACCTATTTCGTCCGTAATTCGCACACCCCACTCGAGTCCGTATTAAAGTCAACACCTGCGAGTAGACCGGTCGTCGGCTTCGTCGTTTCGGAACCACTTTTCATACGAACACCGTTTCTGTTGTGATAGAATATGCATAAATACATTCATATAACACGCACACACACCTACGTCTATGTACACACACACATACACACATATATATATATGTATATATATGTGAGTGTGTATATGTGTGTGTGTATGTGTAATTATGTATGTATGTATATCTCCTTACCTCCCTCCCTCTCCCCATCTATCTAACTATTCACATATCCTCTTTCTATGCGCTTATATATGCACGATGGAATAACGCAATAACGCAATAACGCGCCTCGTACACAGATGCAATGACCTCCTTTTGCAAGAACCCTCAGCGGAGAACCCACGAAGAGTCTCTGTAAAACCTCACAGCGGCGACTCCAGCGTACAGGCAGTTCCCACGAAGGCAGTTTGTGTGAAGTTCTGCTTGAGAACAACTGCTACGGTCCTCACTCGGCGGTTTTGGTCTCTTCGTGTGTTTTATTTGTATGTAGCGTTGAAGGAAGCGGGGTGGGGTGGGTGGGGAAGCGGGGGGTTCGAGTCCTTGTTAGGTATGGGTGTGTGTGTGTGTGTGTGTGTGTGTCTCTCTCTCTCTCTCTCGTCTCTGTCTCTGTCTGTCTGTCTCTCTCTCTCTCTCTCTCTCTCTCTCTCGTTCTCCTCTCCTCTCTTCTCTCATCTCTCTTTCTCTTTCTCTCTCTCTCTCTTTCTTCTCTATTCTCTCTCTCTGCGTCTCGTGCTGTCGTCTCGTCTTCTCTCTCTCTCTCTCTCTTCATTCTCTCTCTGTATCTCTCCTCTTTCTTCTTCTCGTCTCTTCATAAGTACGGCATATTTAGAATGGAGTCTTCTCATGAACTTCTCGTCTTTGCTCTCTCACGTACACACAGGACAGCAAAACACACGAGCGCGCGAAGAAGCTCCTCAACACACACAATAGTATATTATTATAATATATAT
>NW_020871100.1:243995-253995 GCF_003789085.1 Penaeus vannamei
GAGAAGGAGGAGAAGGAGGAAAGGAGAAGGAGAAGGAGAAGGAGAAGGAGAAGGAGAAGGAGAAAGAAGGAGAAGGAGAAGGAGGAAGGAGAAGGGAGAAGAGAAGAGAAGGAGAAGGAGAAGGAAGAAGAAGAAGAAGAAGAAGAAGAAGAAGAAGAAGAAGAAGAAGAATAGTAGAACAGGAGAAGGAGAAGGAGAAGGAGAAGGAGAAGTAAAAGAAGAAGAAAGAGAAGAAGAAGAAGAAAAGGAGGAGGAGGAGGCGAAAGAAGAGAAGAAAAAGAGAACAGCAACAACAACAAAAAGAAGATAAAAAGGAGAAGAAAGGAAGAAGAAATAGAAAGAAATACAAAAGATTCAGACCTTGAGCATGGAATTACTCGAAGGTCAGTAGTGGCAGATCCTCATAATAATATCCAGGCTTAGTCGCGTGGTCGAGGAGGAGAGAGGTGTGTGCGTGTGTGCGTGCGTGTGTGTGTGAGTATGTGTTGTTGTCATGTCATGTACATTGGCCATGGGTTATCGATTTTGCCGGAAAATTACGTTTCTAGGTTAGGGAGAAGAGGTACCTCGATGTTCCGGTTGCCGTGTTTCACTTATTTTTTTTTTCATCGTTCTTTTCTTTGTTATTATCATTCGTATTGATTCGGTGAGTAATTGATGGATGGAAAAATTAGCGAAATGAAGAATCGCATCGAAATCGCTGGTATAATGCTGATGATTGTAAAGATTACAAATATTTCCCGCTTTAATGAACCACGTGGCGGGGCCGAGTCGCCTTCTGTGAGTCATACGAAAGATAAATGAATTTAGTGTTTCTAATTTTAACGTAATGGCAGTTGCGTTAGACCTAAGGCAACCGCTAAATTTAAGCGAAAAAACACGCGTCTAGATAAAAAAGAAAAACATTCATGATATTTAGAAAACTACTTTCTATATATGTATGTATGGTTTATGATATTTATGATATTTAGAAAGCTACTTTCTCTATATATATGTATGGTTTACTTTATATTTGTGTGGTTTACCTTATTTAGAAAACTTTTATACTATGCAAGTGACGCAACGAAGCGGAAATGATTGATATCAGTGAAAAAGCAGCGCTATCAAAGTGCTACCTTTACGCTATCAGAAAAGTACGAATATAATAATAATGTTCCCTTGACATAGCCTGATAGTGTCCTCAACCTCCCCCCCCCCTCCCCTCCCTCCCCCTCCTCCCTCCCTCCCTCCCCCTCCTCCTCCCCCTCCCCTCCCTTGACATAGCCTGATAGTGTCCTCAACCCCCCCCTCCCCCTCCCCTCCCTCCCTCCCCCCTCCTCCCCCCCTCCCTCCCCCTCTCCCCCCCCTCCTCCCCTCCCCCTCCCTCCTCCTCCCCTCCCTCCCCCCCTCCCCCCCTCCCCCTCCTCCCCAGCGTGTGTGTCTTCACTTTCGCGAAGGTGAAGGGGGGGAGCGCCGTGTGTGGTCGTGCACATGAGTTGTTCCTCACGTGGTCAGTCATGCAGCATCTCTCATGGGGAAGGGAGGAGGGGCGTCATGTGTGTGTGTGTGTGTGTGTGTGTGTGTGTGTGTGTGTGTGTGTGTGTGTGTGTGTGTGTAGTGTGTGTGTGTGTGTGTGTGTGTGTGTGTGTGTGTGTGTGTGTGTGTGTGTGTGTGTGTCTGTCTCTCTGTCTGTCTGTCTGTGTACGCGTACGTCTGTTTCTGCACGTTTGTCCGTATATGCGTGCATGTATCTTCTACTCGCCCATACGCGCACATACATGTATACATAAACGTCCTTCTCCATACGTTTGTACACGCGCTGTCTGTCTATATGTACGTGCGTGTGCGTGCTTGCCGACCTTCCACGGGAATTATCTGATGATGAAGAAATAATAAACAATTCTAGCGTGTTGCAGTTTTTTTCCCTCCTGGTTGATCAACACTTCCATCTAATTGATATAAATGACAACGGCGATGACGCTTCAGCCTGATAAACGGTTATGATTACAATTATATAAGGCGTAAGGTCGAGAAGCCTTCAATTTAATTTGAGGAAATGTTAGTGACGTGAATATATTTGGATAACTCATAACTTGCGCATTGTCTGTCGGGATTATTAGCTAACAATAAACGGATATTGAATATTGAATGGTTTACCTTATATTTGAATTTGTATTTGTTTACCTTATATTGACTTACCTTATATTGTTTACCTTATTTTGAATGTTTACCTTATATTTGAACCTGGTTTGTTTACCTTATATTTTTTACCTTATATTTGAATGGTTTACCTTATATTTGAATTGGTTTACCTTATATTTGAATTGTTTACCTTATATTTTGTTTACCTTATATTTGAACCTTTGAATTTTACCTTATATTTGTATTGTTTACCTTATTTGAATTGTTTACCTTATATTTGAATTGTTTACCTTATATTTCTTTAATAGAGACGATTGCAGATGAAAATTGATGAAAAAAAATGAGCTTGTAACAGTTAACAGAACTAAATTGTTCAATGACAAGTTTTACATTTCTCAACATTTTCTGATTCCTGAAAGAAAATAAAAACAAGATCCTTAGTACCTTGGTAGAGAATGTTTAAAGGTTGGCCACATTATTCTGCCAAAAACTATTAATAGATAATACCGAGTAGGGAATACTTTTACTAGCTAATAAAAGTGAATATTATTATATATTTCACGACCGCTTTTGATATATTTTCCTTTTTTAAAACTAGTCTGATCATTGCTATTAGCTAATAGGAGATAGAACGTTAATTAATAACACCATAATTGATAATACTAATACAACACCATACGCCTCACAGTCGTTTTTAAGTCAATTTTCTACCGTAGAAATTTCCCGAGAAATACTCTGTCGATGTTTACATAGCGCATGACACGGGTATGTGTCATGCAGACCGATTTTTGCGGATGACTTCACTCTGTCGTGACTGACACGGATCGTCTTGAGGTCACGCTATTGATTTCTTCTTTTCTTGTTTGGCTAATTGTAACTGCGTGGACACTGTACAACCTTCCTATTGTGTTGTTGTTTTGTTTTGTGTGTGTGTGTGTGGGGGGGTGGTGGTGTGTGTGTGTGTGTGTGTGGTGTGTGTGTGTGTGTGTGTTTGTTTGTTTGTGTGTGTGTGTTTGTTTGTGTGTGTGTGTGTGTGTGTGTGTGTGTGTGTGTGTGTGTGTGTGTGTGTGTGTGATGCGTGTGTGTAATGTGTATGTGTATTACCCCCAAAAAACACTCTAAAACAATAATCTTTATAAACAAAAATACCAAACTTCTTTCAGTAAATCAGTACATGTAGTGAATAATTCAGATTACTTGCAAGACAGACGACGCGTTCACAACAATACGAATAAACAAATAAACAAAACAGATCTCATTCGCACTTGAGTGAACGCAAAAAAATGTCACATAAACTCAATAAAAAAGACGAAAAAAAATAAGTGAAAACGAACAAAGAATTTGAATAATGATCCCATTAAAGATAACGCTAATAATGTTAATTGTAATGATGATCGAATGTGGATAATAACATAATTATACAATTTATACAAAATAACACAATATATCACGATAATTACTATTAAAATTAATTAATAGATACATGAATAAACAAACACAATCATCACAATAACAAATAAATAAAGGAATTAATAAACAAACCAATAAGTAAAACAGAAAAATCTTCATCTCCACACAGGGGTTGGCGAGTGGGTTGATCTGCAAATATGTTGTCACTAGATAAACACTGTCATCGAAGAAGAAGATGATGAAGATGATGATGAAGAAGATGAAGAAAGAAGAAGAGAAGATGATGATGAAGAAGATGAAGAGAGAAGATGATGATGAAGATAAAGAAAAGAAGAAGATGAAGAAGAAAACGAAGAAGAGATGAAGATGAAGATGAAGAGAAAAAGAAGATGAAGAAGAAGATGAAAAGAGAAGAAAAAAAGAAGAAGAAGAAAATGAAGAAGAAAGAAAAAGAAAAAAAGAAGAAAAAGAAAAAGATGAAGAAGAAGAAGAAGGAAAAAAACTCTTTAACGTGACACTTTTATTTGCTGTGAAGTGATGTGTTTTGGTCCCAGATCTCGTAAGCGTTGTTGTTATTTTGTTTTATATTATCTTAATTTTTGTGTTAATCGTTGTTATTGTTGCTGCTCTTGCAATCATTATTTTTGTTGTTGTTTTGTTATTATTAGTATCATGATCATTATTGTTGTTATTGTTATTGCTATTGTTAATATAATTATTATTATTGTTATTATTATTATTATTATTATTATTATTATTATTATTATTATTATTATTATTATTATTATCATTATCATTAATTTTGTTCTCATTATTATTGTTATCATTATCATTATTTGTTGGTGGTGGTGGCGGTGTTGTTATTATTATGATTATGATTATCATCATCATCATCATCAATATCATCATTATCCTTATTTGAATTATTATTTCGTTGTTATTATTGTTATAGTTATCATTATCATCATCATCATCATCATCATCATCATTATTGTTGATGTTAGTAGTTGTAGCATTTGTAGTATATCATTATTATTATTATCATCATCATGATTTTTAGCAAAATTATTGATGTTATTTTCATTTTGTTATTGTCGATGTTCTTCTTGTTCTTCGATGTTGATTGTTCTTTTTCTTCTTCTTTTTGTCTCCTCAATTTATTCTTCTGCTTCTTCTTCTTCTTCTTATTATTATTATTATCATTACTATGTTTTCATAGATATTGGTAATTTTTATTATAATCATGGTTATTGTTATTATTATTGTTCCTATTATGTTATGGTTGTTATTGTTATCATTAATGTTAGTATTATGATTATGATTGTATGATAATAATGATTATGTTGATAATACTAGTAATCATAATCATAATATAATAATATAATAATGATAACAATGATGATTATGATTATCATCATCATCATTGTTGTTATTATCATTGTTATTATTATTATTGTTATCTTTATCATTTTGGATTGATTATATTTTGCTAATTTGCAAGAGAATAAGGATAAAAATGGATATTTACAAATAGAATATCGATAAAAAAAATATGCAGAAAAAATGCAATAATTCTGCATTAATTCTAATAAAACAACAGTGCAATAATAATATTTTAACGAAATTTTACAATTTAAAAGCTGATTCAGGAGAAGAAGAAGGAAGAATGAGAAGAAAGAAAGAAAGAAGAAGAAAGAAGAAGAGAAGAAGAAAAAAGAAGAAGAAGGAAAAAGAAGAAGAAGGAAAGAAGAAAAAAAAAAGAAAAAGAAAAAAGAAAAGAAGAAGAAGAAAAGAAAAAGAAGACGCGGAAGAAGGAAGAAGGAAAGAATTAAGAAATAAGACATTGCTACAGAAATAAAGACAATTCCATGTTACTCATTTTTTTCCTTCAAGAGAATATTAAAAGACTCACACAAGAATATCATATTCCCATTAAGATTTGCTGTCCGGTGTCGTGTTCTTTGCTCAGTTACCTTGTGTTTGGTGTAAAAGAGGTTTGTAAAGACTTAAAACGTGATAGTTTGCGAATATTTGCAAAACATTTTCTGTTCGTTTGCTTGAGATTCCGTCCCGTTTGCATTTGGTCGGCGTCTGATAAGGGGAGATTAGGAGCACGCGCACGCACATGTAAATATACACGCAAAGGTGCACACACGCATGAACGAACGCACGCACGCATACGCACTACTCTCTCTATTTTTCTCTCTCTCTCTCTGTTTCTCTCTCTCTCTGTCTCTCTCTCTCTCTGTCTCTCTCTCTCTCTCTCTCTCTCTCTCTCTCTCTCTCTCTCTCTCTCTCTCTCTCTCTCTCTCTCTCTCTCTCTCTCTCTCTCTCTCTCTCTTCTCTCTCTCTTCTCTCTCTCTCTCTCTCTCTCTCTCTCTCTCTCTCTCTCTCTCTCTATTACTATTTCTGCTACGTTTCTTCCCATTACTATTATTATTATTAATGTTGTTAATTGGGTATGATTATTTCGTACTTTTTCACTCAAAACAACAACAACAAAATTAGAAACTATCGGATTCTTTAAAACATTAATTACGACAAACTTCAGGCAAGAAGTGAAGATACATTGGAATCAGAATCTATATAGAATGAATATATCTTATTAGTGTTATTTAATTATTTAATTATTTAATTATTATCACACTGAACTTGAAAGTATTTTAAAAATTTATCTATTTATTTATTTATTTTTACAAGAATTTGATAGGCGATTTGAGAAATGGAAAGTAAACGAGAGAAAAAAAAACAGAAATGTTGATAGGAATATTAGCGAATTTACTTTAGGTCCGTAGTGACGCCAGTGCAGACAAGGTGAAATAACACAGATATTCATTACTGGGTTTAAAACGAACAATAACTTCTAATAACTGTCAATAATGTTAATATACTGAACATCAGCGGCACATTAATATCCCCAGTACATTCCACATCCATAATTTACTTGATATTTTCTAACATTTTTAACTAATAATAACTTCAATAATAACTAATAATAATAATAACTTTAAGATACGTCTTTCACTAAGTGTACTTCTCTGATATCAAGCGGCAGGGATGTTCACCAAAATATTTTTTCTCACGTACATATTGGGAGAAATGATAAATAAAGACATATAACGACAGATAATGATAAACCTTGATAAATGATGACGGATAAAGATAGATAATGATAAACCATGATAAAATATGATAGATAATGAACCATAATATAATATGATAGATAATGAACCATAATAAAATATGATAGATTATATTTAAAACTAATCATAATACATATTTTGTGTTAGTTATCATGTTGCAAGGAAATTCATCAATCTAATTGAAAAGGTTTAATTTGACCTGGTAATGGCGGCAATTATCTATTCACTGCCATATACAAGCGACCTGGCTTAGCGGGTGACCTTTGACCTATCAAGACCGTAATACGACTTCGTAATACTCTTCGTTAAATACAGTTTCTCTTCGTAATACAGTTTCTCTTCGTGTTTCTCTCGTAATACAGTTTGAAGTGTAGTTACATAGCTCTTTGTATCGTTCTGTATCACTGGAGAATTTAAGATACAGTCATTAATTCTTCACTTATTCTTAATTAGCATTAACTCTTCTCAACATCTTTTTTCCACCAAATTGTTCTTAATTTCTCAAATCCTCATTTTTTCCTCCAAATTGTTCTTAATTAACTTTTCTCAACATTTTTTTTCCTCCAAATTGTTCTTAATTTTTTTCTCAACATTTTTTTCTCCAAATTGTTCTTAATTATTTTCATCTTTTTTTCCTCCAAATTGTTCTTAATTAATTTTTCTCAATCTTTTTCCTCTCAAATTGTTTTTAATTAATTTCTCATTTTTTTCAAATGTTCTTAATTCTTTTTTTTTCCTCCAAATTGTTCTTAATTTTTCCAAATCTTTTTTCTCCAAATTGTTTTAATTAACTTAACATTTTTTTTCCTCCAAATTGTTCTTAATTAATTTTTTCTCACTTTTTCAAATTGTTCTTAATTAACTTTTCTCAAAAATTGTTCTTAATTAATTTTCTCAACATTTTTCCTCCAAATTGTTCTTAATTAATTTTTTTTCTCATCTTTTTTCTCCAAATTGTTCTTAATTAACTGTTCTTAATTAATTTTTCTCAACATTTTTTTTCCTCCAAATTGTTCTTAATTAATTTTTTCTCTTTTTTCCTCCAAATTGTTCTTAATTAATTTTCTCAATCTTTTCCTCCAAATTGTTCTTAATTAACTTTTCTCAACATCTTTTTCCTCCAAATTGTTCTTAATTAACTTTTCTCTTTTTTTTCCTCCAAATTGTTCTTAATAATTTTCTCATCTTTTTCCTCCAAATTGTTCTTAATTATTTTTTCTCAACATTTTTTCCTCCAAATTGTTCTTAATTAACTTTTCTCCATTTTTTTTCCTCCAAATTGTTCTAATTAATTTTCTCATTTTTTCCTCCAAATTGTTCTTAATGTTCTTATTTTTTCTCTCTTTTTAATTGTTTCTTAATTAACTTTTCTCATTTTTTCCTCCAAATTGTTTAATTAACTTTTCTCCATCTTTTTCCTCCAAATTGTTCTTAATTAATTTTCTCATTTTTTCCTCCAAATTGTTCTTAATTATTTTCCATCTTTTTCCTCCAAATTGTTCTTAATTGTTTTCGAATTAATTTTCTCATCTTTTTTCCTCCAAATTGTTCTTAATTAATTTTTCTCTTTTTTTTTCCTCCAAACTATCTTATCATTAACATACATTGCAACAACATATATTCAAAATGGCGTTTATACAAGGCAGAGACAACATCGCAATATCCTGTTTTAATGATACGATCCAGAGTAGAATGTTTAATGTTTGTTTTCCTCATAAAGATTAATGTTATCACTCTCAGTTTTTTTTTTTTTTTTTTTTTTTTTTTGTGGGAGTCTATAAGATCAACTAAGTCGTGCGTGCTTACGTTTTGGAGAACTTTTTAGATATCCTCTGTATGTCCTTCCTGTGTATGTGAATTTATTTTCATTATTATTAGCGTTGTTATTACTATACTACTATTACTACTGCTTATACTGCTATTACTATTAATATTACCACTACTACTACTATTACTACTACTACTACTATTACTGCTATTACTACTACTATTAATAATATTACTACTACTATTAATAATATTACTACTACTGCTACTACTACTATTACTACTACTGCTATTACTACTGTTACTACTATTACTTTTACTACTACTACTGTTACTACTACTATTACTATTATTATTACTATTACTACTACTACTACTACTACTACTACTACTACTACTACTACTACTACTACTACTACTACTACTACTACTACTATCATTATCATTTTAGTTTCTTTATTCACTGCTATGAATAACTGTATAGATAAGGATTAATACATTTGGTATAAAGTCATGACATAATGTTATATCACATTGCAGTATTTAATAACATGGCTCTCATGTAATGCATCAATTGAGAGCTCTTTGTAGCTTTATTTTATCTATCTATCTATCTATTTATGTTGTTTATTTTAGTCTTTCATTTACTATCCTGGCTAACTGCACAGGCGTGGGCAAGCTGTGGTACATTCGATGCATGGTCATAGCATTCATGATAGTATTATATTGGGAATTTAGGATGCACCATTATTATAATCTGTGTTGTATTAATTAAGAGAGAAGAACAATTACATATCTTTTTTTTTTAATGTTATCTTTATTAAAAAAAAAACATGGTATTTAAATGGGAATCATAGTATTTATGTTATTTCTGTTATACTTTTTATTTTCATTGCCTTTTGTTATTGTTATTATCATTTTCTTCTTTCTCCTCCTCCTCTTCCTCCTCCTCCTTCTCCTTCCTTTCCTTCTCCTTCTCCTTCTCCTTCTCCTTCTCCTCTCCTTCTCCTTCTCCTTCTCCTTCTCCTTCTCCTTCTTCCTTCTTCTTCTTCTTCTCTTCTTTCTTCTTCTTCTTCTTCTTCTTCTTCCTCCTCCTCCTTCTTCTTCTTCTCTCTCTTCTTCTTCTCTTCTTCTTCTCTTCTTCTTCTTCTTCTTCTTCTCCTCCTCCTCCTCCTCCTCCTCCTCCTCCTCCTCCTCCTCCTCCTCCTCCTCCTCATTTGCCAACACTGCAGAGTATCAAACTCATTTAATCAAATTACAACAACTACTATATACCTCCCATTTGCCTCTTAAAAAAAACGCAAAAAATCCCAATTTTCCGTCTCATCACCCACCTAATGAAGATAATTAAAGCAACAACAACAACAACAAAAATAAAACACTATATGGAGCAACACACAGCGTATTTTGTACAGCATGAATGGTACAAAGCCAGACACGGTCCCTTGTTCAGCAGGACGTGGGTTCAGGATTGCTCAATTCACTTACGAAGCCTATTGGGAAAGTTATCTCCTCCCACACCCTGTCTTGGTGGTGCGTTCAAGACCTCGTGTTCATCT